>VXBP01007590.1:0-110393 GCA_013400115.1 Rhinopomastus cyanomelas
ATGATTCTATGATTCTATGATTCTATGATGCAGGATGCTTATCTGCTTTTATACCCTTTTAAGTATCTGAGACTCACAGAATCATTAGGGATTGGACTCCTTCCAGTAGTTCCACATCCCTCTTGAACTGAAGGGCCCAGGACTGGACACAGTATTCCAGATGTGGTGTCACCGGGGCAGAGTAGAGGGAGAGAAGAACCTCTCTTGGTCTACTAACCACCCCCCATTCTGATCTACCCCAAGATGCTGTTGGCCCTCTTGGCCACAAGAGCACATTGCTGGCTCATGGTCATCCTGCTGTCCACCAGGACCCCCAGGTCCCTTTCTCCTACACTGCTCTCCAACAGTCCCCAGCCTATACTGCAGTACCTTTCCTGGGTGCCCCATTTGTGAAGTTGTAACATTTGGTTGCGTCTGAAGCTAAACTGGCAGCTAAATACTGAACTGAGTCCCATTTCTTATCAATCTCATCAGGAGTTTGTAAAGAACAATACCAATCATTAATCAGCCTTCTAACCCCACCAAATGGAACCTATTAGTTGTATTACCTTTCATGGTGTATTTTATTAATAGCTTCCTGTTTCCCCCATCGTATGATGTGAGAAGAATCGCTGGATCTTAATGAAAATGTTATGAATTAAATAGTAACATTTGAGTGAATATGTTAAAATCCAGGTTTTTTTCAGAGCTGAAGCAGTGTTCAGCAGTTTGGTGTGCATGGTAACTTCTGACTTCTGAAATTTAGTAAGTTTTTGAGGCAACCTTTTGTTTATGAAATGAGACCTTGGATCAATGAACGCTGTAAGAATTTAAGAAATTACCTTGCTGCCTGTCTGCTGATGTTGTTATCCTAGATATAAGATAGTCAGGCTGTATATGATATTCATATCCTCTGGCTCTGTGGCAGATGACCTGAATGTGGCAAAAAGGTAGTTTTATAATATAATGGTAAGAATTTATAAGGATAAGAAATGAGGTCAGTAGCTAGCCTATAATGAAGGCTCTTTTTGAGGCAAGGTTCCTGTGCAGGAGAGCTGTTAAGATTTGTGAAAGAAAATGGGATTTAGGCATACACGTAAAGCTAAATGCATACCTCAGTGCTTTTATTAGTCAGGATCAGAAACTTTTTTTGGAGTTGTATTTGAGTCAAGAGAAGGTGTTGGACTATGTTTCCCTTGACTTATTACAACTTCAGCAAATTCTGTGATGCAGTTGCATAATTTTACCGAAAAGTTACTGACAGTGAAAGATCCAGTGGAGTTCAGTAACACATTGGCTTAAGTTCTCAAGAGAGTACAAACACTAAATACATTTCTAGATTTAACTTTAAAGCATTTTGCCAGAAGTTACTCACTTTAACAGTTGTTCTCTGTGCCAGAAATGGTTTATCTGACTGTAGGTTTGATGTGGGTATGAGTGCCGAGCTGGCTGCATGCTTTCAAATGATAAATATTTAATTAGAAAATTGTTGGGTTTTTCTCTTGTTATTAAGCTGATGGCTAGTTGATGGCTGGCTACCATGACTGACTAATCTAAGTTTGGTGTGAGGAGAAGTGCCATCTAAAACCAAGCCTCCTTAAAGTAGGCAGGTTGCTGAGACTGTCTGCTTTACTCCTGTGCCCTCCAGTGCTCACCACAAGCCACAAACTGTCCTTTCAGGGAAGCACAGCAGACTTATTCAGTGGTTCCCTTCAGTGGTAATCAGCAGTGCCTTGGAAAAGCACTTTTTAGAGGAGCTTGCAAACATTGCTGTAGAAATGCACAAAGGCAATTAAACATTCAAATAAAACATAGGAAAAACTTCTCAAAATAAAGAATTTAATATTAAATGTCTATTATGATCCATCATGATCTGTTAGTACCTAAATTTGAAACCCATCCCTAACTTGACTCCTACAGTTTAGTTTGGAGTAGTATGTAAAAGAGAAAACTCTACTTTTGCTTTATTCTTCTGCCTTCAGGCCAAATTAATCCAACTCTGGTAAGCTTAATGTTATCTTTTTAATTATTTTCAGAGTTTTGAGGAGAAAGCAAGCAGTGTATTAAGGCTTGCTTTCTTTTCTTGCTTGAATTGTTTTGGGATGTTCAGTTTCTTCTACAAGCGTATTGTTTCTCACATGTCTAAGGCACTGGGAGCCGGGCTAGTGTGTCTCTCAGATATCAGACTTTCGAAACCACTGTAAACTGTGTTTGTTAACTCTGCATAAGATGCAGGGCTAATGGAGTGAATCAGGAATGCTCTGCACACACTTGCTGTGTTTACCTAGTTCTATGTAAGTATGAACGGAAATTTTACTTAGTGTTTAACTAATAATTAATTAACCAGCTATATTAGTTCTAGATATTGATTTTACACTAGCAGTAAACTTGATAAACCTTTTTAAAAATTATTTAATTGCTTATTTGTTTGTTTGTTTGCAGATAATAGAATTAAAAGTCATGGCTGAGACATTCAGCTGCCAGGAGTGAGCACATGTCTCTACAAACAAACTAATAAATCCCTTCTCCTGCAAATCTTTGCAAATATCAAATTGGACTCTGACCTATGTACCCACAAGTACCTAAGTGTTGACTTTATAAGTTGAAATAATAAACCACGAATAGTACAGGCAGGTGTCAGAATTTGGAGTGAGATGCCTACCTAATGAGGAATAATCCAGGTGAAAGTTGCCTCCACGATTAATTGTCCTGTGACAATTTAAAATAGAGTTAAAAATGCTTAAAGTTCTGGAGGGTAGAAGAGGATGGGAATCTCAAACCTAAATTTAGTACGTTAGAGTCCTGATGTGTGTTTCTGTGAGTAAGCGTTGTTCCTGGAAGGGTAAAATGCTGGAGGAAAAGTGTATTTGGAGCAGTGCTGGTTAGGAATGATGTCCTGCTGCTCATTTAGAACATGAACTGTTCGTCAATACTAACAATTAGTAGGCTAAAGGTCCCATTGACCACATTACAAGGACCAGTGTACACAGTACTTGTTAGTTATTTACCACAGAGTGTATTAAAGCCTATAGATTTACCATAAATCCTTTAAAGCGATCCTGCTGCGATCCTTGCCACAACATGCATTGACACATCAATAAATCCTTTTGACAAGGGCCATATGTGAAAATCAATACCAGTTTATCAGCTATTTCCATGTAATCGTCTCTACAGAAGTTTGAGGATCTTTTCCCAAAGCTGTACAACTGATACGGTTTAGGGACAGGTCTTACATCAAATAGTGACCTTGATTAATGGTGTTCCCTCAAAGAATTTTGTAAATCCCATACAGGGGATATAAAACCATTTCTGATGAGCTTCACCATTTGGAAAGTGCTTTTCAAAGCTTCTCCTGAAACTCTATCTTCTTCATGAAAGGTAATGAACTTTCTGTACGTACACAGAATGAGTTACACATTTTTTTCCTCTAAGAAAAAGAAGCTTCTCCTGCTGATAAAAGAATTGCCGGTTGTTTCCTTTTCACGAAGCTATTTTCTACAACATAAGGGCCAACCTCAAAGGCTGTGGTGCCTAACCCTAACTTACTCTGTGATACAAATTATAAAAATAGATTTAAAACAAGTATGCATCATACATTATACGATTTAGGCAGGGTACACCTTTTTTATTCAGCTGGTTGTAATGCAGTGCTTGAGGAACTTTGAGTTGATTTCATCTGATCTCAAGTATGGAATAATCTTAAAATCTAGCCTCTTTAGGCTTCTGGTGGATGGCTATCTTCCACGTCTAAGTAAGGGATTGTTTAAATTTTTACAGTGATTCCTTTAATGACCACCTTCCTCCAAATGTACGCAGTAGTTTAATCCTGGAGTTGTATGTATCATCTGTTTTACCAGTGAGTTTTAATTGCCCTGAAGGATGTAATAACCTTGGAGACCAATGGAAAAAAAGAATTTCTCTAAAATACCAAAATATATCTGTAATAAAACTTCAAGAGAAAGTAATAACTACATTTATAACATCGTTACTATTTTTAGAATAAACTATTCCTCCCCTTCCTGTTGTTGCAGAACAAATTAACAGTTTGAATTCCGAAGTAGGCAAAAGATTTAATTAGTTCTGTGTCTTGTTTTCAGGGGCATATAAATCATGCAGCAGCTTAAAAACTATCACAAATGCCACAGAGAGGAAAGGGTAAGGAAGCCTATTAGATGGCTCTTTGGGAGCACCTCTGCCAAAGCCAGCTTCTGGCTGCCTCTTCAGTCAGCAGGAGCTGGCATTGCTAATGGTGGGGTTTGATTCTGCCCCTTTCCTGGCATTGTTCCTGTTCAAGCCGAATAGATTGTGTGCTATAACTCAGTGCAAATGTGCTCTGTTAAGTTTTCTAGCAAAACAGGCTCTGAAGGAAGGCATAAGAAAGCTTTGGCATACTCTGTGATGGTTTTACATGAACTGATGCAAAAGATAGCTGCAACAGTCATGATGGGAAGTTCTGGTTGCTCATGCTATACAGCACCTTACTGTAAAAATTCTACATAAAACTTCCACTCTAAAAGTCTCTATTTTTCTGCTGTGGCATACAGTATAATATCATACACCATGTTCCCTTTGTTTTCCTCACCACTCTATCACTTCTCCTTTATATTTTCCCTTTGATGAATCCCTGAAGTACTGATAAATGTAATGTATTACAAGACAGTAAAATGCAAGAAAACCTGTATTGTATAGCTCCCTCATTTATGGTGATAAAGATACTTAGATGGCATCTCCTTTCTGGTTTAGATACATGAATTTAAAGCTAATTAGTGATTTTTTTTCCCTTTCTGTAAAGGAATCACTAAATACCTTCTGTACCTTTCCTTTGAAGAGGAAAACTGGGCAAACACCTGGAGTTGCTCTTTTGCATCGAGATGTTCTGCATTTCCCAGGGCACAACCAGGATGGGCTTCTGGTACGTGCTGTAGGGCATGCAACCTGGAAAGTGAGCAAAGCATGAGAAAAAAAAGAATGACTAACATTCACATAAACAACTGAGGAACAGTGACCCTTGAATGAAAAACAAGGTACAGTATCCTCAGGCAACAGATAACCCAAGCTCCAGATGACCTTGGAAGCATGACAGGGTCATCCTTACATAAAGACAGAGTCCTCCAGCAATTTCATCAGTTTTGCCCCAGTGTCAGTCTCACATATATTGTTATTTTATGTTGCTTTTTTTGGTTGTTTTTCTCTTCTCAAATGTGTTTATTGCTCCTACTTGAGCAATACATTCTAATAGCCAATTTATTATGCCTAATAGAAGGAAACTCTCTAAGCATGCTTGAGCTCTCAGAATCCAGAGGACTGGTGAAATTCAGGACTGTTAGGTTTTTTTGTTTTAAAACTCTTGGGCCAGGGAAAATTCTGCACTAGTTCTGCGCTAGCAGGGTTGAATTTTGGGCATAAGAGTGGTCTTGCTTTTCATTTTGGCATAGTTGTAGCATATATCTTCCACCCTTTCTGCTGTGAATGTGCAGTTAAACTAACAGCAGAGGACGGAAAGACAGCCGTTTCAAGCACGTCAGTTGGCAGTAACAAGACCTTAAGCACGAACAGATTTGTTGAGGCAGCTTTCCCAGCCTATTCAGTAAAGGCAACCAATTCTGAGTCTTGCGTACTCTGAGCTGATAGGTTCTATTAACCATCCTCACACAAAACATGCTAGGGGCCAGTGTAAGGGAAAGAAAGGAGTATTCATTCAGAGACCTACGTTCAAAACTGTCAACAGTTCTGTCTCACCAAGGCTACTGGCTTGACTGTGCGTTTGCTAAGGATGTGTGAGTGCATCTTGCTTTAAAATGGTAACGTCTGTGGGAAATCCTTTATCATATAATCATTTTGCCATTTTTTAGCTATAACAAACAATTCTGCTGCTGCACCCACAGCTGGTAGATACAGGTGAAACTCCACGCAGCTGAGAGAGGATGCTTGCTTGGAGGCAGTTTTGCTGTAGGCTGCCATGTACCCTATGCCCTGTGCTGTTGCCTGACAGAACATCTTCTAAAGTGACGGTATGTCAAATGTTTGTGAACTAAACTGTACAGGATAAAAATGTGTTACTGCAGTGCTTTGGTGTTTTCTCAGTTGTGAATGTAAATGCCACCTAACAGAGTGAATTTGAAGTCGTGACTGATGATTGTGAGAAAATAATTTCTCCTGTCTGAGGCATTTTGCACATAGTTTCATTTAAGACTGATCAACTGGTTTCTAGTGCATTTTACTTCAAAAAGCATAGTCGTAAAAATGCTGCAAATTTATAATGCTGCTGAAAAGAAAGAGGTCTTCTGGTCATGTAGTTAAAAAAGAGCCTGTTGTGATGTAACTGGACACCTAAACTACTACGTGAAGCACTCTTTTAATTTGTGCCTTGCACAGTGAAGACGATGGTGTCTTCACTGTGTGTGATGGTGGTGGGCTAGAATACACAAAGCTTTTTCCTTCTAGAAATAATATTTCCTCAGATTCTAGGATCATAAAGAGAACAGACTTCTTGAGAGAAACAACAACAAAAATACAATGGGTGCCTGGGCTATGCAGTCAGCTTGCCCATTCTGTGTGTTTGTTTCTGGGAATGTCTGAGCTCCTGGCGTTCAGAAACCCCCTCCGTTCTCTGCCTGAGGCTGAGGCCTGTGCTGAAGGCAGTCTGGAAGAGGAAGGGCTTGCTTTTAAAGACGTCTCAGCATGTATTTTGGCTAGGATCCTCTCAGGAGTCATACAGGAATTTGGCAGGTAGAATGCAGGGGTCTTTCCAAAGATATTTCCCTGTGTTTGGACAGCTCTGATGGCCAGTGCCGAGGAGAGACAACTGCCAGTCTCTCCTAAACTCTTTCTGGGAGAAACTGATGTCATGATTCATCTTCACATGAGGTAGGGCTCATGTTTCCCTGCTGTTTTATGCCTTAGCACAGGAGGAGGTGCTTTGTTTTCTCTCTCCGTGTGCTCTCTCCTCAGCAGTCCTATGCGGGGCTAAATGCAGTCTGGCCCATGGTAGAGATTTGGAATCCATTTGCTTGCTCCTCTGCAGCTTTCAAGGCTTGGCAGCAATACTGTGGGAAGCCTGGAACAAATTAGAGCGTTACTCTATCCTGAAACTTGTCTCGGCAAAAATGCTATTCTAGGCTCCCGTGTTTTTTGTTTCTCAGGATGAAATTTGATCAGTTTAAAAAAGGGGACTAAAAGAACAGAAAAAAAGAAATAAAATCCCCGCTTACCTGCCCGGCAGACTCCTGTGAGTAGCCACCCTGAACTCTCTCTCCTTAATCTAAGGAGAAAAGGCTCTTCAAATGGGATTTAGTGGTAGTGGTATGCGCTGCTGGTGAGAGGAGTCAAACCCAGCTGAGAAAGGCTCTGCTGTATTTGAGCTTAAAATTCTTTTCAGCTGTAAAAACTGGAGCTACTTGACAGCAAATTCACAGTTCAAGGCTATTTTTAAAGTTTAATATATTGGCTGATTCATAGGGAAAAGTGAGGACTGTTAACTGTGGGGTGGGAGATGGGGTTTCCTCCAAGCAGTATTTTTGTCACCTGTATTCCAGCATCATTTATTGAGCCTGTAGAGGAACTTCTCCCATTTCAAATGCAGATCGCAGACCAGTTCTCTACCGAGCCCTCTTACGACACCCTGTTTCAGTTAATTTGGAGCAAACCCTGAGAGATTTGAATATTTTATCTCTATAAAATTCAGTGACATTTATCATAGACTTGCATTTTGAAGCTTTTTTGGGGAGGAAAAACACATGGCATGTAGCTTGGCTTTGCCTTTAGTCTAATGGCAGACAAGTTGTGCCCTGCTGAGAGGGTCCCTGTGCCATAAGTGCAGGTGAGTACATCACAGATCCTGATGTGAAGACCTGCAAGAATTTTGGAGTAAAAACGCAGATTCATTAATGATCAGATCTTGCAAACAGTTGAGCAGCCTGTCTCATCTCTTGAGACTTTCTGTTTGCATATGGAAAGCAAACAAGTGAACTTCATCAATTCTTGATCTGTGGAAAGTAAAGGTCTTCTGGCCTACAAAGCCATAAAGAAGACACTTCAATCACTCTCCAGAGAAATAAGAGCATGGCCATTATTAGTTTACTGAGGAGTGTACTTATCTCCTTAAATAAAATTAATAAAGTAAACCAACTACTTATTTAAGCATAGAAAGGACAGGACACTCAGAAGTCACATGTGCAAAGCTGACTTTCATTCTTTTGGCTATTTCTGTACAGCGTTTCTGAATAGCCACATATGACAAGCCAGAGAAAAGGGAGGGACTCCATGCACAGCCTTGCTCGTGTCCTGACCTTAGAGGAGCCATCAGGTCTGAATGCCTTAAATAACGAGTGTGTCTGGCTCCACTTCCGCAGTGCCAGTGCTCCGTGAGGTGGGCGTCCTAGCACTGGAGCCTGAAAGCTGGTGCCCAGTGCTTGTTCTGAGAAGCTGACTCATAGACTCATTGAATGTTTTTGGGTTGTAAGGGACATACAAAGATCATCTAGTCCAACCCCCTTGCAGTAAGCAGGAGTGTCTCCAACAAGATCAGCTTGCCCCAAGCGCCATCCATCTTGATCTTGAATGTTTCCAGGGATGAGGCTCTTACCACCTCTCTGGCCAACATGTGTCGGTGTTTCAACATCCTCATTGTAAAGCATTTTTTTCTTTTAGCTAGTCTACATCTGTCCTCTTCTAGTGTAAGACCGTTGTCCCTTGTCCTGTCATAACAGGCCGTGCTAAAAAGGTTGTCCCCATCTTTCTTTTGGGACTTTGCTGTGTTGAGTAGAGTAAATTACTGCCTCAGGCCTCAGTTTTAGTTGCTAACCTCTTCATTTATCTGTGTTGAAGATCATCTCTTACAGTGAGTAAGGCAGAATTTGAAAACAGCTGCTTTCCCATTTTTGAAAATCAATTGTACTATGGCCATTTAAAAAAAAATTTGAATACTTGCAAACAGAATTGCAGGGAATGATTTGTTGCAGTTATTGTCTTCTGGTTTTAAAAGCCCTTTAGGTCCATGACAAGAAGGATTTTTTCAATGTGATGACATCTTGCAGAATAATGTACTCTT
The DNA here is from genome assembly GCA_013400115.1 of Rhinopomastus cyanomelas. Taxonomy (NCBI): domain Eukaryota; kingdom Metazoa; phylum Chordata; class Aves; order Bucerotiformes; family Rhinopomastidae; genus Rhinopomastus; species Rhinopomastus cyanomelas. The sequence goes on from VXBP01007590.1 coordinate 9,029, forward strand.
AAGATAATGCGCAGAGGTGTGATTGCCAGAGCCTATCACAGAAGGCTCTGCTTTCATGATGTCAGAAGCACCAGTAATCACACACTTTCTGCTACGTTTTGTGCCCTTTTGTGGTGTGACAGATGAAATTTCACTGAGATTGCCCAAAGATCTCCGTGATTCCCTGTTTGCTCTTGCTAAAAACTTTGCCAGATTTTAACAATTAGGTATTTTTGTGGAGCAGAGATTTCCATGCTGGTTTTCATCTTGTTTTGGAAAATGTTAGTAAAAATGATTCAGATGTTTCCAGGCATTAGGCAAGGACCAAATACGTTTGTTTTGACCACACTGAAAAGTCCTGGAAAAACTTGCTCTGCATAGCTGTAGCTTCCCTTCCATCCCTCTGCCCCTTGTCTTATTGTTTTGGAATACGGATCTGAAATTTGGCAGAAGACTGATCTTTGTTTTATAACATTTTTATGAAAGGCATCACACTGGGTGAAGTTATCTTTGAGAAAATTTAATGAGGGCAGGTGAGAAAGGGGAATTAGCTGAGCAAAGAAATAGTGCTACCTCTCTGCTTAGTGCTATTAGGAATTAATGAGTTAAAAGCAACAGGGAAAGAGATAGGAACAGAGGAACTGTTAATTGTGGATGACATATTGATATGAAACTGGTAACCAAAGTGACCTACAGGATTGGGTATTTCCTATGCAAAAGATCATGCCTTGGAATCAGCCGTTGCAGAAGAAACAATTTGTAGGGAAGAGAGGTCAGATATCCACCATCTTGCCACTAAGAGAAGATGGTTTGGGAAAATAAAAGCAAGCAAAACTGGGAAAGGACCAAACACTTTTACTGGTGCATCAGCTCATCCCAAACTGGAGGCTTTGTGGGGAGCTCTGTATTCAGTGCATTCTGCCTCCTCTAGTGCACTTACCGCGTTTTACAATCTGCAACTTGCAGGCAGCCTGTCCGTGATGAGTTCTGTAGCTCATGTGTTGTGTCAAAAACTACTCCCTCTTACTGGGTTTGAAACTGGTAGCCAATTTCATTAGGTGTCACCAGATTTTTTAATTTTGTTTTTGCAATTTATTTGTCACAATGATGATTGTTACATTGAATAACTATTTCCCACTCAGGCACAAGAAAGTCCAGAACGTTAATGACCTGCAAACCTGTGTTGTAACCATCCCCAGTTAACTTCTTTTCCAAGATGAAATCCTGTGGCTGGCCTTTCTTATTGCTATGTAGCACTAGACCAACATTTCCATGGAATTATCCATAATAGTTCTGAGATTTTTGTGCTGAGTGATAATAGCTGGGGTCCACTGTGGTTTAGATCTAATTAGGATTGCTTTCTCTTGTATGCATTACTTTGCGTTCATCAATACCCTCTGCTGTGGTGTTGTTTAGTATTGTAAGCCTCCCACAACTCTTTGCATCCAGTTCAGCGAGACAGAGTTATTCTCCGTGCCTGGTAAAACTTTTTCATGATGTTATCCATCTTGTTTTGAAGTTCTGCATGGCTGTACCTGATGTCTTGGGTCCATGGGAGGTATGCTGGTAGGTTTCCTCTTTTGTGAAAGCTCACCAGGGATTTCTACCCTTTGTTTGCTATCTTTTATTTATTAACATTGGTTTTCCTTTATTAAAACTTAGAATAAGGTAAAAACTGTCTTCAGTTTCATAGAAAACAACAGTGCCACTACTTGGAGATGAAGGAATTCAGTTTCCCTATGACAGTTTCACGGGTCTCTTTTATCTTGTAATAAATTCTGTAATTAATTGATCACATGGTATGTGATCCTGTGACTCCTGCTTTCTGCAGTGCACAGCCTGGCCTTGTAATGGAACTAATCAGGATAACACAGGAAGAGACTGCTCTCTGGAAAGTAGTGGTTCCAGAACTCACCAACTGTTCTGCGAATAAACCAGAGAAAAAATGGTTAAGCGTTAAGCTCAACAACCCATTGCATTTTCACATCTTTCTTTGAGGAACTCATACGTGCAAAAAATCCTCAGGTAGGGACTAAGGCTTTTGCCTGACTGTTTACAACAGGGAACAATAATTTTACAAGAGATTGGAGCAGTGACTGTCACGGCATTCTTCTAAGTGTAATTCAGAATTATATTATTAGTATTATTATTAGAAAATATGTTTGTTTCCAGGCAGCAGAAGAACCAATGTCCACTGTGGAACAGAACAATTGCTTGCAAATGATCAGGCGTAAATGTTGGCAAAACAGTGTCTAAACTCTCAAGACAATTCTGGTGTTTATAAATCAACACCAGCTGTTCCTGTTTATGCAATACTTTTTAAAAATAAAAGAATAACATGGAAGCTGATATGACAGCTCCTGTACCAAGATTCAGCTTGCAGAAGAAGCAAACCAGGCCATTAAAAAATGGGTTTATTTTGGAGGTTCTAAGTGGATAATAAATGTAACCAGGTTTCTGTAATGCCTTTAGGCATATGGCAGGTACTTGGCAAAGAGACTCCTAAAGCTAAGCCATCAGGGAGGTTTTATTGCTCTCCCCTGGCAGGAATGAAGAGGAAGACCCTCTCGTAGGCAGCATCTGTCAAGCATTTCTGAGCTGTATCAGGCTCAAATTTATCCTAAATGCCAAATTCTGATTTCTGTCACACAGATTCTGTCACAGAAAGTGAAAGGATTCTCTGAAGTCAGTGTGGTTTGCTTTAGCATAATTGCCCTCAGGATATAAATAGCCCCCTACCCCAGGAATAAAACCACAGGCTGATTCCATATAAATTGTAAGATGAAAGTTAGGCACCTTGGAGCAAAGTTACAAACAAGTAATTTGTTAAGCTCAACATTGAGTGGACTTTAAAACGGGGAATTATTTGGTTGTGAAAGCTAAGCACCTCTCCATAGCTGGGATTCACTTACACGCAGATACCCACCCAAGTTCCTGAGAATAGGAACCTAAACGTTTGGCAGTTTGGGCTGCATTTCCACTAGTTTCTTTTTTAATTTCTAATTGGATTGCCATTTTGAAACAAATTGTCTGAATATCTGTACTTACTATATGTTGAGTTGCAAAGCAGCCTTGGCATGTGTGACCTGGATCTTAAGGTCTCTGACTTCTGTTGTGCACTTGTTCCTGAGGTGAGTCTCGAGCTCATTGATAGTAAACTTTTCTTTCCTCCTCCTTCCCTACAGCTTCCTAATACAGATGTCACTAAAGACCTTCTGTATGATAAGCATTGGATAGTATGCAGGAATACAAGATGCATATCTCCCAAAGGTGCCTGACTCCTGTAGCTCCAGAGTTGAGTTCCTTCTTGCATAGTCCCTTCTTGTCCCTGAAAGTTTGTGTTTCCTTCTAAATAAAAGTGAGAGTGCCTTGAAAGGGTGGCCAAAATGAGATGAACGGTGCCTCTTTTGGTTTCCTTTGGAAATTAGAGCACTATCTGTGTGCTAGAGAAGGCAGTTTTGAATAACTACAATCTGCAGAGATACTTGAATTTGGATCTTCTTGATAAATAATTTACTGAGGAGGTTGTTATATAGGAATTATCTCCTCTTTACCCATACTGGCCCAGCCCTTTTGGGGTTTAGGAACTTTCTGGCATTTGCCAAACCATGTTGTGGCTGCTCAGGGAAGAGAGGCCTAGGACAGGACGGAGCTGAAATGTAGCTGGTTTAGGATGTTGCGCTGTGGACATGACATGTTTCAGAGGGAATGATTGTCCTGTGGAGGCTTTTTTATGAAAAAAATGTGAGTAGGTCTGATCTTCAATTGACATAGTCAGGTTTAGGTGATAAAGGCATTCTTTGTTTCTGGCTTCCCAGTGTTTCTAGATGGCATATCTCTTAAGGTTTTCTTTCATGAAATTTTTGAAAGTGGATCATAAACTTTGTCACTGGTTTTAGAAATTGTTCAGACAAGTGTTATATCTCAGTGTTTATTGTTCGTTAAGTCTTTTAAACAAATTTCCCATCTCTCCGGATTTGCTGCTCTTGCTTTATGATTAGTCACCTTTACTCATCATTTCCTAGGATTTTTTTAAGCAAACATAAATCTCATCATGTGTCGGACTAACTAGGAGCAGTAGTGGGTTGTTGTGCTGTTTTTTCTCTTTCCTAATTCTGTAACTCAGTTTCTATAAACTACCTCTGTCTCTAATCGAAATTAATTTAATCACAAAATTACTTGTCTTTTGTTGATTTTTTTTGTTGATTGCCCCTAAAATCATAGTTCACAAACACTTGTATGAACTAAACTTCCATTGCAGATATCTACATAAGCAAATCAAATAAAGATCAAATTTGAAATTTGAAAACTTCCTTTCATAAAGGCTTTTATGTTATTCAGTGACTGTTAAACTACAAACAAATGCCTGTAGATTATTCAGCAGTTTTGTAGTAGTACAAGGCCGTTTTGAAGATTTAAAGTGACATTTGCTGTCCTGCAGTCCCCAGGTGTCTCCTGATCCCCATGATTTAACAAAGCTGATGGAAAGTGGCCTAGCAACGACTTCCACAGTCTAACTGAACACTCATGGGAGCATCCATTCAGGATCTCTTCCGGTCCCTGATGTTCTGTGATTCTATGACCCATAGATTTGTGCACATCCAGTTAGCTCAACTGATCCCTAAACCAGTCCTCATCAACCAGGGCAAACTCCTTTCTTGTCTCAACTTCCTCTGGGGTCTCAGCAGTCTGTGGCTTGATATCAGGGCAGCCCCAAGAACTGTAGACAGAGGCAAAGAAGGTGTTCACTAGCTCTGCTTTCTCTGTGTCCTCTGTCTCCAGGGCACCCATTTCACTCTGCGAGGGCCCTACATTGCCTCTAGGTTACGTTTTACCTGCAATGCATTTAAAGAAGCTCTTTTTGTTGCCCTTGACCTTTCTTGCAAAGTTTAATTCCTAAGAGGCCTTGGCTTTCCTAGTTGCATCCCTGCGCCCTGATTTGGACTGCAGGTAGACTGCAGATTTCTCTATGATGAGTGTCAAATCTGCATATTGGGGCCTCAGTTCCTTTCAGGAGTGAGTCGCCAATAACTAGTACCCTTCTCTTCTTCTTTGTGGAGGAGGTTGTCATATTACTGGAAGACCTCTCAGATTTATGCGATTGTGATAAGACCTCCGGAATAAGTTGTCTATCATCTATGCTCCTATTAGACTGTCTCCAGAAGGGGCTTATATGTGTTTCTAAGTGGCACCTGGGGAGGTGAGGCAGGCAAGGGAGGTGCTCGCCTTCTGCCACAGCCTTTCTACTTAGGCTTCTGTCTTCCATCTGAGAGGTGCAGGATACAGGGGCCCTTTGATTCTTGGTGTTATTTGGCTGTTGCCCAGACTGCAGAGTCTGATTCCACCCACCTATCTGCATTTCAGCCTCCCTAATGCTCCTGAACCTTTCTACTTCAGCTTGTAGCCTTTCAACCTCGTCTTGCAGCTGTGCAGCTCAATTAAGCAGATAATCTACCTGCTCACACCGCACACAGCTGTCCTCACAGCTGCCCGCTGAGATGTGAGAGGCTGTTGCATTCGCCGCAGGCTGTCACCTGCACAGCCTCATCTTGATGAGGAACCTCTGTTTGGGTTCCCACATCCATGTGCAGTGGCAGTGGTGACTGTAGCCTGCATGTAGCCTGGTCTTCTTGTGCTGCTGCCGGGTTGAGACCAGGTTTTTGTTTGGTTGGGTTTTTTTTGTTTTCCTTCCTGCACGGAGACGGCTAGAGAGGCTGTTCTCTTGCTGTGTGCAGTCTGAGTGCGGCTTCCAGTTTCACCACATTTAAACTTCTCGCAGTTCCCACTCAGCCATGTCCCTTCTCGGCTTCACCTACGAGAGATTCTAACTTCTGTCAGAGATCCCCTTTTCCTCCCTCAAGATTCCCTGTTTCAGGAACCCTCTGACCACCTCTGAAACCTCAAGAAATAGCAGCGTTTGGGGACCGGCACTGGCTCTCTCATTCTGCTAATCAAGGCTAATCAAAATTAATGGCTAAAATGAAAAATGCAGTCCTGGTAAGAGAAGCTTGGCCTCAGAGTGAAGCAGAACATACTCACCTGGAAGGGAGTTGTTATGTCTTGCTCTGCATCCAAATACTGTGATCAGTGCCTAGTCAGAAGCCCCCTGCCTACAGGATCTCTATTATAGACTCATTAAATGCTCTGGATTGGAGGAGTCCTTCAAAGGTTGTCTACAGCAACACCCTTGCAGGAAGCAGGGACCTCTTCAACTAGATCACAATGATCAGAGCCCCATCCAACCTGACCTTGAATGTTTCCAGGATGGGGATTCTACTACCTCTCTGGGAAACCACTTCCAGCATTTCACTATTCTCATTGTAAAAATTTTCTTCCTTTATATCTAGTCTAAATCTACCATCTTTTAGTTTTAAACCATTGACCCTTGTCCAGTTGTAACATGCACTATTGAAAAGACTCTCCATCTTTTTTATAAACCCCTTTTCAGTACCAGAATGCCAAAATAAGCTCTCCTCAGACCCTTGTATTCTCCAGGCTGAACACTTTCAGATCTTTCAGCCTTTCTTCATAACAGACATCATCCAGCCCTCTGATAGTTTTTGTGTCCCTCCTCTGGACCCGACACATTCATGTCTGTTTTATGTTGAGGAATGAAGAATTGCACACAGTACTCCAGGTGGAAACTCATGAGACTGTAGTAGAGCGCAAGAATCATCACCTTTGACCTGCTGGCCGTGGTGCTCAGGATACAGTTGGCTTTCTGAGCTGTGAGTTCACATTGTTCATTCATGTCCAGATTTCATCTACCAGTATCCTTAAGACCCTCTCCACGAGTGTGCTGTCAATCCCACCATCACCCAGCCTGCATCGTTACTGGGGGTTGCCCTGACCCAGGTGCAGGACCTTGGACTTGGCCATGTTGAACCTCATGAGGATCACAAGGACCCACTTACCAAGCTTGTCCAGGTCTCTGTTGACCTGATGGTGCAGATCTGCACCTCTTGACCACAAACTGCACCACTTAGCTTGACATCATCTACCAACTTGTTGAGGGTGCATTTGATGTCATTGTCTGTCACTGTATTGGTCTCAGTATGGAACCCTGGGAGTCACCACATGTCTCTGATGAGATGTAGATAGTGTTCCTACTTACCAAGTGTTGTGCAACATCTGGCAAGTGAAGGCACAACACTGAAGTCTCAACTTTCTTGTTTGGAGATATTTTCAAACGTGATATTTTAGTGGCAGAGTCTGCTAAATAGAACACACTATTTTGGAACTCTATTTTTAGTTTATTTATTTATGACTTGGTAGAATCATAGTCAAGGGGGGATAACCCTGGCCCTAGTGATGTTTTAACAACTGCATATTTATGCACCAGTAGGTATCAGGAGGTCAGTCATAAAAACCTGTCAGATTGTATTACTTTGCTGCTGCACAAAGGAAGGGGAGCTGCCATCTTTTTCTTCCTACCAGTGGGTAGTACGTAATGAATTAGATAAAATGAGTTGATCTTTTCTTATATCGATGCAAAATGCTGTCCCTTTGAGAACTGGTGAGTTATTTATTATTTATTTATTCTGTCACTGAAGTGGAGATGCTGCTTTTGCAGGTGAAGGCAGTGGAAGTAACATATGAGGCATGCTTCTTCTGGGCCTTTTTAAAAACACATCGGCAGTGCTCTCAGATGCCTGTGATATCCTAGTGCTGAATTCTGATCAGGTCTCCCCAAAGTAGATCTGTTTGGATATTAATGAACCATTAATTTTTAAGTCATATGCAAGAGGGAATAGTGAAACTTGTATCATCTTTAATATGTTCAGGTCATTTTCTTTTGATACCAACACTCAAATGAAAGAAGCTGAATGAGAAATGATAATATCAAAGATGATTATGCTTTCTTCTGGTCCAAATGAGAAAACTGCACTCTGTTTAACACCCTGCCTTCAAGTGAGCTTCCAGTTATCTGATATTGATGACCATGAGAAGGAACATGCATATCTAAAGTAGACAGTGATTCTACCCCAAACAGAGGTAGGCTCTGAAGGATCAGGCAATTGGCTTAAGTGTCATCCCATTGAAGAAGAAAAAGATTTTAGAATTCCCTTTATTGCTTTGCTCATGTTTGCATACACTTTGTCACACCATTGCTACAGTTAGGATAGACACCTATTCTTACCTCCAGACCTTAGTATCTGTCTGGGGGACCTGAGAGCTTTGATTTCAAGTGAATATTTTGGCAGGACAAGCTACAGAGTTGACAATCCAGTGCAGAAGAACAGAGAACCTGGTTATTCTAAGCTTGTAGCAAGGAGATAAACTATTCAAATGTTAAGCTATGTTGTCTGTCTGCTCCCAGCACCACACCGTGCAGAAAAAACACTGCTGGCATCTCACCTGGGACAGATCCTGCAGGTCAGCGAGATAACCAGAGTTATTTTGACTATTATCTGAGTGGGATATATTTTTTGTTTAAATTGAAACGTATAGGTTTTTTTCAAGGTATTTATGGTAGCCGTATTGAAAGTTGGTCTTTCAAGTAGGGAACGTCAATGCTTAGAGCTACAGTTACTTCACACAGTACAACCTTTTCACCTTACATTTCTAAGGTGTTTATTAAGCCTGACTGCTGTGCTTATTATCATAGGAACATTGTGGGACATCATCTTCCCTTTTATGTTTGCAAGGCACTCCTGCTGATGATTCGATTGGTTAGATGTATCCCTCTGGCACTCTTTTTTTGAGACTCATCCTGTACAATGTAGAGGGTGCTTCTGCTTTCTTGTCCCATCTTGACTACTGGATTCAGTTGGTGTGTGGCAACCGAAACCCCATAGGATTGTACGGCTGCAGCACACTGTGTAATGCCATTTGAAATAGTGTCTCTGCAGCTTCTAGACCATTTCCCCTGGGCAGTTTCACTGTCACCTCCTTGACTGCTAATAACAAGTGCTTAGAATATTGGCATAGGAATGAGGAGAATATTGACAGCAAAATCCTGCTTGTGTTGTCCCTTGAGGACAAGGTGTGTCAGTATTTTAATGGAGAAGGGAAGCTGCTTTGCTTCTGAACTGCAACTCCATTCAGGCTTTGTGACACAAAGGCCCGCAATTGTCAGCTCTACTGGAGAGCACTAAGTCAAGTCAGAAGGAAGTCCACCCAAATCTGACATCTGCAAGATGTTGAGCCTTACGGAACTGGAACATTCACAGGAGTCTGAACAAAAAACTGCTTCGTTAATACAAAGCATAATAGATTTTCAAGACACTCTTTTGTCTTCACTGGTACGCTATGAGATACATGGTGAGCTCTGTGCTGGCCCCACGGTATCATAGAATCATAGAATCCAGCAGGCCTTTTGCAGCCTTCAGGACACACATGTGGAGGTTACAAAAAGTTCATTCATTCACAGACCAGGCATAATTTACTTTTTGATTTTAAGAGGCAGATGATCTGGTTCAGGAGACTCTACTAGAAAAGATGAGGATATTAACCAAAAGTTATTATATACACATCTGTAGCAATGCATCTTCTTGTAGAAGAACTCTTCCAAATGAGAAAACAGAACTAAGACAGCAAGACACAGAAAAAAGAAGTCATTTGTTCTAAAGCAGGGAGGTGGTCCTTCTGTATGACATACAGAAATCTTGTGTGAAATTAAAGCTGAATGTGGAGAAACTCATTTGGATAAGGGGAATGCAAAGATGTTTGGACAGTCAGCACCTGAACCCAGCACCCTCAGAAGATCATCTGTGTTATTTGACTTTATTGTGTTTTCATCTGAGGACTTAGAGAGAAATCCATACGTGATCAATTTTGTACACTTTGATTAAACAGTGCATAGGAATACAATAACATCTCGCACTGATTGTTACTGCATTGGTGGAAACCAAGCTGCTTGATGTGGGTCCATGTGTTCTGAACTGCATTTAACCTAAGTTTCTCCTAGTCTAGAAGACTTTATCACTGAATCTTTCCTGATTTTCCATCTGTCCCGGTTTAAAACAAACAACATAAAGAAAGGCAGCCAGGTCTCAAGGAGAGTCTCAGATAGAATTTACCAGGCAATGGAGCAGCTTAGGGAACGCGGAAGAGGTTTATGAAATCCATAGCTAACCACAGAAAGAAGAAAAAGCCCAAGCAAGTGAAACCACAAAAACCAAAAACTCCATCACAATGCCATTACACACATTCTGAGAAAAAATGGGCAAAGAATTCTGCAAGTGGTCTCTGGCTTCAGGCCAGCTCCTCTGGGGCAAGGAACACATACACACCCTGCAGCAAAAGGGGAAGGGCCAGCCTAGAACATCACAAATCCCCTTTTCCCAAGCATTCCACCAAAGGTTTAAGAGTTAGAAGTCTTTATTCAGCTTCTTGTGTGGATGGTTCCATCTGCTGAACAAAGCTAGTGCCCCTCGGGGCTCCATTCTCCTGCTTACTCAAGCATCTGCAGCTTTCTCAGTGGCAGGAATGACAAATAGTTTCTCCTGCTGCTGTTCAGTGAGTCAAGATGGTGGCAGCCACATGGCAAAGTCAACAGGGACCTCCCCCCTCCTCCTCCTCCTCCAGGCTTTCGAGACTTTTCCTCTTTAAGGTTAGCTCACTGCTCTGACATCTCTAGGCTTGTGGAGCTCAGAGCAGCTCTGTTTTGTTCCACGTGGGAAGAAATTGGCACTGGTGGTTCTTGCTGCACCCACCCACCTTGCACTGTGTCTTGATTTATCAAGGCGCAGGGTGGAAGGGAGTGCCCCTGGCACTTCCCTCTAAACCAATCATCAGAAACCCCCTTTCGATGCACCCCCACGGGAATCTTTGGTTTCGGACCCTGGGCATTCATGGGTTCTTCAGCAGCTGAAGGCTTTTGTCTACACAAACGAGCCATTAATAGTTAATGTCTTCAGGCTTTCTGAGCAGCAGCCAAAGTTATCTGGGGTGGGGTTTCTTTGAGCCTCTTTTAAAGTCTAAAACATAACAGGTATTATTTTGGGGATAAAAGAAGAAACAAAAGGTGATACCAAGGCCTGGTTTTTCCCTGTCCCAGAACACTGTCTGACTCTTTGATGACAGCTCTTGGAAATGGGTTCATGTAGTTTTGTGGCCGTGTCAAAGCTACTGCTGCTTTCTCAGGATCTTCAACGGTCAGAATGGAAATCTTTCAGAAAAGCTCTGAAACTGTGGATGCTCTCGGTTTGCAGCACTCTTGAGGAACACACAGTACTGAAAAAAGTAGGATTCTGAACACAATTACTGCTTATTTTAGAATAAGCAATATTTTAGAAGAAGTAGAAATGCGCAGCTGCAGCAAACCAAACAAACAGAAATACCCTCAAGCCCCACACTACATGTTTTTGTCAAGATGTGAGGATTTAGGTCTTTGAAAATGGGTCTGAGCTGCCTGAGAAATGCATTCCTGTACATAGCTTCTGTAATTTGCTTCACTCCCTCATGCAGCAGCCCTGTGCAAGATTCATTATGTTATGTAAAAATGTTTTCTTTCATAAAAGTGTTTTCTGTGTGTATGAGCATTCTCACAGGCTTGATATGCTTGATGGTTTCAAAAGGCCATATCAGCACTAGTATTTTTCTTTAGGCTGTAGATACACACCACGTGTGCATCTTTCCTGTTCCTTAAAGCAACTGAGGAAGAAGGGAACTAACTGTGTTTCCCACGGCTTTGCTTGCACTTCGTCAGAAGATGCTTCCACCTGGAAGGCAGTGAGGGTTCGCAAACTTTCCGTGAACAAGTTTGCCAAATTGTCACATGCAAGTGGTCCTTTTTGGTACTGCTTTAAGCCCCACAACTTTACAAATAAGTTTTTAAAGCATTGCAAAATATAGAAGGCCAAATACCATGTCTCAAAAGCTAGGACACCGTGTGTTTTGCTGCCAATCTAACAGGTACGCAAAGTCTGAAGTAATAGGTTGTAATTCATAAAAGGCTACTGCTGTGAAGAAAAGATGTTTAAAATTTTGTTAGATGTTTCTGGACCCAGAGGTGAGGCCCCAGTGGATTGTCATATATGATACAGTTGTATTTTTCCTTTTTTATAAAAACAGGATTAAACACTGGCCTGTTACAGTCTTCCAACTCACTCGGTCATACCAGCTCTCAGCTACTTAGAGCTGATGACCTTAGCGGGTGATTTCCCTGACATATGTAGTTCACACTTGGCCTTGCTGACTTTGTTTAGATTTAGATTATACATTTTTCATGTTTAAGCAGTAGAGTAGCTAGTAAGTGGACATTTTTAGTTAAATAATTGCTCATGCTGCTACTAGTTGACTGACAGCAAATTAAATCCTGCGAGGATGTTTATACATTTTGGTAGTAGTGATACAGCTAAGTGGCCACTTGGTAGGTGAGAACTTTGTTTGTCTAGGGTTTTAGCATAATCATGACATCACAGCTTTCTCTGATAGCTTCAGCTGTGCCAAACTCAGTTGGATGGGATTCTGTAGCAAATGGAATTCTGTCACATTCAGTACTGGTGTTTGCTTTATTAAACAGCATTTCCCCGGGGACCCACATAGAACTTCTGGAGTTTTTAATTTGTGCAGTATGTAATAGCTGGCTTCTGTGAAGACCTTGTTCACCAAACTGCATTCTTACTGTTGCTAGTGATGCCTTTTTACTTAGAATGGGGTCGACAAGGTAAGATGTGCCATCCAGAAGAAAGCTGTGCTTTGCTCACCGCAGACCGAGTTCTGAAGGGGAGCGTTTTTCGGCATGCATACATTCTCCCGCTCCTTTTGAAATGAAAATTTAAAGTTAGCAATTAGAGCAAACGTGCAAACCCACTCTGCTACCACAACCTCTGGATTTCGCAGCGTGTGCTTCGGTTCCTGATGTCAGTGCCTTTCAGGACAGGAACTAGGTATCCTCTGACGTGGCAGCCTGCGCACTGCTGACAGTGTCAGTGCTCTGTTCCAGCTACACAATACCAGAGCAGCAACAGCAGAAGTTTTGGATCCGAGTAGTTTTTTTCATTGTAAACAGATGATTCAGAGAGCTCCATTGGAGTTCAGAGTTTTAATTTGTAAATGCAAATGTACGTTTAAGTAGTTTGCTACCCTGTTTATCTCAACTTGTACACTGTGTCTGAGAATCTGTGAAAGTCTTGAGCACAACCCATCCTTGTTTTGTTGGAGCAACCTGGGCTCCTTGTTGTTCTTTCATTAGTCAGACTTGGCTGTCACATGCCTGTTATTGTTACCTGCTTGAGAAGGGTAGTGCTCCATGATGGAAACAGGAAGAAACAGCAATCTGATGGTAATCCAAGAGATTACTCTGTTGAGTAATCCAAGAGAAGCAGCAATATTATGTGTTACCTTGACCTGGGATTTCCTTTTATTTCAGATATCTGAGGATTTTAGAGGATACATATTGACAGTTCTACTTCTATTTTAATTGTATGTTGCACAGGAATTTTATATCCATGTACAGCGTGAGATAAAACCGAGGACCTGAGGGCCTTTATTGGCAGCTATGGCAGGCCAAGGAGTGAAGTTAGGAAGCCAGACAAATAATTACGTCTTCTTCATTTAAAACATTTTATACTGGCAGGAATCTTTAACCAATGCTCCAACTTCTCTTTGCCACTCACAGCTTTTTATACGAAACAGCAGGAACCTGGCAGCCTGGAGATCTTTGAGCGCTGTGATTAAAAAATCTTGAACATCATTTATAGGCTTTCCTGCCACGGCTGTAAAAATCTAGACAAAGTAGATATGGTTGTTTCACCCAGTCTTTCCCTTATATTTGTCCTTCACGATCCAAGCTCACAAAACCTCTACCAGTTTTCTTCCTGAATTTAAAATTCTTGGTAGATACATAGAATGGGATTTATGTTACCTACTTTTGTGCCTATAAAAGTTACATGGCTAAACTGAACTATTCTCTAGGCTCCCTCTGCAGTCAGCGAGAGAGACAGATACCTCCAGGAGGCTTTTTATATCATATGAATTTAGACAACTGTCTTGGGGTGAAATGAATCCCAGCCCTGTTGTCACCCTCCAGCTTTGATTTAGCAAATGTAACAAGTTCCATTTTCGTGCTGGGATTTGGAGCCTTGCAAAAAGAGTATTCCAATGTCAGATTCCTACTGAATTTAATTAAAATACTTATGCATTAATTTTCTGTTATCTTTGAAAATCTCAGCCTTAATATTTGATTAAATTTGAATGTACATGTGTTTGTATGTAACAGATTACAACTAATAAATCTCGCTGTATTATTTCCAAAACCCTGAGCATCTGACAGCTTCAGCTGGTTATTGGACCAAATGGCTGATACGGGAGATACCAGTTGTGCCATGGTGTTGAAAACTGCTCCAAATAAATACAGTCTACAATATGGCCTTACTAACTTCATACCTCAGCGCTACCTTTTCTCTTGTCGCTCTCTTAAGCAGTTTAAATTCTGAACCATGCAGTTAGCACTGTTAACATTTGTTGATGGAGTGATATTGCCAGTTGACAAATGTCTGTGTTTACTAATACTAGTAAGTATGGAATGTGTACAGGAGTTAACTTACGATGTACTTGTGCTATACTAAACAATTAGTCCTTTAAAAGTATCACATGAGTGAGGTTTCTGCAATGAATAAAAAATGTAAGTGAACTGATAAGGGACATAATTTGCAGGAGGCTGTGTCTCTTTTATGCAATGATTTGTTGATTCCCACAGTGGGGTTTTTTGTTTAAAGAATATACAATCTTTATGTAGCAAAGATATAGTTGGGTTTTTTTATTAGTAGCTCATAACAATTTGATTTTACACTTTACCACTGCCTTTTACCAGCATTTCTGTAAAGCACTGTAATGTTTCCTTCTCTGCACTGTCTGGAGCGATACAGGGCTATTACAATTTCTTTGGTTGATACCTGGACACCCAGGATCACAATTATAGTATTCAGCACTGCAATTCAAAGTGTAGATAGGCTTGTAAATAGTAGAAACAGAAGCCATTTCTTAAGTACTTCCCTCTTAAATATTTTCTGTGTCACTACTAAATGCTAAGTTAAGCTTTTGTGCGTGAGATTGTGTCCTCTAAAGGTGATAGGACATACATTCCATTTCATGAACCTTCCCAAGAAACAACAGCTCGTTGGTTAGAGCTGTCCAACACTGTACTAGGCTTTTAGCTGGCTTGCAATGCTCATGTCATATTAAAGTCATAATATGTAATTAATTTGAATTCCAGGCTAACAAGTGCATACTTTGATGCCAGTCCAGCAAAGCACTTAAGCATGATCCTAGTTTTAAGTCTTTTGCTGAGTCTTAGCAGGACTTTTCTCAAAGTCATGTCATTTCAACTTCTTTAGTCTTTGTTTATGGTAAAATCAACTTTTTATTTCTGCATTACATATCACTGGCACCATCTGATACTTCTCTAAGACATTGGAACGTAGGTAGTAGAAGCATGGTTTGCCTTTTCTGGGTTTCTCTTCCCTGCCTGGGCTACTAGACTTGCACAAGAGATAAAAGCAGTATGCTTTCTTAACTCGGTCAAAAAGCTGTTTATTACCTCTTAAAGTACAAACTGTTAGATCATTGTTCAGGCTGTAGTTGTTCAGAGGCAGAGACCTCTGAAGGTCCCAGCGTTGTACTTGTCTCTGGTAATGCAAGGTGATTTTGAGATCCGCGGTGAATAGAGAGATGGTGAGAGGTCAGTGTGAAACAGAGGTGTCAAGGACAGTTTTCATTGTATTTCCACAGCCCTATTTAAATGCTGGCAGTTTTTACTTTCACTGTCATACCTGATAAAGGCATTGTGTTCCCTAAATTTTACAGAGTTGGTGCAGTTGGTTAAGTAGGCACGGAGAGATTCTTTTACTAATGTTACTGGGACTATGACTTCTTCCTCTCTGCTCTAGTGAGATATCATGTGTGATGCTCTGTATTCACTGATGACAGTACTAGTTGTTGCCTCTTAATTGGGACAGCTAGAAGAGTAGCTTCCATTTACTCATACAGATGGAAGTAAACAAGGTTAGAAAGAATCCAGGTCAAAATGTCAGAGTAAAATAAGACTGATGGTAGTATAGTAGATAATAGACACACTTAATATTTCATCTCTATAAACCATTCTCCAAGCCTGAGGCTGTGGGGCATTCTGTGGCACAATAGAGAAGTGTAACTCTGGTTCCTTTTGGTTAAACACAGAACTCCGAGCTGTGGTTTGTCTGCAGTGATGGTGGACAGGGAGTACTACTAAGGATATCTGTGACTGTTCCCAGCCTGCCTATTGAAATGTAGGCTCAACTTTAAAGCAAACATGAATTTAACATGCATTGTATGTATCCAGAATCCAAACTGATGCTGTGTTATGGATGGAAGTATCCATTTCTGTTAACAACTGTGCATGAATTGGTTGTTAATGCCCAGGTGTTTTGTACACCCAGCCAAAATACAGGTCTTATCCACAGAGACCAAGTGTAACGTTATCCCACATACTTATAGAGGACAAAAGAGCACTATCAGTAACACAGTAGTTACTGATAATATTGCTGTGAAATATCAAGGATGATGCCATAGTGGCTATAAAGAGTTGGCAGTGAATTATGTTTGAGCCCAGCTTCACTGATCTTTTTTTCTCCCTTTCTTTTTTCTGTCCATTCCATTCTTGTGCACAAACCCTTTCTTCTCTGTACTGCTTACAGTGAAGTATTAAATTCTGCAATGGGTATCTATTTGCTGGTAGAGAATAGTGAAACCTACACAGAGTAAATATTTAAAGGACTCATTTCTCTTTTGTTTGCAATAAAATTTAAACAATATCAAATAATAGCTTTGTGACCAGACATCATTCTTTGGTTGTTGCTAGACTGAAACAGATAGCCATGTCTTACGCTTGCCTGACTACTCAAGGTAGAAAATCTCTGTAATTTAAAAAACTTCAATTTTAATAGGATACCCAACTTAATCTACATGTAGCATTTCGATAGATGGAAAAATTGGGTGGTTCAGATATAATGAAAATAACCATACTTTAATAGTTGTGTGTAGCCTGGCTTAGCTGTTTGCCACTCTAGTGAGCAGTTGGTGCAACTACTATAACATTCAAGCCTCTAAATTTGGCACAGTTTAGTGGCCATATGACAAGAAAGAGATCAACCGTCCTCCTTAGTATGAAAAAAATACTCCTCTTCCTCACATCAATGTCAGCGTGTTTCAGTTAACCTAACCCCTCGTAAAACTGCCCAGTCTGTACTTGTTACTTGAGAGTCTAAGTGATGCTATGTCAGAGCGGTGTATCTGCAAAGCTGTATATACCGGTATGATTACAGCATAGTTGTTTTGCTGTGTTGATGCCCTTCCCTGGGTTCAGAGTACACTGAATCAGTACACTGAGCATGAATCGATTTGCAGAAGCAGAGTTGCTTCCCCCATTTTGCACTGGAGTCTGGTTCTCCGAGGCAGCGTTGCTGAGGGGATTTGTTATATTCTACCTTTTTCAGTAAAACAGACACTTGGTGTTGTTTTCTTTACTGCGAAAACAAAGATAAGTTCCAAAGTCAAATGTAAACAATAATGTACTTAATTATTAAGTTAGCTGAAGAAACTGATACGTTGTGGGCGTTGAACAGAGCTTTGGCAAGAGGTTGCAAGTGTAAAATGGAACAGAAAGCTACTTATGACAAAAGCCAAGTCTGAAAATCCTTCTGCCAGTTTTGCTACACATTGTTTGAGAGATGGCATCCAGCCACACTAGTAAGGGAAATAAAAGTAAGCAACACCATTAAAACTGCCAATATGTGTGAAATAACAAATGGAAGAAATAGTCAGGTGCTCCTTGCAGGAGGCGGGGATCTGGAGATTCTGTAAGATAGCACTAACTCCAAGATGGAAGTGCCATTGCTATTTAAAACATGCTTCATACTTAAGATAAAATAAATAAGATGATAGAGAAACAGATGCAAAAGCAATGGGAGTGGTCCTTACAAAACTGCCTTGATTGCTCCTCTTTTTTAGGTGCTTTTAATAACTGCACAAGGTGCCTTATATTGTGAGCAAGGTGCTCCGAATGTAAGGTATAGGTGTGCATCAACTTGTACTCAAATGATAATAGACAGCCTTTTGACTGTATAAGTTCCTCATCTACATTCTGTATGAGTATTTCACACTTTCACTCTGTTCATACTGTTTCCAAGAAAGTCAATTTAAGACTCAGCGTATCAATATTCCACACAGAATTTGTAGAAATAGCAAAAAAAGCCTCCACCAGGTTATAAAAACATCGTGCATTGCAGAGCCAAGCCTGCAGATCAATATTCAAGTGTCCAAATGTGAACGATTAAGAAATGTAAATATTTTTTATTTGTTACTTCTGTGAAATTTATACCAGAGCCTTACGTGTGTTGTGTGGATTGAAGATGGGGCTAATTCAAAACTAATGGGGAAAGTTACGGCTTCCCTGTGTTCAGGCATTTCATTTCAGTGGTCTGCCGGGGTGTTCTGAGTGCACACAGTAGTGTCAGGATGTTTTTGTGACGCCTGTCTTACCTCCGTCACAATTTGTAAGGGCTGCACAGCCTTTACAGGTGTATTTAATTGCAAAATCTTGTCTTGAGCTGCCTTTTAAAAACTCAAGCGTACTGTGATTTGCAGGGAGCAGGATGAGGGGAAGAATACCCTTCTCTCCTTAGGGAAAAAAGCAGTTTCCTTGCACGGCATCCACTTGAAAGAATATGAGACGTGGGTATGTTGCCAAGAGGAGCGTGGACATACAGAGTTCTGAAAATAGTAAGTGTCAGTAGGGAAGGGTTGCAGGTACTGGAAGAAAAATGTAAGCTCCCAAGGGTGCTCTTTCTGTTTTTGCCTTGTCCAACAAAGAGTCCCATTTGGGAACAGATGCTTTTGGTGTGAATTTAGTGGGAATTCAGTATCACATTTATTTGTTTCTCTGAATCTGTTTTAAATATGGCCTGTATAACTTGTTGCTGGGTACTGCTGTGATGGAGCACCTCTGGCCAGAGACCTCTGTATCCATTCTTCTTGGGAAGACGGTAGCCGTGCTCTGCGGTCCTTTCTTTCTGCAAAACACTAGCCTGGAAATCTGTAACAGGAGATTAAAACACTTAATCCACATGGTAGGGAACTGAGTTTTTTATTACTTTTTGTATCCTCATTAGCCACCAAGGACAAGTGATTGCCCTTCTTTATACAGGTCTTTTCATACTACTGAAAACTGTCATCACATTCCCTGTGAGCTTTTTCTGTTTTACACTAAACACAGCTAATGTTCTAGTGTTCTTCTGTCCTGCTTCTTCTAAGTCCTTTGAGGCTGCTTTGTTTGTTTCTTGTGTCTTTAAACTCACGGACTCCTGTTCTTCTCAGCTACGCTCTTTGAGAGCGGGTGGCTCAGACCTGGCCACAGCACTCCGGAAATGGATGGGCTCTTTCAGTTTAAGTCTTTCAAAAGATGTGTCTGCTGTAGCAGAAGGCAATTATATCTGAGATGTTCACCTTGTTTGCAAAAGCAAGAGATTGCTGACATATTTACTCTATGATTTGAACAGTTTTCTGCAGTCATTACCCATTTTGCGTTTGTCACTTCACTTTATGGAATTTCATGATCATTTCAGATCCTTTATGCAGGCCATCAAAATAATTTTTGATTTCGGTTTTGTCTTGCGAAGTCTCTGCAGCCGCTCTTGAGCATGGTGTCATGTGCTGACTTTTCACATTCACTCCTTTCTGCCTTCCAAATCATTAAACAAAAATGAAGGAATTTGGAGAAAAGGCCATAGGCTCAGTTGGCCTTATATTTCAGTTGCAAGACCTCTTTTGGTTCAGCAATCACCATCACAGGCAAGTAGAAAAGCTTCATTTGGCTTGCAGGCTCTTAATCATGAAAGTGTGTAAGGTGTAAAGAAGAGCCCAGCTTGACTCTCGGATTACACAGTGAGCATGTGGGATTGTTGGATGGAGGGGGGGAAAGAACATCATTGTACTTAAAATCTGATTACATTTGCCAAAGAAATCAGAGTCAGAGAAAAATATTGAAACCGTAGGATTCCATTTACTTGGAGACCCTATTCAGACTGGAGCCATGCTTAAAATTACAAATAATACCAGGGGTGGAGGGAATCAGAGGGAGCAGTGACAGTTATGACAGAGGACATTTTGCTGCTTGGGTAGCCTGGTGTACAGCAGCATGGCATCTTCACTTCTGACCCAGCTTGCTGGCTGCCTCTGCCCTCTTCTCGCCTTTGACCCATTCTTTAAGTGTGTTTTAATGAAAAATATTTTTAAAGTATTGATATCTTTTTCTTGTTATGTTTAGGTCATTATTTCAGCGTTGAGCATGTGAATGCACTATGTGAAAGGGAGGTTGCCATGGTAATTTCTCATTATTGTTGAATAGAAAAATAATTATTCTGGCAAAATCCCCCGTAACCTGTCAGAGCACAAGTTAAAGATGCCTGGGGGCAGATTTGCCTCACTGTCCCCTTTTTGCAAGAAAAAGGTGTGGTTTTATTCTTCTTTTTTTTTTCCATAACTTGATCATTTTTCAGCTTCGCTAGTGGACACCTCGTTTGGTTTTGTTCACTGTTTGGCTGTGAGAGGAGCCGTGTCCGCCTGCGACAAGGATGGAGCAGAGGCTTGGCCAGCGAAGTGTATTTGAGCTTGACCGAGCATTGATATAGTCTGCTAAGGGCTGGGGTGGGGCTTTTGTGGGTGGGGTCTTGCATTTTCTGTTTTTCCTTTTTCCTGACACAAAACATGACAAAGTGTAAGATAAAGACCTTGGACAGTATTCAAGTTCTGACAGAGTCTGGGTATTTCATCTGTTCAGGGATGGAATCCATGCTAATTCTGTCTCTGAATTTTCCTTGCCTTCAGACTTCTTGGAAGCAAGAATGAGTGCAAATGTGTGTGGCTTTGCGCTGAGGCCCTCAACTTCCCCTGCTCTAGTCTGTCTTTCCCATGTGGTTTGCATCCCAACTGCATGAGTAGCTCCAGTGATGCAAAGCTACTGAGCTAACAGGAGCTGAAAGCACGGCGTGTGTCCTTGCTAGTCTCCCCTCCCTTTTCCTTCCCTGTGACAAGTATGTCTAAAGGGTCCCAGCTGAGTGATGCTGCAGCCTCTCTTTTGAGAAATGAAGAGCACTAGAGCTCTTAATTACTTGTTGGACAATACAGCCTATACAGCTAACCCTATACGGCTGTATTGTCCCAAGGAAGGGTCAGTGTTCCCAGGTGTGTTGCTAGAAGCCGGTTGCTGGCCTTCTCTTGAACACCTATGTGTACATTCTGTACTTACTGTTGTGGCTCCTTGACTAGCTGATGCAGCAGTGTTTGCAGGTGGAAATGCTCATCAGGTATACACCAGCAAAGAGCAGCAGCTCTCTGTGACAACAGATTTCTAAGCCACAGAAATCTGAGCAGTAAATTTCTAAGGCACAGTGATACCTCTTCACGTGGTTGAATTTTTAGTGAGTACCATGGGCCCACTGCTGGGTAGATGAGCCCTAGTGAGGAAGATGAATTTCAGGCTTTGACCCAGCCAAGAAGTTTCTCAGGAGGTGAAATGCTAACACCTATCTTTATAATTTCTTCCTTGGATGCTTGGCAAAAATCAAAGTGAAGTTGTGAGGAAGGAAAGACAATCTGCTCAGCAGCTGGGGCTGAAAACCAGTAGTAACATCTTCAGGAAAAGCAGAAGCAGAACCGAAAAACCCAGGTAGTTTTTTCTCTCCATGCGTACACGCAGTGAATGAGGATATGTACATGTTTTGACTTAAGTCAGCATTTTGTGTCAGGATATTTTTTCCCGTCAGGATAACAAGTATTTTCTGGCTTAGTTATGTAGTGCTCAGGCATAAAGAAGTAGTACCCAGTTCTCGGTATGCTGTATGAACTTGGCTTTGTGCACTAGGAAGGCTGCTGCCCTGTGCAGAGTGGAACAGCGACTGGAGCATCTTCAGAAGTGATCCTGTGTGGTGCAAGTGATTTAAATCTTGGGGTCTTAAAGGAGCAGAAGAGACTGCATGAAACATTTCAAATCCAACTATGAAATGTATCCATATGTGACAGATAACTGTTAAATTATATCCTTTTGAAGAAAAACATTGGCAGATCCTGTTGTTGTTTGACTTCATGAAAACCCTTGCACAGGTGCTAGAGATGGAGGCTCAGGTGCCCGCTGTTGGTCGCCCAGGTCTGAAAATGCCTGATTCAGCTGTTGACGCTGACAGCGGTGTGTTTGTATGTGCTTTGTATTGTAGACTTGATTTATAGTTGCTGTGTTCCAGTGATGTGGACTGCTCTGACTATATACAGCTCATCTTAAAATCTTGTTTACTAAAGTTGTATGACACCAAAGCGTAAGGATTTTTCACAGCAATTACATTTAAGTAACTATCTAGTATTTACTTAACGGCAGTAGCACTGTATTCCTATGAAATGCATCGGAGTGGAATGGCTCTTGTATTCAGTTTCTAAGCAACTTTCTTGTCAGTTCATGCTGCTAATTGGGTTATGCAGCATGAGGCTTTTTCATTATTAGGACCAAGCACTTGAGATGTACATCCCAGAAAAGGAGGGGGGGAGAGAAATAATAATTTTATTTACAACTCATTTATTAAATCATTGTAGCATTTGGAGAAAAACTTGTATTTGTGAGAATGAAGGTTTTTACATGTTAAGTATGCTCAATAAAATGAAAGTTTATTGTACTGTGGTCTAAACATTTCAGCTTTTATCTTCAATTAAAACTAGAACTTTACCTAGGAAAATTAGTTTGAAATATCATAGACATCTGCACCCCGAAATTGTAGATGGAGAAGTGCAATCCTGTCAAATTTCTTCTACAAAGGATGAACATACTGTTATTTTGCCTCCTGTTAAGTGAATGATCTGTTGCTTCCTAGGATAGTGACAACCTCTGGTGGGATGCCTTTGCAACTGAATTTTTTGAAGATGATGCAACCTTAACGCTTTCATTTTGTTTGGAAGATGGACCAAAGCGATACAGTAAGAGATATTTTTTGTTCTAATTTTAAGCCTGAGTTTCTAAACACAGTTTATCTGTACGAGACAGACGCAACCCGAGTGATGGCAAAGTTGCTTGCTTGCATTGAGTGACCATCAGGTTCTGTAAGGATTTTCCTAGGTTGGTAGTCCACTTTTGGTGGAATTCCTCTGCATTTTATACGATGACAATAAATTATTTGCTAGTAGAACAGGTAATATAATACAATATATTCTTTGGAATTTTTCAACTTACTTGCCTTGGCTACGCTTGAACTGCTTGTTAATTTAGTTTCTACGAGTGTTCAAGTTTTAAGTCTTTTAGGCAAAATTGTTCACAGAAAAGGAACTTTGTAGGGAATGGCAGTGTTGTTGCTGGATAGGGCTTCCAGATTTAAGCACAGATCAAAAAAAAAAAGCCAAACCCGTATCTTTGCTGGTGTAGATAATCATTATCTCCTCAGCTGTGTGATTGCATGCATTAGGGACCTGCCTTGGGTATTACCTGAAGACTCTGAAGTGGAGGTCTAGAATACCCCTAATTGAGCCCTCAGTCAGAGCTTGAATACAAGCGAAGCAGTGAATGAACCCGATGGCAATGCTCACATATGCTGGGTGGGGAAAAGGGATAAAATTCATTGTTTGAAGTGGACAATTTGCTCCGCTTTAGCACTAAGCAATGGAGAGGTATGGAAACATTGGAGAACTGCACCTCCAATTGTTGCACTCCGTTCAGAATAACCCCTGCTTCATGGTGACAGCTCGCAGTCTCTCCTTAATGTTCTGGATATTGCAAGATTCTTCCTTTTTGTGAGTGACTGATTGTCACTGTATCATTCCCACGCTTCCAGTTCCCTTTATCAATTTTCTCAGGTATTTCTTTGACAAGTGTTACCTTCTCCTGGAGAAGAAATAACAGCCACTTTGAATGGACGGTCTCGGATTAGTGTTGACAGAATTACAGCCTTTCAGAGCAAGTGATAACTCTGTAATGGTCCTCAAATTACAGCCTGTAGCAACATTGGTAACAGCTGATCTGTCCTGATTAGGTTGAGTCAACTTGTCAGATACCAGATTTGCTAGTTGTGTTATCAGTCCTGAAGTCACAGATACATCAGCAAAAAGGAATTAAAGTCCAGTTAGATCAGAGGGAGTTGTGTTTCTGGAAAACAGCTGCATATGAAAGAGTTTATCAAAGAGTGAAATACTCTTGTTGTCACAAATGCTTGGTAGTGGCTGTGCTCTCTGTAGCTGGGACAGTTTGGTGTGGGGCAGTCCTGTGATTCTTAGCGTTGTTGCTGATAAGCATGATTAAGAGATCAGATTTCTGTAGGCACATTTTTGCAGGTGGCTAATACAGAAGATTTTTCCTCTGGTTTTATTTTCTGACCAAGCTGTTAGTTTGCACAAACTGTTGTAGCTTTTGCCCTTGTTATTCTCTACATCTGGAATTAAAGCTCAGCATCTGTTCATTCATATTTCCTGTCCTTCATTAGTAAATATTGATGTAATTCTCAACTACATTAGTGATATTTTTCTAACACACCAAGTATTCCTACGTAGTGATACTCTAAAGAGCATGCTTGAGCTGTTCCAGTCTGGAATTTCCATTGCCATCAGAGCAGACCTCAAGGGCAGCCCTGGGGGTGCCAGAAAGTCCTGGTCCCTCCTTGGGGCCACCTCCAGTGCTACTTGGAGAGTGCACACAGTGGAGGCGATGTGTTAAGAGCAGTCTTCTCTTCCTACCAAGGCAGTTTCTGTCCAAAAACATGCACAGGAGTGAGAACAGAGCAGTCTGCTTCCTTCAGGGTGCAAACATTAGTAAAAAGCCACTTCTGTGTGTACCAGGTCCTTGCTGAGTAGACCTGATTAGGGTGTGTCTTTTGCCTGCCCAAGCTGTGTGAACGCTCCGTTTGTGGATGGTCCATAGTGTCACCCAAGTAACTGATGAAATTGCTGGCTAGTGGGCTGAGACTCCTGTTGGGTCAGCCTGAATATGCTGAGTGCTGGCAGCACCACCCACTAAGTTTTGAACAAGATTAAACAAAAGTGCCAGGTCTCCACCTGTGCTGTCCCCAGCAGAACACCTGCCTCCTTGCCCAGCAGCACGCCCTTTCGCGTGTAGTGGACATTAAAAACTTTGGAACTGGCTGAGACCAAGAGACAAATTGTTTTTTCTTACTCTTGCAGGCACAAACAGTAATGGAATGAAGGTTAGGCCCTAGAAAGGAGAAACAGGCACTCTTTGAGAAGTTGTTTATAGAGCTGCTAGTGGTGGAAGATGCTGACTTCTGGCCTTGCTCCAGGATTCAGCTCCAAATAGCCTGCCTTTGTCTTGCTTCAGCCTGTGTGAGACTGGCTTACACCTCTGACACTTGATTGTGGCTGCCACCTCATGTCCTTTCTTTGGGGAATGAGCTCCCTCTTTGGAGAAGCAAAATAGGCTCTTCTGGAGCAAATGAATTCCAGAACAAGTCTTGAGGCGGGAGGGGAAAGGACGGTTTTTTATTGTCCATGGTTACAGTTTTTCTCTGGATTGTGCCAGTTCTCAGTTCTTTTCCTTCCTTATTCTCAGCAACTATGTGGATCTTGCTTCTTAAGCTGCCAAGTATGAGGAGAAGAATGGTGGTTTGCCCCAACATCCTTCTTCAAAGCCCCCAGGAGCATTGTGGGAAGCTGCTGGGAACCTGGGTATTTTCCACAGTTCTTCTCTAATCTTGACTGCAAGATTAGACTCCAGCCCTCTCTGGAGGCTCTTTTCCATGCTTACTTTAAATTCTTCCTTTCCATGGGGTTTCCTGTCACAAGCTTTTTCCCAGCTGACCCTCTCTGCCTTCTGCTGTTACCTGGACATCCCAGTCCAGCAGCCAATGCCAGATGTTCAGAGCATGTAAATCAGGTCTGTAAAAAACTGTTTGTGTGTTACAAGTTTAAAAAACCCTGGTTTTACTTGCCTCCCATTTCTTTTAACTTTTAATGTACAGTTCTGTCCAAGAAACAGTAAGGGCTTTAAACTCACTCTTCTTTTAACAATAAGCACCGTATGGACCCAGACGCAAGCTTTAAAAAAAACATCATCTATTTTGAGGTGTGTCTTTCCCATTGCCATGTTTTATGGTGCCCTTCTCTCTACTGAGTAAAGCAGCTTTCCTCCCTTTTGACCTCTCACTGTTGGGTAGTGAGGTTTCTGTCACCTCTGAGATGGGGGGATATAAACTTGCTGGATTGTGGTTGGTTTACATGGCACACAACAGCTCGATGTACTGATACTTGAGGTTGCTCTGAGTGTGCCTGTGTATCTGTATGGCACAGCATGTCAAGATACTTTGTATGTGCTGGGAAGAGTAGAGGTTAGTTCAGCAATGCACTAGTGATAATGTGACGGCCAGGTTTGTTAGATGTAGACCAGTTACCGTCGCAGAACATTACTCTGCCCAGCTCCACTTTTCAGGCAGAGATTCTGAAATTGCTGCTGTGCCCATCCTTGCCGCTCTCTTTTCTTTCTTCAGTATTTTATTTCTGTGCATGTGAGAACTTCACCTTCTGCAGTGCTTCTTCCCCAGTACAGTCTTCCAGAGATTTTTCTTTCAAATATCCACTGAAAACTTCAGTTTTTCTTCTGCTTTTTTATACCTCCCAGCTATTCTTTGGAATTCTGTTATCTGTGAACCCTGCTCCCCTTATAAAATTCTGTATTGAAACTGAGTTTTAATGGGAAATGCTTAAGAAAATTAAGATTTTAATGTCACAAAGGTGTAAATCATGTGCCTTTTCCATGGTCTGGCGTTTTGGCTGCAGTGAGATGGAAAGAAAGCTCACGGATTCCAGTGCCTGAAGAAAGATTCCTGAAACCAAAGAAATGCTACCTATATTAAGCTGCAGTAAATTACATTCAACAGAAACTAAGATGTAAGACCATGAAATTAATTTTACAGTGACAGCAAAAAAGAAATTTGCTTTAATTCATGGTGCCAAAAAGTAAACAGGATTTAAACAAAACCAAAAGAGAAAACACGCCTAATGGAGCAGATTTATTTTTTTCTTGATGTGGATAAAACATATTCATTTCCTGTTAAGAGCCTTCTATCCCTGTAAAAGGGTAAATACTAGACTCTCATTCATTGTTGCCCAGGTTCTTTGTTTCTTAGAGACAAAATATTTCCTGAACAGATAAGAGAAACAAGTTTGATTGACAGCTCTTAGCAAAGTCTCATCAGCTGCTGTGCTGACAGCCTGGTGATGTGCACTGTGCTGATGTGGTGGGGACTGACAGGTGATTGACAGCCCAAGACTGTGGAGACAGGAAAGATGAAGCATGCTCAGTAAGAATAATGTGCAGTGTTTATGCAGCACTGCAGAGAATAGGAGCTTGAGAGTTAACTCTTGCAGAGCAAAGTAACACTGTAATGCATAAATGGATGCAGTTGCCACTGTACTGGAAATTAGAGCTTGTCCACATTTCTCTTCTGGTCACTAAATGCTTTCTGTTCATGGAGAATCTATGCATTGAGAGGAAGCAAAAGCATGAGCTATGACATTTGTAGCTGTGAAATAATTTCATGTGTGTTAGGTACGACTGAGTCTTCACAATGGGTTTGTTTAAGCCTCTAGAGATAGAATGCGTTCAGAATTTCAGGCACTTTTTCCTAGGCTTCCATCACCCAGCTTTGTACAGCACTGCATAATGTTACACAGCAGAAATTTCAAAGGGAACCAGCTGAGCTCTTTTGCCCTGTGTATCCCTAGAAAAATACGGTGATTGCAGTTTTATTGTTGCTCTGAATCTGTAGCTGATAATTGAACATGCATTTTGTGTTGTAATTGCTGTTGCAGTTTGTGTTGGGGTTGTACAATAGAACTACACCATGCTCTGCATTCTGTGCACTTATTGTTCATCTTCTCAACTTGCTGCATCAACCTTGCTTGATTTTAATTTATTTCTTGAATTTTTTTTATAATTGGAAAGTTAGAGGTATAGTTTTCCAGGCAATAGTTTCTGGGTACAGTGAACTTTGTGCCAAATAGTAACATCATCAGCTTTCAAGTGCATATCGGAGTGTCTCTGTGTGTCTTTAGAATGTATTACTTAGCATTTGCTACAGATTATTTAATGAATACACAATGAACCCTCTGCAACAGGTTCATTCTAGCCATGTTGGAGGTTCACATAAATATGAGAAGGAACTTCTTCACAGTGAGGGTGATGGAGCATTGGAACAGGCTGCTCAGGGAGGTTGTGGAGTCTCCTTCACTGGAGACGCTTAAGACCCGCCCGGATGTGTTCCTGTGTGACTTGGTCTGGGTGATCCTGCTGTGGTGGGGGGGTTGGACTAGATGATCTTCTGAGGTCCCTTCCAATCCCTAATGATTCTGTGTCCCTGTTTATAAACTGTGCAATACAGGTAACTGCAGCCCCTCGTTGGATAACTTCTGCAGGTTAATGCTAGAAAACTACATCTAGTGGGTATTTCTGACAAGCAGGGAACATAGTTTAGAAATAAGTAGGGAACCTTCACGGCACATTACCCACTTGCTTAACTATTGTCAAAAAGAGAATTGTTTCTAGAGGCCAGCATGCTACATTTTCACCCCAGGTTTCTATAATGATGTTGTTTGGCTTCTCTCACATAACTCTTAACACAGAAAATTAAATTTTCCAGGAGAAACAGATTGTAGTATTTCCAGGAACACAATCTTTCTTTTTCCTGATATTTTTTTTACCCAGCGATATCCCAGTTATTAAACATGATTTGAGCATTTAGGTACAAGGCAGTAAATTGGCCTAGCTGAGTCAGTGAGACAGATTATTCTGTGCTTATGCCTCGTCTTCATCTTTATGTACCCCTCTTCTAGCTTTGCTTTTTCAATGATTTTGAGTTTCATTTCAGATTGTAGAAGAAAATGTCATTAAAATCATATCTAACAGGTTCACAAGGTCTATGAATCACAACTAGTGCCTCCATTGCCCAGTTAATGGTTTCTAATTGGTAATTACTTCTTAAAATTAGTGTTTTGAGAAGTACAGAGTCCCTTTCATGTGTGCTGGATTAAAATCATGGATGAATAATTCCAAGTAAGAATAGAAGCAGTGCATGAGTATGTCAAACACGGTACAGGTGTCTAAGTGTATTGGACCTGTGCACGTACCTTTATCACCTGTACTTCTGAAAGCTCATCAAAGATTGAAATATTTTTTGACAGACCTGTTTTACGTAAACTCAGCTGACTGCCATAAATCACATTCCTTTCACAGTGGTCTTTGTCGGTTAAGTCCTGTGGGTTTTTTCCCCTTTTTTCTGTGGGCTGATAGAAAGAAAATGTAATGTTACACAGTTACCTGACTGCATAGTGTTCCTTCTTCAGTATCAGCACAACAGTACTGGCCCTCTAAAAATTTGTGTAACAGTAGGTTTTCTAAAATTGTTCAGTAACACCAGATAGCAGTGTGCCAGAGAAAAATCCTAGAATTGCTAATTTGAAAACTTTTACTCCTATTAAAGATACTTAACTGGTGACAGACTAGGAAGCCATTTTCATCTCAAGATCAACGGTCTTTCCAAAAGCAGAACAAAAACCTTTTTGCGTATTGATGTTAATAAAAGTTCTGTTTCCAAACTAAATGAAGTTTTGAATAAAATTCAAGGTCATTATTTAGCCAGTGCATTCATGGATCTTTCACTGCCACCTACAGCATCACTTTCTAATATTTTATATTTCATATGTTTTTACAGAATTATTTCCCCTTTTTTCTCTATGCTTTTACATTCTATAATCATTGTAATTATCAGGCTTTTTCCTTCTAATTATTGCCTTAATTTTTGTAGTAAGTTTTTTGCCAGAGTTGATTTCTCTCACAGTATAGTTGTGGATTTTTGGTATCTTACCCAATCTGCTAAGCAAGTTCTTAGCTTTCATATATAGTTTTAACTGTATTTTGTCACAGCAAAATGACCTTTGGTGACTCCAGTATTTGGAAGCATCAGCTGTATCTCTCCTACTGACTGGGATTGCCTGTTCTTTGTCTGAACTGAATGCATGTTTTGGATTGTATTTGTGCAGAAATGTGGTCTGATTGGAGAGTGATCAGAGGACAGCAAAAGTCTTGAAAGTAAGATTTACTAAGAAAAATGGAATAATTTGAGTTAATCAATCTACAGAAGAGAAGACATGGAAAAAAGGAGGGGGAAATGGGACATAACAGCAAGACCTACCAAGGAAAGCTGTCTCGTTTGTTTCCATATCTGTGATGAGCATCACACTGGCCTTAAAATGTGTTGAGAAAGTACAGTAAGAGGTTGATTCCTACCAATAAGAAAAATGAGGTGCGGAAGAAGTTCACTATGGAGGCTGTGGAGCCTCTACCAGCCAAGGGGCTCTTGTCTGACCTGCATCTCTGATTCCCTGGAGCTGCTGGTCCCAAAGTGTCAGCTTTCAGCCCCCTTTTCAGTTAAGTCTCAGCCATCACAAGAAGTTCCAGAATGATTTTCTCATCCTGGGTACAATGTTTTTTTTAATGAAAACCACCCAACCAGGTCTCATGTTTAACACTATGAATAATGTTTTTCTAATACTGCTAGCTGTGCAAGGCTTCTCGCACACATTGTTCTCTGATTTAGTTCATAAGATGCATTTTTCTTTCCACATTACTGGCAGGTGCTGATGGAACAATTCCTTCTAGTTCTTTACCGGCAATAAGCAGATATGAATTAGACCTTCACCCCTGCTCCCTACAGGCCTGTTAACATAATATTCCTGCGCTTCCAAGTTCCTGATACCTTTAAAATGAAACAGGGTGTTTTGCTGTAAAGTACCAGCCACGTGCAACGTGTGCGTGTGCACACTTACACACAACCTCAGTTAGACACTCCGTGGAAAGGTTTCTCATTGAAAATATCTTATCAACCTGTCTTTCAACTGTCTTACAAAGAAATACAGGATTTCGGTTGTCTTACAGACCGCTCCTTCAGATCTCTTCTGCTCCTAACTAAGCTGGTTACAGCACTGGAGACCCTACCCTGTGTCTCTAATGCGTCACTGGGAAAAAGGCTCTCAAGACCCTATTGTGAATATTATGGAATTACACACAGCCTCTAATTGCAGTGGCACACCAAAATCCCAGTTAGTCAGACTGATTCTGCTGCTGTATAAACAGATGAAGTGATAATCCCTCTTTGGAAGGGAATGATAAAATAATAGCACATGATACATGACTGGAATCTAGGGTCCATACAGGGAGCAGGAACAATAAAGGCAAAAGTAATGTGAGAGAATTGCAGTGATTTATAGGCTTTTTCCTTGCCCAGTACAAATCATTCGTTTGTTGGGGTTGGCACTTGTTCACCCCTTTGGCCCAAATTATGTGGTGTCCATTTCTTTCTCTTTGCTGGAAATAATGTTAGTAAAATGCTGGAAAGCCATGCAAAGTAATGGAAATCAGTATCTTTTGCACCAAAATTGAAACAGTTTTTCACTATTACAGACTCAAGGTAAATGGTTTCTTTCTTTGATTAGCGTAATGGCAACTGTGAAGAACTGTCAGCACTTGCTGTTTTGCTGAATAGCTGGCAGACAGATCAGAGTTTGGCCGCAGTTGGCATAAGTATATTAAATACAAATCATTAAGCTTTTTAAAAAATTAAGAAATATAAAAGTTAATATACTAAGTTATTTATAAATATTTTTGTTACAAAATTTAAAATATTAAGTTGTTATTGCTTTTACAATTCTCCTGTGAATTTTAAAATGGTCAGTTAATATCGTAGACTCATTCAGTTGGAAAAGACCCTTGGGACCATCGAATCCAATCACCAATGCTGCTCTACAAGTTCACCCCTAAACCACATCCCCCAACACTACATCTAAGAGATGGGGACTCCACCACCATCTGGGCAGCCCATTCCAGTGTTTGACAACTCTCCATGAAGAATTTTTTCTTGATGCCTAATCTAAAGCAACCCTGTTGAAGCTTGAAGCCCTTCCCTCTGGTTCTGTCACTAATTACCTGTGAGAAGAGACTGGCACCAACGTCTGTACAATATCCTTTCAGACAGCTGCAGAGAGCAATGAGGTCTCCCCTTAGTCTCATCTTCCTCAGTCTAAACAGCCCCAAAATCTATTTTAAGGTGTTGCAGAAATATGTTCTAAAATACTTACAGAGTTCCTGTAAGAAACTTTTGGAATCGTCTAGTGTAGGATCCCAGCTCCTAATGGGTTTGGGCGTTTGATGTATGTTATGATCACTTTGTAATGATTTGAAAATCCTATATTCTGTATGTATCCTTAGCACGGCAGGTGCTGCAGACCTCGCAGTCCTAGGCCACTAGCAGGACAAAGCTTGTTTGTGCAGATGATGTGTTTAAAATTCAAACAATAACATTTCACTACAGAATATGACCTGTATCTGCAAATTTAATCTTGCAGTCATGTGTGCAGACACAAACAGAACACGGTCAAATATGCAAACGTGCATCCTAATGTAGTATTGGGTATATTACGTAGAAGTGGATGTTTGTGTTTACTGTACAAATAGGACATTAATAACATTTTTACATGGTATTTCAGTAATTTGCAGGTATTTCAGTGGATGCAGTAGTGCTGTTCCACATCATGCACTCATTTCTAAGCACTAGGTATTTACTGTAGTGCAATTTTTTAAATGGCCTAGGAAAACACAATATGCAACATCACCAAAAATTATGGAATCTATACAAATACAGTTAAACTGGGTCAGCTGCAGCATAGTGATTAGTAGAAGTGGAGCCAAAAGCTGACTCTGGACACTGAGATACTGTTTCCAATTCCATATTGGAAGTTTCCTTGAATTAATGTAGTCATGATTTTTTTTTAAACTCTGCTGTGTATGAGAAGGCTGAGATATTATATAGGGGCTATCATTCTTTATCACACTGAATTCGCCACTCCGAATTACATTACCTTTAAAATGTTGCTGACATTTGGCTGTTCCACTATTCTGATCTATATGGAGTTTATATAACAGTATTTTAAGTCCATTCTGGTGCATGCAGCGGTGTAAGCAGCACCTTGCCGTTCTTCTTTCCTCTCCTTGTTTTCTTTGACAAGTGAGTTCTGTCAGAGTGATTTTTAACAAGACAAGTACAGCTAATACACAGATATACTATAACAGGTTACTATTGCAGAGAGGGCAGTTTTTAGGAATATGTGTTGGACTTGGAACAGAATGATTGAGATTTGTGATCTCCCTTTGGCTTTGTGTTGTTCAAACTACTCTTCTGCTGAACTGCTGGGAATGTCCTGTGTTCTAAAGGACATTGTTTGGTGCTCAAGTCTGCCTGCACAGGAAGTACTGCTAATCCAGTTCCAGAATTCCAGAGCTGCTCTTTTTTGAAGGAGTCATTGAAAATAAGTGTTGGCACCTCTTGAAAGACAAGAGAAGGTGTACAGGTGAGCTCTGATGCACTAGAGATGGGCCCGGGCTGCAGAGAGGCTAATGCTGCATGTATGGAACTCCTTACAGCCTTGTGTTTTCATGGTGTAAGTCAGTTTCTTTGCTGGCACCCAGTCAGGACATGTGGATCACCATTCACTTGTTAAAAAAGTTTAGCGCTCAGGACACTGTCCCATGTAGACAAAAGTGTTGTCTCTTCCATACCTCTCCTCCAGCATGAAGTAATAGTGTTCCTTCAGCCAAAGGGTGTTGCACATTGACCGTCGTGTCTTGATGTGTTGTTCCATTATTAATATTGCCTTTTTCATACCATATCTGTGACCCAGGCCAGTCTCAGTTTGCCTTTTTTAATGTAGTGGAGGAATGCGTGCAAAGAAGCACCAGTGGACAGGTATCTTTCCAGCAGCAGCTTTTGAGTCAACATCATCTCTGCAAGTTCACTGGGTGCCTGAAAGTCAGTGTTAACCATTTCATGGGATCTTTTAAAAATCCATTGTGGGTCACATTTCCATTTGGCTATGAAAATGGCTTTTATATACAATTGTATCTAGTCCAGAAATATAAGAATACTGTGTAATTCATTTTTATTTTTGTCTTTAATGCCTGGACCTCTGTTAATAGGGCATTACTTTTACTCCTGATATCAATCTTGTTCCTTTCATTCAGATCCAAATTCCTTTGTAGTACATGATTTAATTCACTGAAATGAAGTAGAATGAAACAGCAGACCTGGGAGCATTAAACTAACATATATTTGTGCATATGTGGTACCACCAGCCTGTCCTGTAATTCATTGTGTTTCCCTGCCTCCTTTGAGTTGTTCATAGACTTTAAACTTTTTTAATTCTCAAAATTTGATATCATCTGCACTTGTTCACCTCCCTATTTCAGTCTTAACAAAAAATCAGTTCATCCATTATTAAATGTGATTAGAGAGATTAAGAATACACTTTTATAGAATTAAGTCCCTGTTGTTTATTCCTAAGCAATCCTGAACTCCAACCAGTTTGGTGTTCCCTAACTGCGGATCAGTGCTTTCTTTTGTGGCAAATTGGCTTTGATTTGACAGCTATTTTTGTTTCAAGACTGTATGCACACCAGCTTTTCTGCTGAGGCTTGGCTCTTAGGGACAGCTGCACATGCATGGCTGGCTGTGCATCAAATTCTGTAATCCAGAGGGATGCTCTAGGTCATGGTTATTAAAAAAAAAAGAGTCCAAGCGCAGAGATGTTGAACCACAACATGGCCTTGTATCAAGAAAATATTTATTAAGTTGGAAAATAGAGGAGATTCTGCCTCTATTCTAAACTGTATTTAATATTCTGTTTTTCTTCATTGTTTAGGGTTTGGCTTAATATAGTAAAATAAGCGTGACCTTGAATGGGAATTTGTACACAGCTTGAGAACAATATTTTGATAGGGAGAAGGTACTTGAATAAATAAAATCAAAGAGACTGGACCATGCATTCTAACTTAATCCAGCAACTCTTAGCACTCTCAGAGGCAGCTTGTTGTTTTCGGGTTATAATCTGAAATCTAGTTGTGCTAGTAGGTGGAGGCAACATCAACATTAGTGGGCAAAGTAGTGTGATAGGAGAGGGTCTGAAGAGCAGGACAGCTGGTGCTAAGGACATGACTTCTACATGGCACATTTTGCAAGGGTTTACTATGGACTATGTCCAGTCCAGTCTAGTGGACTAAATGCCTGTTAATGGCTGACATGCATAAAGCACACTCCGGGAATCCATGACACTCCTCTCTTGTGAAGGGAATCCAGTCTGTTAGCAAAGACAGAACTGGGGTGCTGTGGCCATTGACCAGAAAAGCAGTACTTAATAGAGATAAAAAGTGTGTGTGAGTTTAGTTTTGGAGCAGAAACCCTTCATGATAATGCCTCATTAGGTGTCCTGCAGGTTCTATGTGTGGTATCCTGGGTAAAAATATTGGTTTCATTTTACTTTTGATATGGATAGCATACAGGGAGTAACCCACTGCTCCTGTCCCTTGCTTCCAAAAAAGAGCATGTTGCTCCTGGAGGAGCCTGTTCTACATATCCAGTACCGGTTGTGTTCTTGTGATATTGGTCCCCTCTGGTCTGATGGCAGTTCCTGTTCTCCAGGCTCCTGATTTATTTTTTTCTAGAGATGTGCAAAAGGTAGCTGTAGCTGCCTTCCACTCTTTTCAGTTGCTGTCGTCATGAATGGTCTTCAGGTATGTCTCTGCCCCTCCTGCGCTGCTGACGGCCCTCGGGGTAAGCCAGGAGCCAGGTGTTGCATTTTGAAAAATACCGGATTTTTCAGATGTCTAGATTTGTGCTTTCATGAATTAAAAAAAAGACACATGTTGCTTTAAAAGAACCCCCCCACCAGTGACCTGTCCTGGGGGAGGTGACACTGTAGAATTGTCCCAGGTACCTGCCCTTGCAGGATGGGCTAGATGAGAACATAAAAGGGGCAAGTGATTGTAGTGCTGTCTCTTTTTGTTGAGGGCTCCTAGCCCGGCATGGGGCTGATGCTCCGTGCTCACCCCCATCCTAAACACTTCCAGGGTGGTGGTGGGGGGAAAGACAGGCCTGCTGTGGCCCGGACTCCAGCCCCACTCTGCTGCGGGGAGGGATGAGGCTGCTCTGTGTGGCCCCAGCCCCGGCTCAGCAGTGGCAGCACCGGGTTCAGTCCAGCCCAGGTGCATAGCTGGCACCATGGAATGGAGAAGAAAAGACCTTAGTTCCAATCTACCACCCCCCCAACAGAGTAGATGTTCAGCAGCCTGTGGTGAGCTGAAGAATTCTCCCCTTTTCCTCTGGAGCTGAGACACAGGAGAAGAGGGAAGGGTTATGGAACCTTCTTGGCCACGTTTACAGAGTCGGGGGTGATGCAGCCATGCAGTTTCTCTCCATCTTGGGTCCTGCACATGGCTGAGGCCATGCAGCCGCTACCGCCACCATCTTAGAGAGCACTGATCAGCAGGAAGAGAAACTGTTTGTCATTTCTACCTCTGAGAAAAACTGGGGATGCTCAAGTATTGGGGAGAATTCCTTTGTGCTTGGCTGAAGAGAGCAGAAAGACTCGAGAATCCTTAAACCTTGGGCATCAAAGACAGACTGAGTCTGAAAACGTCTCCTGCATCAAGGGATGCAGTTCAGGTGCTGAGGATCAGGTCTGCTCGATGAGCTTTGAGCTGGAGAAGCTACATGGAAGAATTGGAAAATTTACCAGTCTGGACTGCCGAGGGTACCGATGTCTGCAGACGACAATGGTGACGCAGGAATAGTAGAGAGGTTGGTGGTACCCGTCTCTACTCAATTGACATGGACTTTTCCCAGGTCTCTAATGTAAAAAACCCAAGGACCGATACGGTAGTGATCTCCCACTGTATTTTTCTCACAATATGTGATGGCATTTGTGGCACAGCGTCTAGTTTGTGTGCACTAACTTGCTTAACCTCTTCTTCTTCTCTGTATGCAGTTACAGAGTTAATAAACCCTTTTCCATTTTCCCTAAGCTATCCATTGCCTGGCAAATTCTATCAGAGATCCCATCAAGACCTAACTGCTTTGTTTTCTTTCTTTTTCCTTTTTCCTTTTTCTTTTCCCTTTTTCCTT
Organism: Rhinopomastus cyanomelas; assembly: GCA_013400115.1. Classification (NCBI taxonomy): domain Eukaryota; kingdom Metazoa; phylum Chordata; class Aves; order Bucerotiformes; family Rhinopomastidae; genus Rhinopomastus; species Rhinopomastus cyanomelas. The sequence goes on from VXBP01007590.1 coordinate 45,973, forward strand.
TTCCTTTACCTTTTTCTTTTTCCTTTTCCTTTTCCTTTTCCTTTTCCTTTTCCTTTTCCTTTTCCTTTTCCTTTTCCTTTTCCTTTTCCTTTTCCTTTTCCTTTTCCTTTTCCTTTTCCTTTTCCTTTTCCTTTTCCTTTTCTTTTTTTTCCTTTTCTTTTTCCTTTTCCTTTTCCTTTTCCTTTTCCTTTTCCTTTTCCTTTTCCTTTTCCTTTTTCTTTTCCTTTTCTTTTTCCTTTTCCTTTTCCTTTTCCTTTTCCTTTTCCTTTTCCTTTTCCTTTTCCTTTTTTTCCTTTTCCTTTTCCTTTTCCTTTTCCTTTTCCTTTTCCTTTTCCTCTGCTCTTGAACCCACCACAAAGTGCAAGGTAAGCCAGTAGCCAAGACTGACAGTAGCTGTTCTTTTCTACTCTGGACCCACTTCCTCCATGTTAGGTCAAGCACTTAACACCAGCTGACAATCCTAGAGTGCTGTATGGGAACCCTTTTCGCTCAGGGCTGGGGTCATGAGTATTCCTGGCATACTTTGAAAGCCATTCTTAAATCCCAAAATGCTGCCTTCTGAAACTTTCACCCCTCATCAATTCTCATTAATAATAACAAAGATAAAAGACCTGTTTAGAATCTGGTGGTGTGATTCTGCAATGTGTAGCTCAGATAGAATAAATATAATTTTAGCTATTCCTAGCAATAACTTTTTCAAAAGAATGTAGCCAGTATGTTAGCAGAAATATTGTGGACTGCCACAGCTTCATATTAGTATTAATGTACCTTGATATCTCTCCTGATTGTGGAAAGGTGTACACACATGTCTAGGTTGTAGTCATTTGTGCACTGTCAGGTTCATTTGTGCGTATATATGTGATCATGTAATTACAGTCTGCATTACTGCAATGCAGATGCACAAGGAGGCAGGATTAAGATTGTGCTGTAAACTTCAACATTAACATTCCCTGTCATCTGAGCACCCTGCAATGCTGCATTAGCTTTAGATGAACCTTCTGCTGCAACTGCTGGAAATCAGATCAATGCTAACGTCCGTGCAAGTCACTGCTAGCTTAAACCCAAGTATGTAGAACCTGATCATTCTGATCAGTGCATTGGTCACCCACAGCACACAAAAAACCTGTTAGTGTGGAAGTGATGGGTATGATTAGCTGGTACAGATAATGGGACTGTAACTTCTCAGCAGAAGTGGTTGGTGAGAGCTGTGACAGAAATACGTAGAGCATAGTGTAGTCTGGAACTGGCCAGCACTAGGGCATCTTGCTGCAAGAAAAACTGAAGTGTTGAAGGACCAGTTGTCTCCTTGCTTTCATCATTACAGAATTGGCACTTCTGGAGAAAAAGCACTAATCCAGAACTTAGACGGCTCCTTCTAGAAAGGATGATAATGTCAGTGTTTGAGGTTTGCTCGTTTGCACTGTGTATCATGAGGTAGTCATTCAATTCTGTTTAAGTTGAATGATTGCTTAAAGACATGTACAGTATCTACTGAAAGTGCTAGTTAATATGCAGAAACTATAAACAAAATATAGTATTTACAGAGAGCATTTGAAAGCTGTTTTAAAGCAAGGCTTTAATGAGGTGATATTGGCACGTGAGAATTTTCTGGCTTGCATGAGCAGGGGGAATTGTACAACCACACATCGCTTTCTAACTGAGTGTTGCATTTCCATCAGTTCTTTTTCAAGTAAGGGTTATTGCAGTTGCACAGCATTTATAATTTGCCCTTATGAAACTGATACATCCACTCACCAGACGGTGACACATTTCTCTCCAGACCAGGCCGGATACGGCCCCCCAGGGTGTCCAATCTGGTCCACCGGTATTTACACACCCCACACTCTCCCCCCACCCCGAGCAGCCACAGTTGACTTCTTCCTGCTGACCCCGCGGTGCGGCTGGGCGGCTCTTCCGTCTCTCCCTCCTGCTCCCGGGCAGGACAAGCCACGCAGCACAAACTGTAGCCCGGCCCGCGACACTGTCTGAGGGACAGTGAACCGGTCCGCGACACTTCTTCCATGTGCTTGGAATTAACAAGTAAAATTCAGCAGGACTGAAAGGGTCAACTATGACTTCTTTACCATGAAATTTTGAAACAATTCTAGTATTAGCGAGAAAGACCCCTGAGCCTGGATCACAGAGCTATGTTACAACAGTACATACAGCTTTTACATATTGCCAACTGATTTTCATTCTCATTGGAGAACAGATTTCTTGTTTTTTCAGGCTCTTTCTTTCTTTTACATCTTTCTCTTGACCTTCTTTATATTTTACTTTATGATCCCAAATGCTTTATGAAGGATGCCATTCGACATGTTTAGATAGTTCAGTTACTAAGGAAAGAACTAACTTGAAAACAGCATCCAGAGATATACTTGCAGTGTTGAAGTCAGCAGTACTTGAGTAAAGCAGTGCTTTTTGGCTGACAATCGTATGCCTCACCTATGCAATGATAAAACAAAGAGGCAATGACCACATTTTTCAGAAAGCAGAAAATGTTTGCAGTCTATTTACAAGTGTTTTTGTAAACTTCTTGTTAATCTGTCCACGTCTGCAATTGTATACAGCCTATGAGGAGAAGAAAAATCACTATTATAAAAGCGTTGTGATGTGTATTTAGAGCCTCAGCATTGTTTCTGAAACTCGTCCATGACACGTAAGCTTTTGTTCTTTCATAAAATACTTCAGTGTTTCTAGGTTTCTGACACAACCAACTTGGTGAAATACCTTGCATGTATAGCCTTCCAAGTTGAAAAGCAGCCTGGGAAAGAGAATATTTGATTGATTACATACAAGTAAACCTACTGTTTCAGACAGTGTAGCTAAACGGATTTTATGCAAGAGTATGAAAATAAGTGGATCTCCTAAAACACATACAGGCCAAGACATGAGCAATTAGAAGGGTCTTCATGCTGGTTCACATCAGTACAGCAGTTGTCTTTCATTTAATAATTACTTAATAATGCTTAGTTATCTCTGTATCTTTTAATGAAAAATAATCTTCTTACTGAATCATAGAATCATAGAATCATTAGGGTTTGGAAGGGACCTTGAGAAATCATCTAGTCCAATCCCCCTGACACTGCAGGATAACCTAGACCAAGTCGCACAGGAACACATCCAGGAGGGTTTTAAACATCTCCAGTGAAGGAGACTCCACAGCCTCCCTGGGCTACCTGTTCCAGTGCTCCACCACCCTCACTGTGAAGAAGTTCCTTCTCATATTTATATGGAACCTCCTATGTTCCAGCTTAAACCCACTGCCCCTCATCCTATCACTAGATGACATTGAGCAGAGCCTGGCTTCATCCTCCTGACACCCACCCTTCAAATATTTATAGACATTAATGAGATCACTCCTCTGTCTCCTCACTTTTCATCAAAATACCAGTCTGGAAAATTAACTGAGTTTTAGATTTTCTGAATGGAAGTAAGGAGCAGCTTCTCAGATTCCCCCTGGATCATTTGCCACTCTTCCACTACCTTGCTCCACTACTGTACTTAAATTATGCCATACTTAGTCGCCTGTGTTTGGATGAGTTCTTGCCTCTTGCCCAGTGCTACATAAATGGCAAGAGCTCCTTCACTGCAGACAAGAATATAGTCACTTTTTGCCTGTCCTTTAACTTTGTTAGAATAAAAAAAAAAAAAAAAAGAGGAACACTAGATACTACCTTTTTAATTCTTCACATTTTTTTCAGAATAATGAGAGATGTGGTTCACGTTGCAGCAGTGGTAGACAATACATGAATCCTTTATCAACAGGTGTAAAAGTTTCCTTGGATTATGTGAGAATGGCTTCAAATCCTGTAAGGGAAGATTCTTTCTTTCCGTGGTATTTCAAGTGTAGCTCAGATGCATTTGGTGGGATTGCTGAGAGCTGTTGACAGACATAGATCAGTGGAAACCTTTCTTAAAGGTAACACTTTCTTCTTTTAGTTCCTCCAGAAGAATCTAACTTCCTGTTTCACATCTCACATCCCTTCTGCTCACTGAGAATAGCAACAATCAGGTTTATTCTTTTGTTGAACTAGCTTAAATATAGACATCTACAAAGCCAGCAATAATGAAACTCAGTTAATATCCTGTTTATTCTTGCGGAGCTTTTGTACAGATTCCTTTGCTGTCACTGAAGATGCTTTTATGATTTTTGTAAAGTATTTCTCTTTCAAAACAGCGCAGGAGCTTTCATCTGTCTGCCATCATTACTGTTTACAATTGCAGCGGCACTAAAGATGATCTTCCTCACGTTTCCAATCCACAGTATTTTCTCAGGCGCTTCAAAACCGCCAGAAGTTATTTCAAGGATAATACATTTAATATAGTCTATTAAGTCTGATGCCTTGAATTCCTCAAGACATGTCAGGAGTGACTCGAGCTCTTATTTGTTTTCCCATGGACCACATGAAAGCATCTTTTTATTCGAAATCAGCCCCATTTTATCCATTGCTAAAAGTGCAATGAAAATTAGTTGAGGATGGTCAAAAAGTCCTAAGATGCTTTGCTAACAGTGCATCTCCTCAGAGTCCTGCACATAGTTCTCTAGATGTACTGCAGCATACGAAAGCCCAATTTTTCACTTAAATAAAAATAAATAGGAGTGGGGTATGAGTAGTGGTTCATGTCACTTAACATGACTTCTAAAGGAGTCAGTTCTTTTTTGACTTTGTGTGGCAGTTGAGCGCCCATTTCCCTCATACACTTTCACACCCTGCCCTTGTGCATAATTGGAGAACATGAAAGTGGGAGAGGGCAAGAAGGAGTTGAGTCCTGTTGGATCCCCTCTGTGAAGGACTCGTTGCCTTTACCAGCTCCTAAGCTGTCAGTGCATGGTACTGGGCTACATGACATCCAGAAATGCCTCTGTAAAGCTTCTGGGATGATTGTAATTCCAGTGTGGATGGAAGCTATATTGGCTTCAGCAACTGCTCCCTGCTCTTGCTAGGAAGAACCAGCTGTTTTTCCTGTTCAGGAGCATCTACAAGGGTGTGTTGAGCCTGCTTACCCTGACTGCACTGTTACACTCCTGGTTCCAAGGACCACTGAAATGCTTTGAAAACATCACTTTACTCATTTATCCCACGCAACTAAGTAATGTGTTAGAAGGTGTCTGAATTTGTCTGGTTTGGGGATGTCCTCTCTAATATAGATCAAAGTAAGAAATCTCTTACCAGGTGGAGTCCGAATGTTCCTTCCCTGTTCAAGTTGCAGTTCATTGCTGTGTAGAATGAATTTCACTGAAGAGCACCTGCCTTCTGTCTGAAGTTTGATCAGGCTATGCTATTTGTTTTAGGTTAAGTGTGACACAGGTGTTCATCATTGCTGCATCTCTGTAGGCAGAGAAATGCCGTTTGGAATTAGAAGAACGCCACATTTTGGAATCTCTGAAAGTGTCGCTGTCTGTAGCTTGACACGCTTGCTAACAGTTTTTCTCTTCTTGTTCCTACAGTATTAGACCATCTGAGCCTCTCCAATCTGTTTATTACCTGCCACTTCATTCCTTCCTCACCAGTGCATGAAAAGAGTCAGTGGGGACCCTACCACAGGAACAAATTCTTCTAGCTAGAAACAGAGGATCAGAGCTAGGACTGGCCAAGGGGAGACTCTGAGGGGTGTTTGGTATCGGGGAGAATGAAGGGTTTTAAGAGTCTGTAATGTTTGCCAGTGGAGCAGACAAGAAGGCATGAGAAGAACAGGTACCAAATATTTATTTTGGTAAGTTCATTTCAAAGATGTACTTGAAGCTGAGTATTTGGTTTATAGCACATGGGCGAGGAAATCTTGCACCCGAAAACACAGTGATCCTCCCCAGGCTGCTATGGATTCCCTTTATTTAAATTTTTTTCTTCTTGATATAATTTTTTAGTGTTTTGAGGTCTAATCAATGACTCAATGAGCAGCATTCTAGAAACTCTGAAAAGTCCAAGATAAGTGGCTGGCTGTGGGTATATATATAGAAGCTAGGGAAACCCCCACAAATTCTGAGTTATAATTCCTGAACTTTCACTACAAAATCAGATTTTTTTTATTTTGGATAAACCTGTGGACAGATGATGCCTATTTAAAAAATTACTTTTTGTAGTTAACCTCTTGTTACTATTACTTATTTCAATTATTTTTGTGTGGTTGCACAACTCGCCTCATTGTGGAAGCAGTAGAATAGCAGGGGAACCACTGTTTGCCCAGGATGCAGAGAATTGCCACATACCATGCTCAGTTACTTATCATTCGGAGAGATCCAATGTGATTTTAGGATTGGAGTCAGTGACTTGTGGATATGTCACCAAGAGGTTGAAAGCCTACCTGATCTAAAGTGGACCCCTTGTGAGCTGTATTTCACCGTCAAATGCAAAGCAGACATTTTTCTTTTGCTGTAAATGTTGCCTGAGGTCTGAGATGAATTCACAGAACATCCACAGGAAAAAAAAAAAATCTGTCTTCTACATTGGCATCATTAATCCTGCGTTTTCTACAGCAAAATACAAATTAATTTTATGTAGCACCGGGCTAAAAGTCAAAGGTAATAAAACCTTGCCGGTTACTTCTAATCTTTTGCTGTGTGTCTGAGGGCATCACATTATCGATGGAGAAGAGACAGTTTTCATTTCATCACAGTCTTTCAGCAGTTTTTGTCACATAGCCTCTTGTTTTTGTGAGGAAAATTACCACGATCTCATTTATTTCCTCTCTGGTGCTTTTATCATTCCAGAAGTGAAAAATTCTGTACCCAGTGATTCCCGTTCAGTAGCTGTTCTGTGAATCTGTGCTTTTGCATACTTTTTAATGAGGTTTTTCTTCTTTAATTCGTAACCAAAAGCTGCTGTAGATGATACTGGCAGACAGTGTCTTGTATGTGCAAAATAAACATGCTGTCGTCTGCTGTGGTTTGTGGCTGAAGTTACACCTCAACAAATAGAGAAGTTCTATACAGTGCAGCTAGCAAAGAGTCAAGGTCTTGCCTACTCATATTGTGACAGTTAATTTAGGTAAGATTTGTTCTGTTGGGCTAGTCTTTGACTGCCTAAATTTCTGCACATGGGAAACGGGTGTCTCACTGCACAAACTGCCTTTCCACATCTGTAGGTACCCAGGACCTTCTAGGCCCATCACAGAGTTAACTCCTGCACAAATCGAATGTGAAGATGTTCTAGTTGACCTTCTTACATCGTAAATGGAGTTAGGTGGTGTGACTTCAGGTCATCATTGCTGCAACACAGTGTTTGTCTAATCAATTAATTCTGCTACGTGATTTCTACTTTTCATTTCAGTCTCTCTTAGGTAATTCACTTTCTGAAGTTCTGAAGGTACATATGTGCAGACAGCGTTTGCTTCTACAAGTGGTAATGCTTGACCTTTGCAGCTACTACTAAGGATTGGAAAGCAGAAAAGGCTCTTGCGTATGCATTTACTAGTGAAGACCAAGGTCACTGCTAAATCTTGTGAACTGTGTTGGGGTGCAGTAAGTGAGAGGCTGCACATACTGGGAGGAGGACAGGATGGGTGACCCTAAACTGACTAACAGGGTATTTCATTCCGTAGATGTCATATTCACAGTAAAACTGAGGGACAAGGCTCAACATCTCCTCAATTGCCAGCATCTGTGGAGGACTCTAGGCATTCTGCCTTGTATCCCAATCTGTGTGTTACTGAATCCAGTTCCAAAGTCCAGCTCTTATGTCTGATTCCCATCTGCCACTGAGTCCACTTACTTCCCCAGTGCCTGCCTGCAGCATCAGCGGTGACAGTGATGTAATCACCACCAGGGGAGTTGCATTCAATACTGGTCTTCTATATATTCATATATATTTCATTTTATTGTTAGTATCTGCATGAAAGCAGTTTTAGTTTTCCATAAGTCTCTCTCCCTTATTCCCTCCTTTGGGGAGGGAGAGGGGCTAATAGAGACCATCTGTCATTCATCTAGTAGCCAGCGTAGCCTTAACCCTTAACAACTTGAAATGACAGTTCTACTCGCATTACTTAGGTCTGCATTCCTTGTTACCGTGGCAGTGTTTTGGTGTTAGATTGTGAGGATGATGAACATGGATAACACATTTCAATAACAGGGTCCTAAAATGTGCTCTAGAAATTTAAGTCCTAAAACAATACACCCTCATTTTCAAAATCCCAAAACATCTAATGTTCCACAGTCAGTGAAAGTTACTTCCATGGGTGAGGGGAGGATTGTCGTGAGAGAGAAACGCCACACACGTGTGGCAAGCCAGTGTGTCATCAGTGGCCGATATCACTAATGTGGTTGAAAATGCAGACCTCTCAATATCAAGGCACATTTTAAGAGCAAACGTGCTGTAGAAACATCTGGTCATGGAAATAGCAATATACCTTTGTTCTTCTATGTTTCTTGTAGGTGAAAAAGCCTCTTAGAAGCAGAAGATAAATGCTGGTGACTCTCTCCATTATTACATGTCTGACAGAAAAGGATAATGCTTATTCAATCACATGGCACTCACGTGTAGGATTTGTGAGTCTAAGCTATTAGCAATTCATAGCTATCTCGTTTGGGATTGGAGAGGTAACCTGTTAGGTCCTTGTGAAATACTGAATCTCTTCCATATCACTTCTTCTTTCATATCTTTTTTGTAGTTGTGACAATCTGTGTGCCATGTCTATGTCTGTGTCTCTGTCTGTCTTTCATTTGTCTTGTAGCTGTTAGTATTCCACATAAATACATGGCTAAGGAAATCTAATTGAATCGATTATACAATGATTTCATTAGGCGACACAAAAATCTGCTTTAACACTTCCCCCCCCCCAAAATAAATGCCACAATATTTAATTCACATCTAATGTGAATTAAAAATGCCATGTCCATAGGGCCTGGACTTCTGAACTCTGTTGCAGATGAAATGCATACAGCTGTCAAAAACAGTAACAGAAAACTAGGCAGTGAGGAGGCAAATCTGTCGTTCAGGCTTGCTGGTCTTACCTGCGTTCACCAGTTTCTGTGTCCTGCACTATGCAGCATTCGATTGTCCGGACAGCTTTTATCAACTCTTTGCCTAGCAGAAGTCCACTGAAAATTGGCCTAACGGTGGGTGAATTACCTTGCTGTGATTCCCCAAGCACCCGAGGGCTGCGGTTAAAGGCTGAATTTGATTCACCTCTGTGCTCATGTCAGAAGAATCAGGTGTTGCTTCCGGTTTTGTTTGTTTTATGTGATTCTTCATTTAACAGAAACTGCCAAATAAAAAACACTGACGACTTTCTTTAACTAAAGAGAAGAGAACTTGCTGAAATGCAGAGTTTACACCTTCCTTAATGTCAGTTTTCTTTCCATTCCTTTAAAATACATAATCCATTTCCAGTAAAGTTCAGTCTTCCCAACTGGCCTGTTGTCTATAAATCTTTGCTTTCTGTATTCTGATGTCCAAAAACTGAGATGGAAGCACCTTATTTATGGGAGAAAGTTAAAGTTCTACAAATTTAAGTGGCTTCAACCAACGGAGTAGATTTTGTTTTGATATTTCATCATTCCCAAACTTGTTTGGCTGTTTCTAAAATGCTGTTCCTGCTGTTGACAAGCACTTAAAAATTTGCAAAGAGCAAGGACTTTTTACATTAGTAAAGTCATCACAGTTCTTTGTTCTTTCTTGATTTAGTGATGAGGCACTGCCTGGGTGAGGGTGGGCAGTACCTGCGCCCTACTGCGTCAACTTCTTGCCTTTGTATAGAAGATGAGGTTCTTATTACACAGTTAAATCGATGGAAACTAAGCAGTGCAGTGCATGTGGTGGAATCTAACTTGCTGTGCTCGAGCCTGCATTGAAGAAGCACCTTTTTCCTTTCTGCAGCAGACAGAAATCTATCAGATTAGGTGCTGTGTTTCTGGTCCCTATTCTTTGTGCGTCTCTGCGTGCATTTGTATATATTAAAAACTCTTAAAATGCTAACCCACGTCTACAGTTTTATTCATGTGGTGAAGTTTTTGAATGGACAAAGTTTTAATGTGCACGATGGTAAGAAGGAAATATAAACCTCTCAGCATCACATAAGTTTGTAAATAAAACTTGTAGTCTTTGGCTCAAGCCTGGGACAAATCAGATTGAAATCAGGGAGTGCAATGGCTAATAATGTTGATCTTTTGAGAGGAATTTCATCCTATGGGGAAATGTCCCCATTTAAAAAACTGAGTTCCAGGAGACGGGATCCAAATCTACTGTTTTGTTGGTTTCCCTGTGCTGTCACTCATTGGCTTGGGGCAAGTTGCGAGACTAGATTTACACTCATGCGAAATGATTAATGGTCCTTACGTGCCTGTATCTAAATTTGACTGTCTAGACTGGATTTAGAGATATCATTTGGATATTATATAAATTATATAATAAAGTTGTTTTGTTTTCCCGGCACAATTGGCAAACAATGGGATCTGAAGGACAACCTGATAACTAGTATCTCAGTGCCTGCTAGAAGAGCTCAGGCATGTGTTTAGCATCTGTGACTGCTTCTCTTGTTCGTGCTTACACATGGTTTATGCACAGAGAAATGGCTAAAGGTCCCCTGTGCCATCAAGCCAGGTACTGTAGTTCAGTTTGTGAAGTCTCTGAAATAGATCATGTGAGTACAAATATTTGTCAAAACTGGTCTTGGCTATTCACTGGCTTTAAACAATTGGATGACTGTTATACTGCTTCCCTAGGTGCTACAAAACAATGATAATGCCAAACTACTTCGGTCTGTTATTTTAGAAAATCCCTAATCAAAACAAGAATAAGTACCAATGTATGCTCAGTGGTGGAGTTTTGTGTGTTCCTTGGAAAGATGATATTCCCTGGAGAGAGGGGAAAGGATTAGAAATGATAACCACTTTTAAAATACATCAGCTTGCTCATGTGTTTGGTGTTTTTTATCAGCTTTACAGCAAAAGCTTCATTTGATTTGTGCAGGGATGTGGATAATAAGGACAGAGGCCAGAAAGCTGATTTTTATAGTCTGTTTGTAGCTTAAACAAAGATCTGGGATTTTGCAGATAAAGACCAACTGAAATACAGCAGATTATGCAGCTTTGGGTTTTTTCCAAAGATTTGTTGATTTCCCTGCCCCCTCCCCAGCCTGATTTTTTCATATGTCCATTCCACATGAAAACAGAGTTTTAAGATAGAATTTATGGCTGAACTTCATCTAACCCTGCTCCGTGGCCATGGCTGTGCCAATCCTGGGCACCGCTGCTTTTGTGATAAACGGCACTTGAGTTTAGACCACCGTGATGTTAGCAGGCACGCTTCTCACTAGTAAATACCAGCATTCTGGATAAAATCCTGTAAGTCAACCAGGAGGTAGAGCAAGCTGTCTTCACTGGAGGGTCAGTGTAAGTCAGCGACATGGCTCCAGTTTTTCTGTGTCGCAGTTAGAAAGCCTGATGAAAACTGTACTGCCTTTTCTCGTGTATTGGGGTGGAACACACAGCCCTGCAAACTTGTTTCCCAGTGCAGGCAGAAGCAGTGTTTCCCGTTTTTTCCTTTAATTTCTTGTGCTCATGGTGTGCTTGATGCTTAAACCAGGATCACTTGAATGTGAAGTGGGTTTTGGTTGCTGAGAGCCAAGTTAATGTCTAGCACTGCGGCCCCTGCACACACTCTGCTGTTCGCATCTTGCTTTCTTGTGAGGCTGAGCAAGATGTCTTCACAACAGAGCTGGGACCTCCTGCGCTGGACCTTAGCTGGAAACGCTAAGAGTCAGACAAACAAAAAGCTTCACAGAGATACTCTAAATTAAACTGTCCCTGTTATTTTTAAATGCATCATAGAAACACAGGCAATTGTGCAGCAGAGCTGCAGGACAACACGTCATTTTAGCAGAACTGCTTATCTTCCTGTTCTGATTATTTATTTTTTAATTCAATGTTGGAAGAAATGGTTCTTTTAAAATGAATTTTTAGCTTGGCCTAGAATTTAGCTTCTTTCAGAACCTGAGCTAGAGACAGTGGTGACATTTTTTTTTTAATTCCAAAGGAAGCAAATACAGAAACAGAATTATTTCTCCCTGCAGCACTTGGAAAGTAACTGCTACTTCACCAAGTACATGACCACCTGGAAATTCGGTTAACTAAAAAGTGACTAAATAAAGCTGAATCTGCAGGGAGTATTTCCATTGCAGAGAAAGCTGCAAGGAGTCTTTGACACAGTCTCCCACAGCATCCTCGCAGCCAGACTGAGGCAGTGAGGTCTAGATGATCGGGTAGTAAGATGGATCGTGAACTGGCTGCAGGATAGAAGTCAGAGAGTGGTGGTCAATGGGACAGAGTCTAGTTAGAGGCCTGTGTCTAGTGGAGTGCCCCAGGGGTCAGTGCTGGGACCAGTCCTGTTCAATCTATTCATTGATGACTTGGATGAGGGATTGGCATGCACTGTCAGCAACTTTGCTGATGACACAAAGCTGGGTGGTGTCACTGACACCCCAGCAGACTGTGCTGCCATTCAGCGAGATCTGGACAGGCTGGAGAATTGGGCAGGGAGAAATGTAATGAAGTGTAACAAGGGTAAGTGCAGAGTCTTGCATCTGGGCAAGAACAACCCCAGGGACCAGGATAGGCTGGGGACTGACCTGTTGGAGAGCAGTGTAGGAGAGAGGGATCTGGGGGTCCTGGTGGACAGCAGGATGACTATGAGCCAGCAATGTGCTNAATAGGCTGCCCAGGAGGGCTGTGAAGTCTCCTTCAGTGGAGATGTTTAAGACCTTCCTGGATGTGTTCCTGTGTGACTTGGTCTAGGTGATCCTGCTGTGGCAGGGGGATTAGTCTAGATGATCTTTCGAGGTCCCTTCCAATCCCTAATGATTCTATGATTCTGTGATTCTGTGAGTGACTTAGTAGCATTCTTGCAGGCAGTGTGATGTGGTGGGCAGAGCTCAGGCACAGCTCTGTGCCAGGGAACATGAGGAGAGCTTGTTCTCAGTTCTTGTAGTCTGTAAAACAAGTAAAGCAGTGCTTTTGACTGTATTTTAATTCTTCTGATGATTTATATGTTTCACATTCTCAGTGAGCCATCCAAGAGTGGCGCAGGCAACATGAAGTGTTCTTAAATAAGCTACAACTACTTCTAGAAAGATTGAACCAGGTGCCAGTGGCTTGGAACAACTAAGGGATGAGAACTGATTTTGCTCTTAATAGCTAGACTGTCCCTCATTTTAGAAGCCTTTAATATTTGCAAGATATTTTCAGCATATATTTGCAAATTTGTCTTCTCTGCTGTGCTCTTACCATATCACATGTACAACTGACAGGCTGATGAGGGATTTCTGAGGGTGGCTCAGCCTGAGTGATCAATTGCTGCATATTCAATCTGTAAAGCACTTTGGGTTGTTAGTGAGGCTAAGGTGCTGTTTGAGTTTCCCAGTACTCATGGTCAAACTCGGATGCTACTCTTCATAGTAGCTAGCACTGAAGCCTGTACCAGCCTCAGTGGAAATGTGCGTTGAATGCAATGTTATTAAAACCAGTTAAGGTAGCTGACGTAATCCTTGGAAGACTACCCCTCGGAATATAGTAGGTATGGTTAAAAAAGCAATGCCTTTCACTAGACAATCAACACAAAGAGGAAAATTTGAGACAACACTATATACAGAGCTTTCAGAATAACAACTTCTCAGGCCTCCACATCATCAATAAGTGCGTCATATTTTATGATGTGCTTTTGAGTGGTACAAGGCTGTGAGTTTAGATTCTGCTCAGTTCTCTTGCAAGTGTCTGGCCACAAAGCACAGTTCTGAATGACTTGCTTTTGATTTTGCCGAGTTTGAAAGGACCGAAGTAGTGAGGCTGCCGTTGAGAGCCTGCCAACCAACTACCATCCTCAGTTATATCTGGCCTTCTTCAGCTTCAGTAGGATGAAGTCACAGAGTCCCTTTAAAAGACTTCTTTGCCCTACAGGAAATGTCATGTTGAAGGTATAGCAGTTCATCTATCTTGAAGTGTTTGGTTAGGGGGTACACCATTGCTAAGAGAGGTAAATTTGGTCTCCAAAAAGCAGGTGAAATAGAAAGCAAGCCAAGCATCTCCAGAATAAATTAAAGAATTACTATCGGAAGAATATTTGTAGTTGTGCAGGGCAAGCTCAGTGTCAGGTTGTGCCGATACATAAAGATATGTTCTGAGGACTGGATCCAATGGGAAAAGCTTCCACCACAGCTGACTCCGTTAGAACAGCCTGCAGCCCCAGACCAGACAGGGCTTGGCAGGGCTGCATTCATACCTCAGGACCTGACAGAGGTGTGCCGAACAGCTCAGTGTCTTTTCTAGTTCATGATGAACATTGGCTGGTGTAAGCTTTAAACTGCCCCACCACGTGGGGTGAGAAACTCCCTGCTCCAGGTTTGAACATCCTACCCATGACACAAAGTCTTTAAGTCAGCACCAAGGGGAATTAATTACTGGAGATTTAGCCTTGCTGCTAGGCAGCACATTTTCATGTAACTGCGCCTCTTTTTTTTAAGAAGTGGGTTATCTTGGCTTAGCTCAGCACGCTGACTTCATTAGGGGCCTCTCAAGTGTCTGCATACTTGCTTCATCCAGAAGGATAGGCACCCAGTGTCCCCAGCACCCACTTTGGCACAGCCAGAAGCAGAGAATGCCCCAGAGCTGGGTAGGGTTCACAATCCTCAGTTGTCTTCTGCATTTCCCAAGTGCTGCTTCCAAGAGTGCCAGTCAGCAGGAAATAACTGCTTGCTGTCCTCTTCCGTGCATCCCATTGATCCATCCACTCAGCACTTCAGAAATGGTAGAAACATGACCTTTTCCATGAATTTTTAACATAAGGGCCCATGTCTTGCAAACTGTTCTGCCTGTGCACACCCAGGAGGACCAAAGTCAGATCAGCTTGGTAGGGTAGTGACATTTGTTAGCAGAGATCATCCATCCTGGCCAAAGTGAAGCATAAAGTACTTCCTGATTCTTTTAGAAATGTGCAAAAATTTTAGGATTTTTCTGAGTCGAAGATTTCAAACAGAACAGTTTTCAACCTGTGCCTAAAGTTAACTTTCTGATCACACAGCGGTAATTTCTACCCATCTTTCTTAGTCTGTTACAGTGAATTTTTAATGCTTCAGTTTACAATTTGAAATAATATTTTATGATGCTCTATTTATCTACATCAGTTTGACAAGATTTCACTAGTAAAGTTAAATGTTTTAACACATTTATAGTTCGAAACAATCTCTGCTATTGTGAGATTTTATAACAGGTAATAGAAGCTGAAATAAATAAATTTAATCAGTCATGAAGCTAGTCTGCCAATGTTAAAGCATCTTTTATATTCTTTACTACTATTTGAATTAAAAAGAACAGTTTATTTATGTTACAAACTGTAAAATAGTTTACTGTTAAAAAGTTAAATTACAGCATTTGAAAGCTAAGCTGCCAGTAACTTGGCCGTAAACATATGCAGTCTTTTTCCCCTGAATGCTTAACAGAAAACATTATGAAAATGCCTACCTTACAAGAACCCAGAGAGGAAGAGCCATGCAAGCTCTCCCAATTTTTATCTGAAAATCTATCAATTTTCAGCATTAGAAAGTAAGAGGCAGTAATGTATTTGGAGTGATAGAACAAGGGAGGGTGATAGCTTTCAGCATAGTTACAATTTGTTGTAGTGCTTTAAACTCACATGTATTTTTGAACTGGTTTCCATAGTCAACAATTACTGCAGGCAACAGTTTACGTGTAATTTAGCAAGGTCCTGGTACTGCAAGGTGTTGATGGCTGATTTCACAAGGGTTACCTCAGCTTTAACCTGAGCATGTATCTCTGTTCCCTACTGACTCAGTGCAGTGCCAGCAGAAGGTCTCACATCTTCCTGGTGAATCTGGGGAGGGAACACCCTAGTGGGCAGCAAAGTAAGAGACCTGTCCAAGACTTGACATCAGCGCTATATCAAGCCTGATATTGAAGAAAATCTCAGTAGAAGCTCTAACTCTTCCCTGGCTTCCAAACTGGAGGTCTTGAGGCCATATTGTGGCTGGCATATGCTTGTGGATGGCCAAAAGTGCTGTTGTATCTGTCTTCTGCCACTTAAACAGCAGATGTGGTGGCATTAAAGAAAAGAAACATATGGTAAGACTAGGCAGTGCACTGGAAAGGCTTGTCAGGTGGCAACCTCGAGTTTTAAAGGGTTAGTAAGAGTTTGTGTTACTAGTGGGACATTGCTATTGTTGGATGCTTTCTTCATCTGTTTTCTGCTGCTGTGGGAAGATACAGAACATTCACAGATCATCCTGCCACTTTGACACTGAATTTAAGCACAGATCTTAAAAGATGCTCTTGGATAGCAGTTAATTTGGCAGAGATTATACACTTAAATTGGCAGAGATTATAGTACTTTAAGTGATCAAATTGTCCTTTCTCAAGCCTAGGCACTTAAGATGTGCATTTCCTTGGCTTAGCTGTACATTCTGCATCTGGCCTTTGATTTTTTGTGCTGCTGGTTGGACCCAGTTTTAATTCTGTTCTCGCCTGCGTAAGGGCTGTGTCTTCTGTGTCAGTACTGTCATGCTCTTTGCTTCATCTTCTTTGAAACAGAAGAGTTACAATTTGTTGTATTTACAGCTGACCTAGCGAGGACATTTTAGACTTTGATATTAGAGAACAAAGAGAATTTAAACATTATCAGTAAATGAAATCTTGTGCAGTTTCTTGTATAAGCAACTATTACAACATCTACCCACGCTCTTCCCCATCAACGTCTTCCAACAAAGTCTCCCCTTGGCTTTCCATTTCCTTTAAGGTTTGTTTCTGTACCCATCACCTGCACACCTGACAAGCCAGCACAGCACACGTCTTTACTGTGCTGTCATGTGCAAGAAGCAAATTAAAGTGCTTTGTGAATCTCACAGCTAGTTTCATTTCTGCATCATGTGGTACCGTGTGTTTGCACAAGCTGTGCTGACAGGTAGGACAGGATGAAGAACGTACGCCGACCTTCAGCTGTTGTAGACTTATCAAACAGTTGGATGTGGTTTGAAGTAGGATCTTCTCCAGAAGAAAGATACTTTGTCAGTGATAAACATACTACATGTATTCTTCACATGTCTTTTGAGGAAATTGCCATTCTGAGCAGAATGGTATTAGAGAGTCACCAGTTTGGCTGGGTGGTCATCAGCGTGGCTCCTTGTGTACACCACTGCTCCATCCTCTGACCACATCTGGTTTATCTGTAGTTGGCAGACTCACAAGGAAGGCCTTTGTGAACACCAGCACGGGCAGCTGGCATGAGCCAGTTGTTTGAGATGAACAAATTCCTTTCTAAGGTCTATGAAAAAGCATTACTTGGAGCAATCAGAAGTCAGGTGTCTCTATTTTAACAGGAGGAGAGCTCTCATTTGAGTCACGCAAGCAAATTTGCTTGGTGCTTCTTGTTTTCTTGCTCTGTGTTACTGAGTTGCATGTCACAGTAGCATGCCATGGGTACATCTGTAAAAGGTCAGTATGTAATGATACAGCAGTTTGTACTTGATGACATTTTTCACATTGGATTTTTTTTAGCCTAAACTTTTCTGAAAAATACCAGACAGTTTTAAAGCACTTCTGAGCTGAATTTGAACAAGCTGCTGTTAGGAATTCGCTATCGCACTGCTCACCCATCCCTAACCTTGAAATGCTTTTAAATAAATAAATAAATAAATAAATGGATTAGCATAAAATAATACAGTAACCTACCAAATTTATTTCATTTAATTTATGCTAATCGTGGCATATTGGTGCTCTGACAGATAAAATAAAGCTGGGGGAGAAGATTGTGTCGAGGAAGCTGTGACAATTAACCCTAGAATTTATCACTCTGAAGGTGGGTTCAGCTCTACCATTGAAAAGAGTAAGTCCAGCAAATTCTGTTAGGAGTCAGTAATATGATTAATTTATTAATGTTAGAGGTATGTAAATTTGGGGGTTTTTAATATGTCTATACACACCTATGCACGCGTGTGTTTTCTTAGGGTTGTGTGTATTCCTGTTAGACATCAGAAGTTAAACTCTGAAAAGATGAAAACATAACAATCCAGCAGTGAATTCCGAGGGTTTTGTGTAGACTTCTACTTATTTCTGGTTTGTATTTGTGTGTGCATATTATATAATATACTGTTTTAGGATTAACTCTACATAATATGTTTTGTAGTGCTATTTTGTTATCAGAAGTCATAAAAATAACCAAGCAGTTGTGTTCAACTTCACCGTGCCTGATCAGAGAGACAGTATGATGTTGCATCTTATACTTGTGCCTTGGCTCTGGCTATTAGAGGTAGCATAGAGCCCACAAAAATAAATAAAGTTATAATAAACAACCGTCTTCTTCAGGACTTCTTGTGTGCTTTAGTTCCTGTGTGTGCTGCTGATTTGCTTTTAGATGTAATTTAACCCCTTTGATTCCTGACATACAAATACAAATTTGTGCCGCACTCAGTAGAGACAGAACTTCAACTTCTTCCCATGCAAAATCGAAGATTAAAGTGTGGAGGCAAGAGGAGGAAAAAATACATCTTCCCTTCTTCACTTCAGACCGTTGCATGAGATAGATGTCAGACAAGATTTAGTTGCAAGCAGTCTTAAAACAGGCAAAATGATCTTATTGGTTGCTAGACTGGGGTTCGAATTTTTGTTGTTTTGATTTGCTTTTGTAAGAACTAGAACCACAGGTTAAACATGATAGAGAGCATTTTTCTTAAAGAGTTGCCTTAATTAGATTTTAAGTTTATTTGGGTCCTAAATGGGTGGCCTGATTTTCAGTACTGCGGAGCAAGCAGTGGCAATCCAGAGCCTATGAGGACTGCAAGTTGCCCACCGTTTTTAAAATCCATCCATTTGTTTTGCTGCTGTTCTCCGTGACTTTAAATCGCATTATCCTGAACTCTAAACCAGTTCTGTTCTCCTGGTTACTGTCTGCAATGTCTGAAAAAATGGCAGTAGCTGAGCAAGTAGATGCCTCTGCAGGGTTAGACTGATGAAGGGCACATGCGTAAACAAACCTGGAAACCAAGCTTAGTTTCCTAAATGCCTTTGGTTTGCTACTATTGTTTTAGTCAAGCATGGCTAGGAAATTTTCAGGTGCAATTACAATCTGTTACAAATTGCATTACATGTTGAACTTGCATAATGGTTTTATTTTACCTTCCTGTTTTCAGTCACCTATAAGTTGCCGGAGTATTTACTGGGAAGTTAAAAATGCTCCCACTGCACGCCTGCCTGGAAATCCCGTTTGCTGGTCTGAACATGGTTTGAGTCATTTTCTAATATAGACCGAGATAAGACATACTTTTCCACTTTTACAGAAAACGTTTGAGGATTTCAACAGCTTGTTTGACTTTAGGTAGAAACTTGAAATTTGGAATGGAAATAGCTCTCATGAAGGAGAAGTGTCATTGCTTTTCCCAAGAAAATTGCTTTTGATTTGACTGAGCTGTAAGCCTTTGAGCAAGTGGGGAAAAAAATTTATTCTCTGAGTTTACTGGGTATGCAGTGGAGGAAGGAGTCCGTGCACATGCTTAATTTAGTGCAAGAGCAGAGTGTAATGCAATATGCTTCTGAAAATGGATGGAGATACCTGAGGCTGGGACCTTGTAAGGCATGAGGCACATTGAAATAACTTTTAATTTTTATGGACAATCCAAAGGCTTTCTCTGCTCAGCGCAAACGCTCTCTCTCACAACTGATGCTTGTAACACAAGGAAGCAGATTTTCTTATACACACAGTCATGTTGCTCTGCCCCAGAGAAACTAAAGAAGAAAAAAGATTTTAGACCATTTCTTTTAACTACTTGCAGAATTGAAGTTATAACTTCAACTTATGGCTGCACCACAGAAAAGGCAACAGGTTTGTCATGCCACGTACACCATGGCCCAGGTAGCAGGGCTTGTCTTTATATTTTATATATATTTTATATATATTTTGGTTTTTTTAATCACACTTGATGCTTCATTTTCTTGATTTCTAACTAATATTAATATCACATTTGAATCTTTGAAAATCAGCCTTCAAGTATCTTGTATATTTTTAATTTCTTACAAATTCATTTTTTCTAGCCATCTTTCTGAGGCCAGGATATTCCATCCAGTCCTTTAGCAAAGCTTAGTTTTTAATTTATTTTTGTAGCCTTCCCATAGAGTCTCTACACTGTTCTCTTCCTTAAAATTCAAACTGCTCCTCTGGATTTGATGGCACAAGACAGAAGGGATCTATGGCATGGTCCTTCCAGAACAGCTTCTGTATCCTGAGCAGACGGCAGCTCCTCTGAGCTCTGGCAGCCCCAGCCCCAGCTCCCCTGCACCTTCCTACATTCTCACTGGTTAAGCCCTGGACTTACTTCCATGTGTCATCTGGCTGTCATTTCATGAGTAGATCTTCAATTCCATCACCCATGAAGCAAATGACTGATGAAACCAATACATACTTAGAATCACAGAATCATAGAATCATTACAGATTGGAAGGGACCTCGAAAGATCATCTAGTCCAATCCCCCCACAACAGCAGGATCACCTAAACCAAGTCACACAGGAACACATCCAGGCGGGTCTTGAACATCTCCAGTGAGGGAGACTCCACAACCTCCCTGGGCAGCCTGTTCCAGTGCTCCGTCACCCTCACCATGAAGACGTTCCTTCTCAGGTTGATGTGGAACCTCCTATGTTCCAGCTGACAACCCACTGCCCCTCGTCCTATCAACAGATGAAACTGAGAACAGCCCAGTTCCATCCTCCTGACACCCACCCTTCAAATATTTATAGACATTAATGAGGTCACCCCTCAGTCTCCTCTTCTCCAAGCTCAAGAGACCCAGCTCCCTCAGCCTCTCCTCATAAGGGAGGTGCTCCACATCTTCAGTCATCTCCGTTGCCCTACGCTGAATTCTCTCCAGAAGCTCCACATCCCTCTTGAACTGAGGAGCCCACAACTGGACACAATATTCCAGGTGTGGTCTCACCAAAGCAGAGTAGAGGGGAAGAAGAACCTCTCTCGATCTGCTATCCACCCCTCTTCTAATCCACCCCAGGATGCTGTTGGCCCTCTTGGCCACAAGAGCACACTGCTGGCTCGTGGTCATTTTGTTGTCCACCAGGACCCCCAGGTCCCTTTCCCCTACACTACACTCCAACAGGTCAGTCCCCAGCCTATACTGGTCCCTGGGGTTGCTCTTGCCCAGATGTAACACTCTGCACTTACTCTTGTTATAGCTCATACTTAAAAGCTAGCTCTGTAGCATCCTGAGCTATTTACAGTGTGTAATTTTGCTATTTAAAACACTACTCAGTTGTCATTCCCCTGACAGATAATGACCAACAGCCCGTCTCCAACAGGGTCATAATCAGTCTTCTCAACACACCCCTAAATCAGCCCTGCCTTGACCCCCTGCCCACAAGGGTACTACAGTCAGGCCAGTGCTCAGGGCACAAGGCAGGTTCTGGTTTGTGTGCAGTGAGATTGCTGCAGTTTCAAAATTACCAGAGTTTTCAGATGTATAGATTTGTGCTTTCATGAGGAAAAAGTGATGTTGCTTTAAGAGTGACCTGTCCTGGGGGGAGGTGACACTGTCCCAAGTACCTGCCCTTAAGGGGTGTTGGCTAGGTAAGATGATAAAAAGGGCAGTGATCTTAACTCTGCCTACTTTTGCTGAGGGCTTCTAGCCCAGCACGGGACTGCTGCCTCCTGCTGAGCCACCCCACTATACTTCCAGGGTGGTGGGGGAGGGAAGGACAGGCCTGCTGTGGCCCAGCCCAACCTGGCCCGGAGCAGGATGTGGTGGCTCTGTGTGGACCCGAGAAGCAAGACCTTAGTGCCAAATGACAATCACACCCCAGCACGGAGCAGCCGTTCAGTGACTCGCGGTGAGCTGAAGGGATTCTACTTTTTCCCCCTGGAGCTGAGACAGGAGGAGAGAGGAGAGAGAAGGGACATGGAACCCTCTTGAGGGGTTTGCAGAGTGTGTGGGGGCTCCTGCTGATGAGACCATGTGGTCGGTCTCCATCTTGGGGCCAAGCCGCCGCCATCTTAGAGAGCACTGATCAGCAGGAAGAGAGACTGTTTGTCATTTCTGCCTCTGAGAAAAACTGGGGATGCTCAAGTATTGGGGAGAATTCCTTCGGGCTTAGCTGAAGAGAGCAGAAGTACTCGAGAATCCTTAAACCTTGGGCATCAAAGACAAAGTCTGGGGTCTTTGTTTGAAAGCAGGTCTCCTGCACTGAGGAATGCAGTTCAGGTGCTGAGGAATCAGGCCTGCCCGATGAGCGTTGAGCTGGAGAAGCTACGCTGAACAATTGAAGAATTCACCAGTCTGGACAGGCAGGGGTGACATGAATAGTAGAGAGGGTGGTAGTACATGTCTCTACTCTACTGTTCTTTTCCCAGGTCTCTAATGTGAAAAAACGTGAAGACCGATACGGTAGTGATCTCCCACTGTATTTTTTTCAGAATATGTGATGACATTTGTGACACAGTGTCTAGTTTGTGTGCACTAACTTGCTTAACCTTTTCTTCTTCTCTGTATGCAGTTATAGAGTTAGCAAGCCCTTTTCCATTTTCCCTAAGCTATCCATTGTCTGGCAAATTTATCCGAGATCTCATCAAGACCTAACTGCTTTGTTTTCTTTTCCTTTATCTTTAATTGTGGTCTTGAACCCACCACAGATGGTGAACAAAACCTCCTGCAGGACCTTCCCTCACCAGAGCTTCCTCACCCAAGGCTGTGAGTGGGGATCAGAGTTCCCAACCAAGGACAGATCCGTCATAGATTTACCAGTCATAGAAGGATTGAAGGATTTTCATACTTCCCTTGTCTTTATTGCAAAGCTGTGTTCTCCAGCAAAACATCCAAATAGACACATCATTCATGCTTGCTCAGGCCTGCCTGTTGGCCTGTCTCTCTCTGCCAGAGCCAGTAATGCTCCCGACCCCATTTGAGTTGGTCCTCACAGAGATTTCAGATAAGAGATGCTGTTCATACTCAGGCCTCCAACTGCCCGGCTCCCCAGTAGAGACTGACACGATATCAAAGCCAACTTATTCACTGCTAAATTAATTATGTTGTTAATTGGTTAGCCTAGGGCAGACTGTATGAAAAAGAATGCTTAATATGTGGTTGTTGGCAAGAGTGGATGGAGGTGGGCAATGGAGATGCACAGATCATTACAGTGGGACGTTTTCATTGTAAAGCATTGGAAGATGATGTACAGTTGAGTGTCATAGAATATTGCTAATAATATTTGAAAATACAACAAGCTCTGGAATTAAGTCCTAAACATGTGAAGACCACACATAGGTAATTTTGGTAGCTTTTCAATTTTTTTTCTGCTTGACTGGTACAGTTTTACCATTCTGCGAGCTGTCTGGTGTACAGGACAGTATGGCATGTAATGGTAACAGGGTGGTGCCACCTGAATGAAGAAGCTGCGACAGCTGGATCCTGGGCCCCAAATCCACTTCTAGGTGAAAGACAGGATGCCACTCTGAGCAAAAAAAAAAAACAACCCTGAAAAATTTCCAAAGGTAAAACATTTCCAGCAGTGTACTGCAAAGAGTGAAGCTGAATTAAATTGCCTAAACTATTTTAGCCCCAGAGCTTGAAAATGTCAGTAAATAAATAATTGGGTATGCAAAAGATTACACTTTTCTGCTAATAGAGCGTAGGAGAGAAGAGAAAAAGCCACTAAGGGTCCTTTCTTTGCTCTATAGCAGGTTGTAAAAACACTGACAATACCACCAAAATGGGGGGGGGAAAGACATTTCATTTCATTGCTGCTAGTCCTCTCGTCGGTTTGGAAGGGTGAAGGCAGGTTATCACTCATGCATGCATCAAATTCAGCCTTGTTTGTGGTGTGATTGTATACATGGCACTTCATTAGAAGCTAACTCTTATTTGCAGACCTTAGACTTAGACAAGTTCAAGGATAGACAACACAGCTCTTCCAGTAGTGCATTCAAGACAATGTTTTGAAAGATAACTATTTAGAGTGTAGCAAGTGATTTACTGATAATGATGTTCTGCTGGTCCGTGTGTTGTTGATTTGCCGTACCTGGTCCATTCACATGACTGCCAAACGGGTTGGAGAGCTCAGTTTGATTCTGCTCCTCAGAGGAGAAAGCAGCATATCTGCAGGTTTGTACAAAGGGGACTCCTAGCCTAGCAGGATGGCACGATGTGTTTCTACGCAAACTGTGCTGTGCATTTCAGACAACTTGTTAATCAGTGCACTCGAAGGCTTGCCTTACTTTGGAATGATTAGGTGCCTACAAAACTAGCGGCGTGTAAGCAGAGGTAAAGAAATGTTAGGTTGACAGCTACGCTGATAACTACTTTTTACTGTCTTTATATGAATTCTGATGAGATTGTATATGAAATCTGTGGTGTTAACATTAATAGTGTTTTCCTTGCATTACCTGGACTGCAGTGAGCACAGTAGCAATATTTGCCTGGTGGCTCCACATTACTACAGTGGGCTTATCCAGTTTGGAGCACCATCTAATAGGTTAATGGCATCCATCTCAGTCACATTAGTTTGATGTCAAATGTGACTTAGGATTTGAGGTTGATGGCATGATAAGCAGCCCACCATTTCCCCCTGTGGGAGATAACGTCTGCACCAACCTGCCCTTTTACATTCAGAGGTCATGTCCAGTTGAGAGAGCAACATGCACAAGTGGGATTTTAGGTACAAGTTACCTTTTGCCCCTGAAAGTACAGAGGGGTTGTAGCACAATAAATATGCCTTTTTTTTTTTTTTAATTCAGGCTTACCTGTTCCTGTGACTATTCTAGCAATTTAAAAAGATGTCCTCAGCTTAAATTAGGTATGCTTGTCTTGTTAATCAGACCCTGCCTGCCAAAAGCCAGCTTTGAAAAGTGCAAGTCAGTCAAAAGAAAAAGAAAACTTGCAAGCATAGACTGGACAAGTGTCTTTGTATATATAGTCACTGTGATAAACAAGGTAGAAGAACTCCTGTATGGTTTGAGGACAACAGATGGGAGCGCTTTAGAAAACTTTTTTTGGAAGAGCTTTTAAAGTTAATTCAATGATGATATATTTTCTCCCATAATTTATATTTAGTAGTTTAAACCTCTCATTCTACTACCTCCTGTAGAGATCTGAAAAAATAAACCAAAATGTGAAAGGAAGACCTATAAATACATACTGATGCAGTGCTGAGAAGTGCAGTGGGAAAGATTCTTATAACTTTCCAATCTGTATGGTGAAAATGTGGTTTCTAATTGTAATGTTTGATGGGCAGGCACCATATTTTGAAACAACGTGATTTTAAACAGGTGAGATATCATTTTGCTGAAGGAAATACGGAGTGTGTGGTAGTATCACTGCCAGATCAATCAGTGCTGTTACTGTGACACTTGGTAGTGACACTAGTGGCCACCACTGCTATGAGCATAAATTTGACATGTATTGAGCTTTTATACACAAGTTGAAGGGTGACGGAGGGAGGAGGAACAGGGCACTAGGCTGATCCTGCTGTGGCAGGGAGAGTGGACTAGATGATCTTTCAAGGTCCCTTCCAATCCCTAATGATTCTATGATTCTATGACTGGCTTAAGGGATATTAAATCAACCTTAAATCCTTGCCAACTGGTTAGATGGATAGCACAGTGTTTCTAAAATTTGCAAGTCAAAGGGAGACAGGCCTAAATTCTTTCTGCTATGAAACCCCCACAGCCTTCTGCCTTTCAGGCAGAAGCAAAAAGGAGTGGAAAATTCCAAACTAATGAGAGCTTGGTTTTTATTTTTTTCCGCAGTGCTGTGCTTAGAAAAATTGAGCGGTTTTTATTTTTTTTCTAGGGCAAAGAAGTAAAATTAAAGTTGTATGACTGTTATAAATATTACATGTTCAGGGTATCAGGAGTACCTGTAGCTCTCTGGTTTCTGAGGGTGTTTTTGGATTAACCCTTTTGTAGCTATTGGGTGTTGAAAGGATAACAGTCACACTTAGTCAAATCACACATTGTCTGTTAAGGACAAAGTGCCTTGTCTGAAAAGTGCAGTCTTTGGAGTAACTGTGGCATTTTTATGTGCACCTCTTTGCAGCTCCATTTTATTGGAGACTATGGAACACTGAAATAATGATGACTTGGCCAAGTCTGCCTGACATGTAACAAGAAACTGAACTCGATGTCTTCAGTGCAGATTCTGTGATGCTTCGTAACTCCTTCAGGTTAATCCTATGTTGGAGATCAGTCATTGTAGACCTTGGTTCCATATTAAATACCTACGCATTCGGCAGAAAAAGTATTCAGGATTCTTGAAAAGGTAATCGAAATTTCTCAAAGGCTAAGCAAATATGCTGTCCTGTTTCACTGACATGGTTCAGAAGAACGTCTGACTGGACCGCTGGGACGACTAATGTAAGACAGAAGGAAGTTGTAGATGTCAGGTTCCTTGGCTGAGTCATAAATCTGAAGGAAGGAATGGAATGTGCAGGAAAGCAGGCTCTCCTGCTGATACAGACAAAAAATGTGCACTGTGCAGTATGCTGATGTTCAGGCAGTAGATGCTGTTGGAAAGTCTCTTGTCACAAGCTTCAGTTGAGCACTGCTCTTACAGAGAGTGAGATGTTTCCACATATCTTTCCTACTTGTTAAAGCTCATATGTAGCTTTCTGCTGAATTTTGCCTAAGCTGTAGAGAGAGAGACTGTTTTCATTCCATGTATTGACAACATCTTCCTACATGAAATCTATCTGTAATTTAACCCATACTGTCCAGATTGCAATGCTTAAGAACTTCCATCCTAAGCCAAAGTCAAAAAAAGTAGTACCAATTTGTTGGTATTTTTCATGTGATCCTGCGGTTAGTTTTTTTAAAAATACTTCATTTCGTCTTCTCCAGTGGATTTTCTCATTGGATCAAACTTTGCTTTTCTCTTTTATCATAATGCTCCAACCAAACACCCTAGCTTTTCTCTGCCTGCCCCCATCTTCACTTTTCAAGCTGCTCACAGCCAGCAGTACTGATGTCCTTTCATTTTCTTTATAATCTGTAGCTGTCTTTTTGCTGGTTAATGTTTCCATAATTTAGGTAAATGCAACCCTATTTAAATAAATAAAGACATTAAGTAGATTATCAGGTATTAACAAAGACAAGACATCCCCAATGTAATGATTATTCTGTGCATTAGTGCTCTCAGAGTTGATCATTTCTGTGAACAACATTATAAGATTCTTTTTGGGGGAATGAGTACCAAATCGTAAACTCACTACTCTCAGTTTGATGCAGAAGGAATCGGTGAGCTTGGACAAAAGGGACCGTTTTGGACAAATACAAAGAGCTTTCCTAACTGCATCACGGGCAAGAACACCGGTTTGGCAAGATGCTACTGTTTTGTATTTAATTTATGTGGCGGTTCTCAAGCATTCCCCAGCACGCCTGTCTCTTTAAAGAGTTCACTTGCTTCAAAGCTATTTTTGCCTCTGACCACTATCTGATGAGAAGTTCACATGTGCTAAATATACCCACGATAATAATCTTATTTTCAGTCCTCCACTAAAAATGCTGATGGTCTGAAAGAGATTTGAGTCCTCAGTGCAGCTTCCCTGCCATTTTTTTTCCCGGTGGATTTCAGGAGAAACTAATGCTTAGAATGCTAACCAGTAAATACCGCTGCAGTGTTGTTTACCGGTCTTTTTGCCCATGTAACAGTAATTTAACGCTCACAGTAGATTCAGTAACACACTTGTTTCATAAAAGACTTGTGTGCAAATGACTAGAGAAAGGGGTTGGGAGCAATAAATGCCACACATACGTGTAATACAGTGCCAGGTGTGAGTGGTGCAGCTCCGCCTGCGTGATAAATTTGGGACAGAAAGGAGCGCTGCAAAACTGTTGGCTTCTTCAATCAATCTTCAGTTTGGTTTCAGGACTCTGGGCTTCTGCTTGAAATACAGACCATGGCAAACCTCTCTGATTGTTCTTAGCTTGAACTCAGTGAGACTACTGCAGTCATCTCAGAAAGTGTGGGTGTGGGAATCCTGGTTTCTTCTGGAGTGGATCTCAATACCACTTTCTCTGATTATTTTGGGATGTTTTGGGCAGATGAGGTGTGCCTGTATAATTATGTGCCATGTTTTTATAGCTAGACCACAGCTTGATTAGAATTTTTTCCGTTGTTTCTGTGCTAGTCCTTTAGTTGAAGTTCTAGTTCTTTCAGCCGTTCCTTAGCTACAGTTACACCGTTAGTGGGTGCTGAGCCTTTGCTTTAATGCCCCGCAGAAAGAAGAGGCCACTTTGGTACTGGTGCATTGTTGCCTTACAGGTATTTATGTAGCCTACAGGTAACATGTGTGCACTTCCCTTTCTCTCTGCCTGAGCTGGTCTGCACAGAAGGCAGCAGCATCCTTGGTGTCCAACAGATCCTTCTGCAAGCTGAAACAAAAAGGCTGTAATGAAATTCTGAAGGTTATTCATGCAAAAGTTTCAGATTGCAACTGAAAGATTAAGACAGACAAACAAGCAGAATCTCCAAACGACAAGAATTCTTAACACCAAGATTCAAGAACGTGGGCAATTTTTGGAAAAAGGTGGAGGGGAATAAATGTGCACATTACACCAACAGTGGTCTTATTCCTGAATTGATTTTGTGATTGAGGCAGTCTGGTAGAGTGGAATTAGTTTTGAGAAAGAGACCTACGTTCAGTTTTGCTTCTCTTCTACAGCCTCTAAATCTATACAGATCTTTTTACAAAAGCTGGTTCTTGTTCTGGGACCAGCTAGTTGAAGAAACTGTCATCAGACACCCAGTAAAATTATCAGGTATCTATGGTAGACTGCATTCATCAGGGTGCTATCAGTGAGCCACAGAGATGCTTCCACTCAGACCACCACTGCCGACTCCCCATGAAATAAAAGCAGTCATTCAGAGCACGAGTTTTACTAGAAATCTGAAGAAGAAAACTGTACTTGCATAGATATCAGATTTGGGTGGAGGAAATTAGAAATCAAAACAATGATCAGGAACTAAACTCCTAATTTAATTCAGCTTGATGTAATTCTAGATTTGAGTTCAGACCTAAACATTTCTAACTTTGAGGCTTAATAAAGATAACATCTGCAGGATGTTTTCCTACCAAAATTAAGTTTGTGGCTCGTGAGCAATTCCTGCATTTAATCTGTGAGGGTCTCCACTTTTGCATGCTTTTTTATTCATGGTGGTAGATCTCCTGGAAGTTTTGCAGAAGGTTAGGGTGGTATTTACTGATTCCTGCCCATCGGTCATAGTCCAACAGTCTAACCCCAGCTGGCAACTAAGCCCCACACGGCTGCTCTCTCACTGCCCACTCTGGTGAGATGGGGCCAGAATAAGGACAGCAAAAGTGAGAAAACTCTTGGGTTGAGACAGTGGCAGTTTAACAGGTAAAGCAAAAGCAGTACTCACAACCAAAACAAAGCAGTACACACAAAGCAAAACAAAGAATTCATTTCCCACTTCTCATCAGCAAGGCAGGTGCTCAGCCTTCTCCAGGAAAGCTGGGCTCCATCAAACATAACATTCATTTGGGAAGTCAAACATCTTCATTCGGAACATCCTCCCCCTCCTTCTTCTTCTCCCAGCTTTATATGCTGAACATGAGAACATGTGACGTGGTGTGGAGTATCGCTTAGGTCAGGTGGGGTCAGCTGTCCCACTTGTGTCCATCCCTACTTCTTGTGCACCCCCAGCCTCGTTGCTAGTGGAGTGTGTGAGAAGCAGAAGAGGCTTTGAGTCTGTGTAAGCACTGATCAGCAGCAGCTAAAACATCCCTGAATTGTCAACACTGTTTTCATCACAAACTCAAAACAAAGCTCCATACCAACTATTGTGATGAAAAAGACAAAATCAGAGCAATAATAAAGAACTTTAGCTGAAATTACATAACAATTCAAATAATAAATTATGAATACTTTATTATCAGAAGATACAGATAAATAAATTAGTCTTTCCGATCACATTCTGGATACAAGCAATAATTGTAATTATCAGGTGATTTTCTTCTTTTTACTGTCAGGCTGACAGAAAAATGTAAAATGCAAATGTATTCTCATAGTTTGAAATCACATTCTTTCAATAAATATTTGACTTGTGTTAAGAAGTGAGGAAGATTATAGCTTTGTCGTGGTGTTTTTTACTCAAATTATCATTATCTAACAGGAAGAATTAAGAAAGTGTCAAGGAACTGCATAGGATGCTGCCTTACAGAAGTACATTTTGCTTAGTAAATCGTATTCTCTTTTGTGTATGTTAGGTGAAAACAAGTGACATTATCTTTGGTTTCTGTGTGGTGCACTGCTACCTCACATGAAGGCTTGCTGCAGTTTAGCAATGTTCACAGATACTCAAGCACGTACTGTTTTAAGAAGTAAACCTGTAGCCTACACTAATGCCAGGGTTTCTTAATCTTGAAGGGTTTTTTTCATGTTTAAATAAGAGTTTGATTATTTATAGAAATAAATCCAGATTATCTGTCTGATACATGGACATAACAAGAACCACTTTGTGTTATCTCTTGTGGGCTCATTTAGCCTCCTTCTATGAACCTTCAAATAACATAGGGTTGTGATACTCATATTTCATTTTCTAATTCAGTTTACAAACTCTGAGGATTGTCATCCTTAGTAGGGGAAAATGGACATAGGCTTAATGCCCTTTTAAACCAAAAATTAGTCGGTCATGTGAGTCACAGAACTATTTAGATTGCTAGGGTTGCCTGAAGGCCATCTAGTCCAAACTTAGTCTAACAGCAAGGCTGATGCCAGAGCTGGAACGTATTCTGGAAGACGTAAGTCTGCAGTCCGATCACTGAGAAAATAAGCTATTCATTACTAATTTTGTTTTTAAAATAAATTTATTTATGTTTTCCATTTTATAAAGAAAAATAAGCTCACTGAAATCCTGTAATTTTTTATGTACAATTTGCTAGACCAGTAGTATGATTGATGTGGTACTAGTATTAACACACATTCTGCTACACATTCTGGAAGATCTAGAAGGAAAACAAACATTCCTTTTCATTTTACAGATACATTATCTGAAAGGATGCAGATCTCTCCAGAGACAACAATCAAGCTGATAGACCCACCTTGCATCCACTTGTTTGGAAAGAACATGTTCTTTCTGGTTGGCTGTCCTGCCCATACATGTTAGAAGTGAACTATCAAATTGCCATTTCCTTCACTACTGTCTAATGACTGTAATAGCAGGTGATTGGTCATTCTTCCATCTGGATTGGTGTAGAAGTTATGTAAGTTGTTTGGGCATTGGAAGTGCGTGGTCAGAAACTGAGAGTGCCTGGAGGAAATGACAATACCAGGTGTTCACCAGGACAAGAGAGGGCTGCAGAAGAAACTGAGTTGACTCATTTAGCATTATGGACAAACCTGCAATAAACTCCACCATTTCCCAGTAAACGTTTTCATCTTTCAGCTGAAATAATGCACCTGAGTAAGAGTATTTCACATTTCAACTGCTTCTGTCTTGGATCTGTGTGTGTTGCTCTTCAGTGGCAGTGCTGAAGGGAAGCTGTGAAAGCAGTTATTCCTGTCTTCTGGCCACTGTGGTCACTTTGCACTGTTGGCTACCTTCTGCAGAGCAATCTAAAGAAAGCAAGGCAGAGCAGAATCTATGGCGGTGACCTAAGGACATATAAACGACAGATCCCAGGGCGTGTGTTAACTGCACACTGACTGCATGTGCTTTTTTCTGCCTACGATGGTGCCATGCACTTCACTGCCATCAGAGTTTCAAAAATGCTGGAGTGAGCTTTTCCCCTTCCATGACTGCTTGAAGGTAAATGGAAGCATAAGATGGACAATGAGCTTTGGCAGCTGAAGCCTTTCCCAAATGCATGCAAAAAGTCAAAAACATTTATATTGATCGGTTAGAATGTTTTATTACTATTGATAGATGTAACCCCCCTCTCTTTCTTCTTCATGAGGAGGAGCATGCAATTCCGGGCCCCTAAGTTCAAGAGGGATGTGGAGCTGCTGGAGGGAGTCCAGCGTAGAGCAACAAGGATGATGAAGGAGGTGGAGCACCTCCCTTACAAGGAGAGGCTGAAGGAGCTGGGTCTCTTTATCTTGGAGAAGAGGAAACTGAGGGGTGACCTCATTAATGTTTATAAATATGTGAAGGGTGGGTGTCAGCAGGATGGAGCCAGGCTCTTCTCAATGTCATCTAGTGATAGGACGAGGGGCAGTGGGTGTAAGCTGGAACATAGGAGGTTCCACATCAATATGAGAAGGAACTTCTTAACAGTGAGGGTGACAAAGTGCTGGAACAGGCTGCCCAGGGTGGTTATGGAGTCTCCTTCACTGGAGAAGTTTAATACCTGCCTGGATATATTCCTGTGTGACTTGGTCTAGGTGATGCTGCTGTGTCAGGGGCATTGGACTGGATGATCTTTCAAGGTCCCTTCCAATCCCTAATGATTCTATGATTCTGTGATTCAGTGATTCACTGAACCCTTAGAGTATTCACCATCCGAAAAACAAGGAAAGCACAGATAACAGAAAAAGAACTCAATCAGGAGAGGGCTAAAAACAGACTGGAGATGTTCTCAAAGCAGTGTATAATCCCTTCCAAAGTGTCACCAAGTTATTGTCATAGGACAGCGTAGCTTTAGGTTTTGGTGCTCTTCATACAGTGTTTTTGTGAGAGAAAGTAAGAAAAAGACTCTATGAGACTGATCTTTGCTTCGTTGGTCATTCCGTGTCTAATGTTTGGAATCGTCTGCCTCCTCTCCATTCCTGACTTGGTGATTCCTTTTGTTGTCCAGAGAGCAGGGAATGAGCAGTGTTTCCTTCCCTCAGTGAACCCGATCTCAGCTGGGAACACTTCCTGCTCTGTCCGTGTGTCTTTTGCATCTTTGAGCATGTCCCTAAGGTCTGGAAACTCAGCAAGAGGAGAACCATGTCTGCACTTGTACCCACTGTTTAAGGAATTACAGCACAGAATGACTTACAGATATTTTCTTTTAGGGCAGTGGTCTGAGGCATGCAGAGTCCTTTTTTTTTTCCTTAAAGAAGAAGCCACGAGCTGTAGTAATTACCTTCAGACAGCACAACCCGCAGCATTCGTTGCTGCCACAGAATAGAAAAATATTTCTTCTTTGTATGTCTGGATGCGATGTTTTCCAGTTTTAACTGCAGAGTAAAAAGACAATGATTTTCTTCTCCACCCTCAGAAGAGTGAGAGATGACTGTTTAATTAGAGCCAACATTTGCAGTGTTCACAGAGCAATTTTGCCCGTAAGTGCCTGTGCCGATACGGTTGCCATTTGTAGCTCATCTCCAGTACGTCCTTACTATCTGCTCACAGCAGAGCCCTGCTGCACTTGCTGCATAAGCAGTTTTGCTTTTTTAATAAGGAGAAGTCTTGTGGTTCATCCCAGTGGTGCAGTTTAAGAGAGAATCAAGAAATGAGGCAAACAAGGGCAAAGAGAAGTTTCTTTTAACCCTCTGGTTGCTTTCACCATGTTGCTTATTTTACATTGGTGACAGGGACTCTGGCAGTGTGCCTGGCACACCTCTTTCGCCCTCACTGCCCAGAAATATCAGCTGGCTGCTGTCAGATGACTTCTCCCTGGCCGTTTTTTCCTGCATTATTTGTCATAGCTTGTTATCTGTTTCACCTGTTGGCTCCCTCAGTATGCTGCATCACTTCCAAAAGGAAGGGAAACAGCAAACTGTCCAAATGGGATCTGCTCAGTGGAGGAGCCCTGCTGAGAGAAAATCTGCTGAAGCAAAAAAGAAAAGGTGTGGGGGAAGCAGGGCAGAGAGATGATCAGGGAACTGACCGCTTTCTGTTCTAAACCTTCCGTAGCAGTCGCCAGTTGTTTTCCTTGATGTCTGTCTGTATGAAGCAATTGCAAATAATCCCATTGTTTGTAAAGGAGCTCCCTGCCCCAGCTTGCGTGATAAGTGGTGCTTTTCCGTAGCCTCCTGAATCTTTTAGGAAGGCTTGGGACTCCCAGGGCTCTGTTTCCAAGGTGAGTTTGCCTGGCAGGTGCTGCACTCACCTGCATACTTGGCATGCTGATAGCCACGTTAATTGTTCGTCTCTGAGTGTGGTGAAATGACTTCTAGAAATGAT
The DNA here is from genome assembly GCA_013400115.1 of Rhinopomastus cyanomelas. Lineage (NCBI taxonomy): Eukaryota > Metazoa > Chordata > Aves > Bucerotiformes > Rhinopomastidae > Rhinopomastus > Rhinopomastus cyanomelas. The sequence continues at coordinate 80,031 of VXBP01007590.1, forward strand.
TCACAGAGAAATGGCAAAACGTTGCCAAGCATAAAATCTGAACCTCGCAGACGGGTGGGACATAGGAAAAGGTGTAATGCTTATATTAATCACTGATTCCAGCAAAAATGAGATATTGGCAAGGGAGGGTTGTGTGATCACACTGGAGATGTTCAAGACCCTCCTGGATGTGTTCCTGTGTGACTTGGTCTAGGTGATCCTGCTGTGGCAGGGGGATTGGACTGAATGTTCTTTCGAGGTCCCTTCCAATCCCAAATGATTCTATGATACTGCTGGAGTGCAGCTACTGTAGTATCTTTGTCATTTATGGAGCAGTGAGATGTAGGGGTGATAGCTGGAGAGTGTGTAGCACCTTTCATCTCCAAAGATCCAGAGGTGATTTACAAACTTAAACCATTCTGTAGATGGCTCTTGTAAAACAAAAGAGAGCTTCTGTTTTCAGAGTAACGATCTGAAACAGTACAGATTGCATTAGTGCTGCTGGAACGATCGGGGCCATTACTGGAGCATAGGCAGGATTTCTTTATTGTTGTAGAGTAACACCTGGATCACGGGGGCCAGCTGGTGAGCGAGCTGCGGTCACTGTCAGGTGTGCCCAGAAAAGCAGCACAGTGCAGGAGCCAGCATGTCTGGGGAAAGAATCTGTTGTCACAGAAACTTTAGAAGTGGTTCAGTGAAAGCAGCAGCTTCACTATCGCATGGAAAGAAATCCATGTATTAAGGGCTGCTGATCACTACAGAGGGGCATGGGCCATTCAAGAAGCCTTGTCTTTTACATTCTCTACAGAAGTTTGTCCAGCAGCTCGGTGGCCCAGAGCACTGAAGAAGGAGCACAAGCATGCAGCCTCAGCTTCTGGGGGAAGAATAGCCTCTGCAGAATTTGCAGTCTTATCTCGTACTGCCTTTGGATTATTTACAGGTTGCCAGCCCGGATGCTGGTGCTGCCTGTGGTGCTTAAAAGTGATTTATAGGAAAATACAATGGGAGTATGAGAAGTTAACATAGGTGGATCCAACACCTGTAGGAGCTATAATCTTTTCTTGTCGCTCATTACCCTCAGACTGTGATCACAGAAGCAACCTGTGCTGGCCCAACCAATAGGTAGGAGCAACTGCTGAACAAACTGAGCACTGTTGTCTTATCGCCGTGACGCAAAGTGTTATCCCGAGTGCCCGTTGCAGGTGGAGGTACAGCACAGCTCTCCAGCACAAATGTCTGCGGTGACTCATCTGCCCATACACTGAGCTAGAACTCTAGCATTTTCTCTGCAGAAAGAAGTTGGTGTTGTGAGTGAAGGTGATAATCAGACGTCTTCATTTGGTACAGATTGAAAGCAGATGTAAATGAAAAAGGGTTCAACTGACTACTAATCCTTGACTACTAATTCCCTACTAATCATGAGGAGGTGGGTGCTGACACCTCATGCAAAGTGTGTTTCCTCACTCTGTGCTCCTGCACAATTACCACCACACGGTATTAAACGGAAGTTGCCTCCCTCCTGTAAGCTGTTAACATGAAGTGCTTGAAAAAATTTAGGATATATGCAGAGGATCTGTGTGCTTTTTTTGTTTCAACAACAAATTTACTCCAACAAGCTTTGGTGGGGGGCTTCATCCTTTCCTCTCCTCATTATCCCCAATTCACTGTGAGCCCAGCTACTCCATTCAGTTTATTTTGACCTAAAAAAAAAGTTCCACACGTGTTCTAAGCACTTAGACTAGAAGGGATGTGTCTTGAGCACTAACAAAGTAGGCATTAAAAATAACAGGTAAAATACGTCAGCTGAAAGATGTGAGATCAGCTTGATGCTAGGCAGCATATTGTCAACTCCCTGTGGTTTTGTAGTGATACAGCTCCTGGGCAATTTACTCTGCAAGTTTTGAAACTTTGCATAGCAGTCTGGAAATCTTTGTGACTGTCCTGTGCTTCTTCCAGTACAACGTGAAGGGTGATTCTAAAAGCAACTACTGCAGTAATACAAACTGATCTACATGATGGGACTTGTAGATTAAAGCCTTAATTAGGGCAAGTAGCTCCTCCCAAGTATAGCTGCTCTCCCCAAAAATGCAACTTGTTACAGTCTTTTACCACACTAGTTGAACAGGGAGATGCTTACATTTAAGCCTGCAGATAATTCCTTTGCTGAAGTGAGATCTTCTTGTTCTCATTCAGTTCTTTGATAAGGCTGTTGTTGATGTCAGTGGACATTGCGCCTCCAAAAAGAGTCCCTATAACAAAAAGGAAGTTTGAAGGTATGACCCAATCTGTAAAGGGCTGGATTTGCTTGTGCCAGAAGCAGGTCTCACGTGAAGGATGGTAGTAGTGTGCACCTCTGCCAAGCTGAAATTACAAGAGAAGCTTAAAGAAACATAAACCCAAATTAGATTTTGGCAAACTAGGCTAAACTAGCACCTTACCCTTCATTTTTTTACAGATTTCTAATGTCCGTGGTGGTCAGGACCTTAGATCTATTTCTTGTAAGAAGACTGGCATGTCCAGAAGCAATATGTGTGAATTAGAAGGAGAACAGGAGGAAAATAAATCAAACTGATAAAACCCCGTAACCTAAAATAAAAAAAAATCACCTAGAAGCACTGTTATTTATAGAATGAAGACAAAGGTAGGTGTCTGTAAAACGAAGCCAAATTCTGTATGTAGAACTGAGGAACGTTCTGCTGTGTTACGCAAATTCAGTATTGATCAAAGAGGGGGAGTCAAGCAGTGAACTCCTTTGGATGAATGCTGAAGTGGGTGTTTTATTAGGGATTCCGATAGATGTATGCATGCTATCCGTTTCAGTAAGCTTGCATTGACTCCCAGGAGGGACGAACCCATGCAAGACTGTCTTACTGTGGTGGAGGGGCTCTTGGTGAGCTTCAGCAGCAGAATCTTGGTGCAAATGTTTTCTTTCAGCAGGTGTGTGGGCAGAGAGTGCTCATGTTAGCTGCAGATTGAGGCAGACCTGGGAAAAAGCTCAGCCTTTGCCAGAAATGGTTCTGGGGCTAAAGAATCTGCTCATTAAGGAATAGTCTTTTCTTGTGTGAAGTCTTCTGGGCTCTTACAATCTTGCTTCACAAACTGTCTGTAGGTTCTTTCGTGGCAGTTCAGGCACCACTGGGGCAGGCGCCCCATGGCTCTGCATTACTGCGCTGCAGCTTCCAGGGCAGGGTGCTAGCAGGGAGTGCTTGGGGTGTCTCAGCCTTTCTTCATGCAGCTTCCCTGGAGCTTAGCCCAGCTCAGGCCACCAGCTCTGCTGGCACCGTTGCCTGCTGCAACACTCACCCTGGCAGTGCCACGCAGCCCGAACTGGCTGCATTCCAGCCACACCACCCTTCCATGTGCCCACAAAAACCAGTCCACTTACAGGGGTGCCCCAGACCTCTCCCTTGTATGATGCAAGGATTAGAATGTGAGCCTATTTCGTCTTCCTTTCTCTCTGCCATGTTGTACAATCCGCTGGTGGGGACAGGCGGTGGCTGCCAAATTGCTTGCTGCATCTGCTCATTTCCAAATACATCTTTGTTAGGTGCAAATGAAGGCCTCATTATTGGCTGTAAATGTGTAGTCACTTAGGAAAATAAGCTGATAAGTAAACATCTGAGTGAACAAATTGGTGATTTACATCTACTTGTTCTCTGAATGTGCTCACAAGTAGTAAGAAAAAGAGCCAGTGTCTCCAAATGCATCCACGTGGCATTTCCCCACAATGCACTTTTCAGATGGACTGTCAGGCTCTTTTAGCCACAGAGAGATAAATGCGTTGGATTTAGAAGTGTAGAGGACCATGGTAAAGGTACAAAGATTGCTTTCCTTCTGGAATACTTTCGATTCACTCCTAAACACAAAGTTGACCATGTGGAGAACTTATGTCCAAAGAAAAGCAGCTCACTAATTCAGGTCTGCAAGGGGACCTTCTGCTTCTTATGACAGTAAATCGCTGGCCTCTCTGTTCCTACAAGCTTTCAATTTTTCTGTTCAGCAGACCAAAGTTTATATTCAGGAACAGTATAGAATTAGAGGTGAGTAAACTGTTGGAGAAACTCTTAAGTCATATTGACTCAAGTGATGGGATCATGCAGAGAAAGTTAATATGGGTGGCTCTAGGGGAGTGCTGGTCAACTGCTTTAGTCACCTCTGTTTGTCTAAGCAAAACCGTGTGTCTAAGAAAGCTTCCGAAGCAGAACAAAAAGCTGAAATAAAAAGTTGTCTTCACTCCATGGTATGTTTTTCATATACAGATAAAACAGGATGAAGACACGAATACACAGCGTAAGCGCCTTTTAAAGTACAATTTCAATTCTGCATTGACATTTATTACAACATGACCTTGGATTCCCTGTTGTGTGGTCCAGCACCAGTGTGGCAGAATATGGCCATATGTTCCTGCTTCCCTTGGTCGCTGCTGTTCTGGTTCCCTTGCCTACTTGTGTTATGCCAGAGACCGCTGCCTGTGGTTTTATTCTAAATTGTTTTCTGCAGTTTATGCTTGCCTGTAAGGTTGTACCAAAATAACACGACAGCCCAAGATCTAAAGCGAGTTCAGTGTTTTTCAGACTGTAGATGCACATTGCCCACACAGGTACAACGTTGGTGCTCTCCTTTATGGAATCCGTTCTCGCCCTGACATGCAGGTTTGCTGAGAGTCTGCTAGTTTTGTAAGGAAATGGGATCCAATTTTCTTTCTTCAAACAACTCCCAGAAATGGAGCAAAACACAAATTCCAGAAATGTGCGTGACACACGGGCATCCTAGAAACACTTAGAAATATGTCCCATTTCTTGACTACAACCTTTGCCATAAGCTAATAAATGTACAATATGTACAGCAGATCTTTGCCTGGGACTGATTCAGTGTGGGCTGTAGCATCTATCATTCTAAACTGTAAAGTATTTTTACATGAAGGCACTGGAGAAGCTTTTAAATATTGTATTTTTAATATGTTTGATAAGGACTTGTCTAGTTGTGGTTGACTGTCCAGCAAATGAAGCACATCTCACGTACAGATGTACAGCTCTAAGGACTGGCTGTGTAAATTAAATTCCTTTGTGTAACTGTGCTTTTTGTGTGCCTCTGCCTGCTTCTGTGATGGGTGGAGATACTGCCACACCATCACAAAAACCCTCAGCCATGAGCAAACTCATGACTCCATTGATCTGTCAATGGCCAGAGTTTTGAGTCCTTTTGGGAATACTTCACATATGTCTGGCTTTATTTATACCATTGCTTAAGTAAGTCTTTGAAGGCTGTCTTCTCCTCTGGTTCCATGTGTAAGCATTAAGAAACACTCTTAGCTGTGTGCACTAGAAAGCAGGCATGCTATTCTCTCCAAGACTGTACTTTTTTGTTCTTAGATGTTGAGCACATTAGATATTATGTCATTAGAGTGTTGAGAGATGTTGTCTTTGCCCCACAACCCATTACCACAACTCTTTGCCACAGCAGAACTGTAAAGGGATCCCAGACAAAGAAGGAACTGCCCTTCCAGGAGACTCTGTGAGAACTTGTTAATTGAGTGGGTATGGAGAGAGCACCATTGCATGAAAGTGCAAGAACTATTGTTTGAAAGTGAGAGCAGTGCTGACCATGGTCTGGATGAGAATTACAGCCAACAGTGAAATGGTTTATCCTGAATGTTGTGGGAGCATGTCCCATGGGACCTACAGCTCTCTCTGCTGAGAAAGGGTTGCATAAAACAGTTGCATTAGATTAAAAAATAAGTAAATAAAGTGTTGGGAAAAGTCACTGAAATCTACGTCAGGTAATGATCTTGCATAATTTCAGGAAATGGCAAAATAATACATTCATTCTTAGCGCAGTGATTTATCTCAAGATAAGCCGAAACCTTGCCAAGTCTGTGAAGAGACACGTGGCTCATTTTTCAGAGTACATAGGTGACAGAAATGAAAACCCATATCCTTTCCTTCTTTCCAACCGAGGTGCTTATTGGTAAACCAAATACACTCTTAAGAAAAGGCTTTTTCCATTATGCACATAAATCCTAGTGAACACAGGGATTCGCTCTGTGAATGGAGAGTGATGTAGATTTTGAACCAAAGTTAGCTGCAATAGCTAAAGCAAAGATGCCAGTTTGTTGGCACAGAAAGTACTGCTCAGTACAGAGGGTCCTGATGAAAATGAAGTTAACTGATTATCTAAAAAGCATTTGTCACATATGCAAGTAGTAATCGTGAACTTGATGTACCCGTGAACAGAAGTTGTGGCACTAGCCAGCCACGCCTACATTTAGTGCACGAAAGCACCTGCCTTTTTACCAAAGCTGAAATGTCTACTGCCATAGGTGTTGGCACTATTGTATTTAAAATTTGAGACTGTAGATCTTTGGAATTGTTGAAGGAGATTGTACTAGTTGATCCCAAAGCCATGATGGTAAAACATGAAGACAATTTTGAAAAGTCTTTGATAGAAGACATGTAGAATGATCTTTAAAAAATAAATACAAGTAAATATGGAAATAATGGGGAAATGTGAAAGTAGAAGCAGTGAATTTAAATTGCAGGTTAAAAATGCAAGCAGTGGATAAAAGAAGGTAAAGAAATCAATGAGATATAAGTAGAAACAGAATTAAAATAGTAAGAAAGATTTTAAAGTATATTAGGAATAAAAATTACCTTAATCCAAGACTAGTTCCATTGCAATATGCAGACTCCATAATGAAATAACACAGAAAAGTCAGAAATGTACAATTAATGATTCTGCTCAGTGTTTGAAGAGAAGTAGGAGATGATGTGGTGGATGAAATGAGAAGTGTACTGTCTGCAGTGAAAATGAATGTGAAACAGTACCTCCTATGATTAAATGCTAGAGAAACAAAGGCTCTGTGAATGTACGATTAGAAGTCTTAAAGGTTTTATCCAAAGAGCAGAAATACCTGAATCTTTTGAGGACTTAGACATGACTTTAGGACTGGACACAGATAATTACCTGCAAAACCCCGGCCTGACAGAAGCTTAAGTGTCACCTAAACCTAAGCACATGAGGGTCTAGTGGGTAAAAGTTGAACTTAAGCAACTTTGACCCTGAGGGAGACAGATTTTCCTTGTATGAGGGTAATTTAGCATGGGAACAGCTCATCATCGGGAGAGATGGCAGACTCATCAGTTGAACACTAAAATACTCCTGCAATAGGCTCTTCTCTCTTATGATGCCTCCACCATAACTGCCATTGATTTTTATTGATTAAATACATGTTTCTAACATGGTCTGTTTTGTGGCCAATTAGTGCTTTGGTTCCTTTTGTGTTGCTGCTGATCATGCCCATGTAATAAATTATATTTTAAAAACGGACTGTGAAAGAACTTACACTTGAAAGGTAACACTAGCCAGCTCCAACCCCTAACATCCTGTGATCCTGTGAACACGAGAGACAGCAGGTGGACACAACAGCGGCTCTGAAGCGTGCTGTGGGATGGTACAATACCAGGTAGACCTGGAGTGTTTCTGTGGAATATAACAAGGATGCCATCTGTCCAGACTCGCCTGAGTGTGCTGTGGGTGCTTTTCAGCAAGCCTGACTGCTCGAGCAAAAGACTCAGAAGTCACGTTAAAAATGGCGGGGTGAAAATTTTATTTGTCACAGAATTTGGCTCAGTGGAGGAAGGTTCCACAGCCCCATGAATACAGAAAGCACCTGCACAGAATCGAGCCTACATGACTACAAATACTTTCAATGTCCTTATTTTGGAGGATGCTGAATGTAAGGATTTTGGTATCTTTGGTTGAAGCTGAACCAAGTCATGCAAGTTACGCTTTGAAAACCCCACCTAGAAATATGCACTTTTATTCTGTAATAGATGCAGCCAGAAGTACATGAGCAGTAGTGGATGTTTTATCATCAGCTCCAGCAGAGGATGTGGTGCCTCTCCACCTCACTGGAGAAGCCATGGAATCAGAATCACCCACGGTTGGAAGGAACTATCATCCAGTTCCAAGGCCCCGAGCATAGGCAGGGACACCCTACCCTAGACCAGGCTGGCCAGAGCCTCATCCAGCCTGGCCTTAAACACCTCCAGGGATGGGGCCCCAACCACCTCCCTGGGCAACCCATTCCAGGCTCTCACCACTCTCACAGTGAAGAACTTCCTCCTCACATCCACTCTAAATCTACCCATCTCCAGCTTTACAGTATCACAGTATCACAGTATTATCAAGGTTGGAAGAGACCTCATAGATCATCAAGTCCAACCTGTCAACACAGAGCTCAAGGCTAGACCATGGCACCAAGTGCCACGTCCAGTCGTGCCTTGAACAGCTCCAGAGTTGGCGACTCCACCTCCTCCCTGGGCAGGCCATTCCAGTGGCCAATGACTCTCTCGGTGAAGAATTTTCTCCTCACCTCGAGCCTAAATTTCCCCTGGCGCAGCTTGAGGCTGTGTCCTCTTGTTCTGGTGCTGGCTGCCTGAGAGAAGAGAGCAACCTCCTCCTGGCCACAACCACCCCTCAGGTAGTTGTAGACAGCAATAAGGTCTCCCCTGAGCCTCCTNCAAGTGCACACTGCTGGCTCATGCTGAGCCTCTCATCCACAAGGACTCCCAAGTCCTTCTCCCCAGGGCTACTCTCCAGCCAGTCACTGCCCAGCCTGTATTAGTACTTAGCATTACCTTGACACAGATGCGGGACCTTACACTTAGTCTTGTTGAATATCATGAGGTTGGCCTGTGCCGACCTCTCCAGCCTGTCCAGGTCCCTCTGGATGGCATCCCTTCCCTCCAGCGTGTCTGCTGCACCACACAGCTTGGTGTCGTCAGCAAACTTGCTGAGGGTGCACTCAGTGCCTCTGTCCATGTCAACGACAAAGATGTTGAACAAGACTGGTCCCAGGATCGATCCCTGAGGGACACCACTTGTCACTGGCCTCCACTTGGTTTGCTTGTGACCAGTGAGCGTCGAGGTCATGAGGGGTCATGTTGCTTCCTGCCCAATGTGTTGGAATGCGAGATTATATCTAAATAACCTGCATAAGTTCTCCCACCTCCAAATTCTCAATAGCAGCCTGAGCTGCCACTCTCTGGGACAGAGTCTAGTTGGAGGCCTGTATCTAGTGGAGTGCCCCAGGGATCGGTGCTGGGACCGGTCCTGTTCAATCTATTCATTAATGACTTGGATGAGGGATTGGCATGCACTGTCAGCAAGTTTGCTGACGACACAAAGCTGGGTGGTGTCGCTGACACCCCAGCAGACTGTGCTGCCATTCAGCGAGATCTGGNGCTGAGGGAGCTGGGTGTCTGTAGCTTGGAGAAGAGGAGACTGAGGGGTGACCTCATTAATGCCTACAAATATGTGAGGGGTGGGTGTCAGGAGGATGGAGCTGGGCTGTTCTCGGTGTCATGTAGTGATAGGACGAAGGGCAGTGGTTGTGAGCTGGAACATAGGAGGTTCCACATCAACCTAAGAAGGAACTTCTTCACGGTGAGGGTGACAGAGCACTGGAACAGGTTGCCCAGGGGGGTTGTGGAGTCTCCCTCACTGGAGATGTTCAAGACCCGCCTGGATGTGTTCCTGTGCGACTTGGTCTAGGTGATCCTGCTGTTGCAGGCAGATTGGACTAGATGGTCTTTTGAGGTCCCTTCCAATCCGTAGTGATTCTATGGTTCTATGATTCTATGAGTTTTACTGGGTGCTTCTCACATGTCCAGACAAAAAGTCTGATTCCTTACTTTCAAAGAGTAAAGACAGTAAAAGGCAACATGAATCAGGTCAGCATTCCCCAGAACCATTTCTAGTATGTGGAATACAGTGACTTTCATATAAATACATAAATAGAAAATAATTATAACTACTGTTATACCTCAGGTGGTGTATAATGCCTATTATATAGTATTCAGTTACTCATTTCTGTGTCTACCTCAGCTGGCTGAGCTAGATAACCTACAGTGATTCTGGTATTCCTGGAAAAGTGTCTTTGATGGACTAGAAAAATCACAGAATCTTTTAGATTGGAAAAGACCTTTAAGATCATCGAGTCCAAATGAGAGTTTTACAAACAGCAGCTGAAGAAAATCTGTATTTCCCAGCAGGTAGTTGAAGCTGTTCCCACAAGAATAGCACCTGTTTGAAAGTGAGCAAAGATCCCCGTGATGTATGTCCCAGTGCGGATGTTCCCTGCACCCAAACCCCGAGTCCGGACCAGCAGTGTAGTTTTTTTGGACATTGCGTAAGTTTATAGTAACATCGTGGTAAGACTCGTGGTCCTTGGCAAAGGAAGGATAACAAACGAGATACTTAGGACATTTCTTGGGGCCCATTAGTTTTTGCATTATCATCTGTGTACCTGCCTGCCTCTGTGGGTGTCTAGTTATCAGCTGTAGTGTGGCCTCCGTAGAATGCTGTGTGTATTTAGTATTTCAGCTGCTTTTCCAGTCTGCTGCTTTTTTCTGCAGAAATGTAGTGAGTGTATAACACAAGCTGAGGTGTTTCTAATACCCCTCTACTCTGGAATGCAGGTGCATGAAGAGAAATTGATAATGCTCTTCCTTGCCCAGCCACTTAATTATTTGGAGTAGTTTTGTTTCCCTTGAAAAAAACCCCAAATTGGACAATTGCCGTCCCAATGTGAAGGCGACGTAGTTTGCATAGATCATTACTTAAGAAAGCAGAATTATTGATTGCAAGGCATTCTGTGACTGCAGAGAGCTTCTTTTGTTTTTGACAGTGTTTAGTCTCACCATCGCAATCCTTAGACAACGACTTGTTCTCCGAGACAAGGCACATTTCATATTGTATTACTGAAATGTGCAGCTGTGTTTAGTAGCTCTATCTTCGCACATTTAAGAATAGCTGGGCCTGATTTTTTGAGGATGTGCCAATATTCCAAATGGCTTCTCTTTTGTTTTTGAGAAGTTAAAGCTTAATTTTGGCATTTGTCAGTTCCAAAGTTATGTCTGGCTTCAACACTGTTTTTTCCAAGAGAAATCATCTGAAATGCCCCGCAGTAATTACAAGACTTGGTCAGGATATTGCCCGTCACCTCCTGTGTGTGCGTGTTTTTGGGTAAGATGTGGGGCAGGACACACGAGCTCTGCTCGAGGAGTGTTCCCTGGCTGCTGCTCATGCTGTGTGGGGTCAGTAACAATCCACCTCAGCAGCTTCCTCATCTTCAGTCAGTCTCTATGGCCCTTAGTTGCTTGTTGTTCAAGCTGTGTGTCACAGCCAGTCACAACAGTTACTTCAAGCAAATTTTCACACTCTTTGGCTCAAACTGCTGGCAGCATTCCTAAAGACTCTGAGGAAATAATTCCACAAAGTGGCATAAATTAATGTGACTAATTAACATGATGTTAATTATTTGTAAATTGTATGTTTGGATACACATTACTTGAGAGGCATATGTTACATTCAGTGTTTACTGAAACAAGTGACTGCTAATCGCATCTCCTGAGTGTTCCTTTCACAACACTCAGCAAATAGAGGCTTCTCTAAAAACAAGAATTGTGTCCTAAGGGAATGGATGAACTATGGCATGCAGCAAAATGAGCAACTGGAGGAGAGAGACAGTTGCCTTTCTATTGGCTTGAGAAACGCAGTGGAATGAGGTTTCATGAGTAGCACCTACTTTCACCCACCTTGCCCGTAAGTCAGAATGTGCATAGTGTAATAGCAGAATGTTTGTAAATGGTCATTTTACAAGCATGTGGGGGAAAAAATGGAGTTCATGTAATTAAAAGTTGCACGCAAGGAGAAGACCTCCATTTGGGGTTGATAAAGCAGCAGTAGCATAGTTTGTTATTACTGATGTTGGAAAGTTATTTTAGAACACAAGGTGGTAACGCTTAGAAATTCCCTTGTAATTTCTAGTCTGCTTGTCTCCATGACTGCTAAGAGCTATTTTTTGTCATATCAACACTCTGTTTTAGATTGACTGATTCTTTTACCTTTCCCATGCTTCCTCTAGCCCACCCCAATTTCATTTACATCTATCTGTCAAAAAGCATGTCCCCAGAAGCTTAATTACTATAAATGGTAGATTATTGTCCTGCTGCAGCAGCTCCCTAATCTCACTCATCCCCTGACTGCACACAGAGTAGTGGTGGTGCAAAGGAGAGACAGGAATCATGTGGATGGAATAGAAAGATGGAGAGAAATATAGATATATCACAGTATCACAGTATCACAGTAATGATAAGGTTGGAAAGACCTTAAAGATCATCCAGTCCAACCTAAATGCAAATAAACCCAGTAATCCTAACATCTAACATCTAGGTCATCTAGATCATGCCACTCAGAACCCCATCCAGCCTAACCTTGAACATCTCCAGGGACGGTGTCTCAACCACCTCTGTGGGCAGCCCATTCCAAAACAGGATCACTCTTTCAGTGAAAATTTTTTTCCTAATGTCAAGTCTAAACCTTCCCTAATGGAGCTTAAGACTATGACCCCTTGTCTTGTCTCCAGTGGCCAGGGAGAAAAGACCAACCCGTGTCTGACTACAACCACCCTTCAGATAGTTATAGACAGCGATAAGATCACCCCTAAGCGTCCTCTTTTCCAGACTATATATAGAAACATAGATATATAGGAAAAAAAAAGGACAGACATATGGTAGCTGTGAATTACACCAGTTTAAGCTCCCATGGTACAACACCTCAGGCTTCACTGTTCTATACTGAAAACATTAGCTCTTATTTAATCTCTTCTCCTTACATGAGTGCTGAATCCTTCCAATCAAACCCTCATCTTTTACTTTTCTAGTTCATGTGTTGTGAAGAGCCATTCATAGGATCATAGGATCATAGGATGTTAGGGGTTGGAAGGGACCCAAGAGATCATCGAGTGCAACCCCCCTGCTGGAGCAGGACAAAACTATCTAACACAGATCACAGAGGAACGCATCCAGGCGGCCTTGAAAGTCCCCAGAGAAGGAGACTCCACGACCTCCCTGGGGAGTCTGTTCCAGTGCTCCGTGACCCTCACAGCAAAGAAGTTCCCCCTTGTGTTGAGGCGGAACCTCCTTTGCTGCAGCTCACACCCATTGCTCCTTGTCCTATCACAGGGAGCAAGTGAAAAGAGCCTGTCCCCCCACTCCTGGCAGCATTCAAAGCATGTTTGCATTGTCTGCCTTGGTCTCGCGTCTTCCCAAGGTCTGTAGCATTTGTGCTAGCCCCATTGGGTTCTCTCAGATATCCTGCAGGGTCTCAGATGGCACCAGACACTCAACATTGTCTCTCTCAGTCAAGCCCAGGATGACTAACAGTTTTAGATACAAATTTCAGCTCCTACCATGACAGTTTTGTTATTCCCAGGTCAGCAACCTTGATGTTATTGAAATCTTTTTAAATTTAAAACATAAATTCCTTTTTCTACAATTTAAAATCAAACATTGTCTTCAGAACTTTTAGAATGTCGTGCTGCTCAGGGTAAGTCTCCCATTTTTCAAACTGCGCAGTGGGCAGCTGCAGAAAACTCAGTCACTGTGATGAGCTTTGGCAGGCAGATCCAAAGCGGGGAACATGGTCAGCACAGACAGAACATTTGGAGACTGAGGTGACTGATCTAACGGACTCTGATGTATTTTCTTATGTGAAAAGTAGAGGTTTTTGAGAAGTGGATTTTTGGTCATGGTAACAACCGTGTCCTGGATACAAGGGAAACCTTCACATTTTACCCTTTCTCTTCAGCCTACCGTGTTTCCTATTCTTATTTCAGTGCCTAACGGCAGTTGAGCTTCCTAATAAAGAATAAGAAAGGTTTCACTTTTTTCTTTTTTTTTGTTTTTTTTTTAGCACAGGCAAATAACATGTTTCCCAACCTTTTTTTTTCTTTTTTAAGAAATACATAAACTGCTTTTATTGAAGCAAAAAAATAGCCTCTTCTGAGGCAACATGTGGTCTGAAAAATTTCAGCTAAATAATTACAGCTTGACAAAGACATAAGCAACTGAGACCAAAATTATTAAGCAAACTTCACCAGAGCTCTAGCCTGTAATAAAACCTTATGCAGGCATACATATGTATATACTGTGCTCTCTTCTTATGTGTATAATGCATAATGCAGTTCGTTATTTTTGGAGCTGTATCATTTGCAGTACTCTTTTAAGCCAGCTCCTGAATTCAGTGGGGCTCATTGTATGTGTAAAGTTGAACACATGCATAACTCTTTAGCAGGATCATGTTCTACTGTATTACTGCAGTGCTCACATTATGACTTTACCTGCCCAAAACACCAGAGTATTTTAAAATATGGCTTCACACCCACTGGCAATTCAATTACAAACCTCAGCATTCAGTGTTTTCATGTTCTCTTTGTGTAAAACAGTTGTATTATGTCAGAAAAAACAGACATCTAACTCCTGATTTTTTGAAAAATAAGTTATTGTGGTTTATAGCCTTTTTTTCCCCTTCCCGTTTCCCCTTCTTCTGGAAAAGAAAGGGAAGAGAAGACTCAGTTAAACACAGACTTTACATGTTGCTTGTTTAGGGACTATTTTGACAACGGGGTAGTACATCAATCCTCCACTGGCAAGGGTGGGGTGGAAGCCTCAGTTGCTGAAGTGCTGAGGTCTAGACATTTAGTAGGCTGGTTGGGAGGGCTTTTTTTACTTTGAATAAAGAGCCTTCCACAAGCAGTTCCTCGAAAGCCTGTTTCATGACCGAGGTTGAACTCTCTTGGCTATGAAGTTAAAGGGAAAACTCATCAGTCTGCATGGATGGGCAACTGAGACTGAGATTTGGTGCTGAAGTTATACAGAATACAACAGAGAACTTATTTTCAGAAAGTGACAACTTCCACTTTTCTTTTGGGAAACTTGAAAGAGCTTTATTGCACCTGGGTTCATAGTGACTCGGAGTTCTCTCTCCAGTGCAAATAGGTGAGTGCTGCAAAACGTTTTTCCTCTGTTAAAAAAAAGAGCAATTTTTAAGGTTTTGCAGTCGTGTTGATGTCACACTGATGTTTTTGAAAGGAGAAAGAAAAGCATGAAAATAACGACTAACAGCAGGTCTTTAAGTTGTGAAATCTATTTCAAATAGAAATGTTTATGTCTCTCTTCCTCATTTGAAGTGGTTCACTTGGCATTCAGGTAATTTCCTGTGTTTCTGACTCTGGTCAGATGACAACAAAAACCTAAAATGAAATATTTTTGCAAGAAAACAAATTACTAATTGTTTTAAGACTGAAATAAGTTGTGATCTCTCACTTACATATCTCATTCAGGCAGGTAATTGCTAGCTGACTCCGATAGCAATTGAAGGGTGTGTCACCCTTAAAAAGGTGAGAGAATGTGCAGGCAGGCCTGGTCCTGTGTGGCTGGGCTCGGCCATGCGGAACAACCGCTCCTCCCAAGGGATTGGCACAAAACGGGGTTAAGATAGGACAGGAGGTGAACAACGGGGACTGCGCAGAAGAAATCACAGCCTGTAGGTGGAATTAAACATCAGGGCTGATGTTTCATGATACCACGGGGAATCTGTCCCAAGAGATACCATTTCAGTAAGCACGCATGTGCGAAGGACCTTTTCTCTGGAGATTTGCTTCCCCAGTGGCAGCTCCATCTTGCAGCTCTTGAGTTTTCGCTAGATGTTTTAGGCACAACCCAGCCAAGGCTGAGAAGAGGACAGGGTGAACCTTTGTTGAAGCAGCCAAATAGCGTGATTGTGATTTTAAGGACCTGACACAAATGTACCACACAGATTTAAGGAAAGCTGACTCAACTGTGTGACCAGTGGCTATGCTCCCTGTACTAAACAGCCCATATGAGCATTTGGGAAGTCCCAGTAGCAAAGAGCTGAGATGTACATCTGACAACCTGTGCTTGCCAATGCCATGTATTTTACTGGGAGTTTGATCAAAGCCCAAATACCAAGACACCACAGAAAATGCAATTTTCTTTCTGATTTCCTTCAATCTGCAAGTAATGTTTTGAAATAACCCTAAATAAATTAATTAGAGAACTGCAATTATCCTACATATATTAGCAAAATTATAACCAAACCCACTGCATTCACAGGCTGCACCGAGGAGACCAGCTCTCTCCAGTGCTGGGATAACTTCAGATACATAACTTCTGTAGCATTTTCTGGGGAACAGTTTAAGTTTCAGAACTGCGATTCCTGATTTTGTTTTACTTTCCTTGGTATTTTGTATTATTGGGAACTTTTAAAATGTTGTCTTAGACCTTTTATGTTCTCTGGCCTGTTTTAGAAAAGTTAAACCTCAGAGCAACTGCAGCTCTGAATTCATCGCAGTTGCATTCCAGGTGTTAGTTGCATGATGCTGTACGTCCTCGCAAAAAAGCAAACATTGTTTCCAGAAAAAATGGTTTGCAGCTGTAAAATAAGAAAAGTCATGAAGACCTAAAGGCAGTAACTTTCACTGTACCCATCTCAAACCCAAAGGGTTTTCTGAAATCAAAAGAGATGGTTTTAGATCTTCAGAGGTCTCCTTGGGTGCAGTCAGAAGGTTGCCTGCAGGTAAAGCCATGGGAAATAGACCCCACAACTGCATCAAGTAATGGGGCAAGGACAAACTTCAGGAGGCTGGTGACTTGTTTTAACTCAGCAGTCAGTTTTGTTTGGTTTGGTTTTTTTTTAATGGTGTGGGAATGCAAGAATCTCCAACAGAATTTGAGGAACCAAAGGGTCAGATGAGGTCCCAAAAATTTTCAGTACCTTTCTGGCTGAACCAGGTGAGCTGTCTCTTATGAAGTTTAAAACTGAAGTCAGCACTTTGGGTTGCTTCCTAGTTTCCTACTGGTGAAAATTGTGCCAAGATATTAGATGTTCTTAACAGTCACAAAAATAGCCAACTAGGGTAAAGTTAAACTGCAGACATATAGCTTTTTATGCACCAATCTTTCTTTTAATAGTGTTACTCTTTGTAGGTCAAGTCTTTGAGAATGTGCGTGTCTTTTCCACACAAAACTAGAAAACCTTCTTTTGTTATATTAAAAAAGAAATTAAAAAATTCTCTTGTGTTGCTTCCCTAGCTGATGTGTGACACACAGGGCAGATGCACCCAACAGCCTCTCTGGTTTCATGTGATGACACACAGGGTCGGCCGTTGTTAGCACACCTAACAGCACTGTGCTTATCAAAGATAATGCGTTTCAGGTACATAACCTTCCATTACCTTCCAAGAGCAAAAACAACCCCATCACCTCGACAATAAAATTAAATCTCTTCAAAAAGTCGCATGGGTGTGAAGTTCATGTTAGTTGCATTAAAAATGTTGTCACAATTTTGCTTTACTTAGACATATCGAGCGGGAAAACGCCATTTCAAAATGCGCTGTTGCTTGATTTACAGTCCATTCTGTTTCTTCTCTGGCCCGCAACAGAATTTCTACTGTTGTCTGGTGTGAAGTCGCAGCGTAACGGATACCACAGCCACAGTGGACAGCTGTAGTTGTTACTGACTTCAGTCTTGGTGTGTGACTCAGCTCTGCCGCTCAGTACTCAGCCCACGTGTTCTGAAAATGGATTTGAATAATGTTGGGGTATATATTGTTTAATTACCAACAGACAATCAATGTGTACACTTTTGAACTTCACACTGAGACAGCGTATGTGTCTGGTTTGGATTTGGTGTTGGCATTCCCTGTGTGCTCAAGGATGGAATATATAGGACAGCTGTTTTGGCTCTGTACAGAATGCAAGTCCTTGTGCAGAGTTTAAGTGTTTGAAGCTACATTTACATTTAAAGTCTCATGAAAGGTAATACAATAGCAAAACACTGAAGGAGTCGTACGACCTTACTACACAGACAGCAGGAATATGGTATGTATTAGCCAGGATCCTTAGTACCAAACACCACATTTGACTGTTTGAAGAAGAGTTTTCATGCCATCACTTATTAACTGACTCCTTTTTTTGCACCCCTGCACAAAAGCCCTAAAAAGTACCTTCGTCATCCCTGAGTGGAAGCTGCATAATACACGAGCTTTTCCCTAGAATACCCCCAGACATTCGGCTTGTCATGTTGTATGTTGGATCTCGTTCATTGAATGACACCTGCTACCTTTTCACATACTCGTGATTTATGTGACTATGTAATTAATGGAGTGACACAGGCAGTGTTTGTCACAAATATCTCAGGAATGGTTTTATCTGCTTATTCCTCTTTTCTGGGTATTTACTCTTTGCATCTGTGTGCTCTTGACTTCTCCTGTTAATAGCTTGTTTGATTATGTAGTCCCTTGTAGAATAACTTTCCATTACAAGAGATACCTGGCATACAAGATCAAATATTGTGCTGTGTAGTCCACTCATTAAAGAATCAGAAAGCTGTTTTCTGTATTGTAAGTAGCTTGTTCAAAGCAGGAGCTTGCAAACTAACAGTAAGACATCTCCAGACTGTTTTTTTTGTTTCCCTGAATATAAAAAGAGCAGCTGGATAGAATCTGTCTGCCATATTAAATAACATCTCAGTAGAAACACTTTCTCTCTCAGAAAAAAAGTGTGACACAGAAAGACTGACCAAAATGTGTAGGCTGCAGCTCTACTCTAGCTTTTACTTTAATTAATCCAGTAGGTTATGTCCAGGTTTTTGTTGGTACTTTTGTATTTACGACTTTTAATTAATATATTGTTTTAGTATTTAAATTAAAACCTAATCACAGAACATCAGAGTTTGGAAGGGACCTCGAAAGGTCATCTAGTCTGATCCACCTACCACAGCAGGATCCCCTAGATGAAGTTGCACAGGAACATACCCAGGCGGGTTTAAAACATCTCCAGAGAAGGAGAATCCACAAATCTCCTGGGCAGCCTGTTCCAGTGCTCCATGAAGAAGTTCCTTCTCACATTCATATGGAACCTCCTATGTTCCAGCTTACACCCACTGCTCCATGTCCTGTCACCAAATGACATTGAGAAGAGCCTGGCTCCATCCTCCTGACACCCACCTCTCATTTATTTATAAACATTAATGAGGTCACCCCTCAGTATCCTCCAAGCTAAAGAGACCCAGCTTCCTCAGCCTTTCCTCATAAGGGAGGTGTTCCACTTCCTTCATCATCCTCGTTGCTCTGCACTGGACTCTTTCCAGCAGCTCTGTGTCATGCTTGAACGAAGGTGCCCAGAACTGGACGCACTATTCCAGATGCGGTTTCACCAGGGCAGGGTAGAGGGGGAGAAAAACCTCTCTTGATCTGCTAACCACCTCTGTTCTGGCTCATAGTCATCCTGCTGTCCCCCAGGTCCCTTTCTCCCACACTGCCCTCCAGCAGATCTGTCCCCTTACTCCTGCCTATATGCAAGACTCTACCCTTGCCTGTGTTATAGTTCATTACATTTCTCTCTGCCCAGCTCTCCAGCCTGTCAAGGTCCCACTAAATGGCAGCACAGTCTGCTGGGGTGTTGGCCTCTCTTCCCAGCTTTGTGTCATCAGCAGACTTGCTGACAGTGCACTCTAATCCCACATCCAAGTCATTAATGAATAGACTGAATAGTACTGGTCCCGGTATCAAACCTCGGAAGACTCCACTAGATACAGGCCTCCAACCAGACTCTGTCCCATCAACCACTAATCTCTGGCTTCTACCCTGCAGCCAGTTCATGATGCGCCTCACTACCCGATCATCTAGACGACCCTACCTCTGTTTGGCTGCGAGGATGCTGTGGGAGACCGTGTCAGATGCTTTACTGAAATCAAGATAGACCACATCCACTGCTCTGCCATCATCTATCCACCTGGTTATGCCCTCATAAAAGGCTATCAGGTTGGTCAGCATGACCTCCCTTTAGTGTAGCCATGCTGACTGTCCCTAATGACCCTCTTGTCCTTGCTGTGCCTAGAGACAGTGTGAAGGATAAATTGTTCTTGGGTTGAAAGCGCCACAGACGAGTCTATAGTTACTTAGATCCCCCTTCTTACCTGTTTGGAAGATTTGGACTGACATTTGCTATCCTCCAGTCCCCAGGCACCTCTCCTGATCCCCACGACTTAGCAAAGATAATGGCAAGCAGCGTAGCAATGACTTCCGCCGTTTCCCTTAGCACGTGCAGGTGCATCCCATCTGGGCCCATGGATTTATGTACATCCAGCTTGCTCACCTTATCGCTAACCTAACTTAGCCCTAACTTATCCCTAAGTGCTCATCAACCAGGTCAAACTCTTCTCTTGTCTCAACTTCCTCTAGGGCCTCAGCAGTGTGGGACTTGATATCAGGACAGCCCCCAGAAGTACAGACAGAGACAAGGTGTTCTGTGCCTCTGCTTTCTCTGTATCCTCTGTCTTCAGAGCACCCACCTCATTCAGCAGGAGGCTCACATTGCCTCTAGGTTTAGTTTTACCTGCGATGTATTTGAAGAAGCCCTTTTTGTTGCCCTTGACCTCTCTTGCAAGGCCTTGGCCTTTCTAGTTGCGTCCCTACCTTCTCTCACGAGAGCCTTATAATCACCCCAAGTGGCCATCCCCTCCTTCCATGACCTATGGACTTTCTTCTTCCTCTTGAGTTTGGTAATAAACGTAAGGGAACATTAGAATTTTTCAAAGGAAGAATGTAAAACTCAAGCCCTGAATTCTTGTTCCTGAACTTTTCTAAGAGGCAGGAAAACCCTACAAATCTATTTTTGGTGCTTGTTAATATGCACATGTTCACGTATTAACCATGAAAGTAAAAGCAGTGCATAAGAATTTTCCTAAGACTCTGTGAATGATGAATCTTTGGATTAGAGGCAAGTTATTTATTTTATTTAAATTGTTTAACCATTTGTCACATAGCTGGGGAAAAAACTGCAAGTTAGAAATGGTATGTTGAATTTTACACAGCTTAAAATATCCAAAGAGCATTCTGTTTAGGTGATACCTTCAGCTATTAAGTACAAGGTGCTCATCATCCGAGTGCCAAGTATAAAATGTTAAGACAGCTATCTGGCATGTTGGCGTGTTCCCTGTACTGTCTCTAAAATGTGATAACACTTGAGAGGTTTTTAAAGGTTTTCCTTTGTTGTGTAATCAAGATTTGCCAGTGATTAGATTTGGAATATGTTTGTGTAGGTGTATGCAGACACAGTCCCTTGGACATATGAATAAAGTAGTGAGGTAACAGTTTGTAAAACAGTGAGCTGTTTATGCTTATTGCTGGTTACAGACCTACTGTGCTGCTTGAGATCATTGTACTTGTATGCTGAAATCATGAATAATTCTTCCATAGCAAACTAAGACTGTATTATTAAAAGAATAAAGCAGTGGAAAAATAGAAGTAGTAGTTAACCACAAGTTCACCTTGTGAATCAAATTCTCCTAAGTAACTCACATCCACTCCACTGTGAGGAGATGTGAAAGGACTTCACACAAAACTTTTCTTGCATTACACCTGCAGGAAAGTGCTTGTTATCCATTTCAGTTGATCCATGAGTAGGGTTTTGTTCAGCAGGTTATGCTGCATCTTAATCTGTGCATAACTTCCATATCAGAGGCTGCTCCTGGAAGCTGCAAATACCAAATACCGAGGGGACTACTTGCAAGTTGATGTGGGTAGAGATTCTGGTCTGGCAGGCATGAGCCATGTATGTTGAAACTAGCTGAGGTGCAGCATCAGCACCTGGGTCAACTAATGTCTTGTGCTGCGTTGCCTTGCTCTGATGTGGAGAGAGGGACATTGCCATGGCAGAGAAAACCTCCAGCTGCTGAGGAAAGGCCAGAGGAAGGGTCTTTCAATGAAATCACACGAATGAAGGGAACATGTTACAGGACTGACTTCTTTTTCATTCTGGGTCTTTCTTAAGATGCTTGTGCAAGGTTTTGCTCCCCTCTGTTTGCTGTGTTTTTCTTTTGGAAAGAACTTTTAAAAAGCAGTGTGCAAACACTTCCTGCCCTCCACGAGACAAGTCAGTGAAAGGCATGTGCCCACAGGATGGGTGAGGGCAACAGCTTTGGCACTGGCCATAGTGCAGGTTCCAGTCTTGTTCCCTGTATGACAAATGAGGACTTACTCCAACACCTGCCATTCCTGTAGTAATAGGAGAAACTCATTATGTGAGAAACTCTGGTATTTTAACTGATGTCCTTTCCAGCCATGATGATTCTATGATGATCATGAGAAATATTTGGGCCTGTCCCCATTTACATTCCAGCTCAGAATACTGCTGTTCAGTGCATGAGTGCTACTTAAAAGCATGTGGAGAAGACATTGGATTCCACAGTTGTGCAAGTTACAGCCCTAGAAAATGATGTGTAGTCTAGTTCATCATGTAGGAAAAGCAGAGTTAGCCTTACGTTCAGTTGTGTCTGTGATGAGTTACTATGAACTGCTGTTGATGCATAGGACATTTTAACCGAGAGTGAGAAGAGCTGTTGTGGCAATCCAGGAGCCAGCTGATTTTCCTCTTTTATTTTCAGCTGTTTCTTACCAATGTACTTGCCACTGGACCGTAAAACCTCTGATTCTGACATAGAAAGTGTAGGGGAAAATGGAATCTCCCAATGGCCTTGCTGATGGCTCCTTTAAGCAAGCAGTGGTTTTTAACTGATGCCTTCAGATTCATTCTCCAGACTATATTATGTTTTAAGTTTTGCTGTTCTTGTTGTCTGTAATCAATTTCTTGAACTTTTTCTGTGTGGAAAAAATGTCTTCTTGGGCTAATTTTTCCCCACCATTCCTCCTCTTAACGGTGACTTTACCTTTTTGCATGTTACGGTGTAAAGCAGAAGGTCTTGGTCTGATTTCAGTAGTAATTAGTCTCCAAGGTGGCAACAGCATTTTTTTACTGTTTTGTAATGATTCTGAGAAACTACATTAAATTTAGAGCATTGATGATGTAGGAACCGATTTACTGTTATGAACAGATCATGTTTAATTTGTAAAAGCATTTAGATTTGTATTAACAAAGTCCAGGGTAAAGGAAATCACTTCAAAACCTCCTCTTCAAGCCTGGACGTGTGTGTTTCAGCCTCATCTGAGGAGAGAAGGAAGCTGCTGCAGAAACTGACTGTATTCATGTGATAGAGAATGACATTGCACCAGAGGAAAGGGGTCATCACTCCTGAGCTTAAAACAGCCTTTTAAACATCCTACACCCAGGTATATGAGTGGTTTGGAACTAAGGCCGTGGAACTGACCTTAGTGTAATATTCTGGGGAGAACTAGTGGTGATAGATTTGACATATTCTTGGCAGCATTTCCAGTCTTGTAACTGGAGTAGTCTGTAGAGATCCTTTGGGAGGCCCCATGGCCCCATGTCCTTTTGTCTGACTACAGATGTGGTTGTCCTGTGATCCAGGTAAAGCAGGAATCAGCCATGCAGCAGCACACACCTGTCACGTATGCCCCTTGAGCCATGACAGGACATGTAAGGAGATTCTGTTATGTCCCAGAGGCCGTGAGCACCCCCAGCATGACACGGATGGGAGGTCACGAAGCTTCAGAAAGCAGAAGGCAGAGAGGCAATCCCAGGAAGCATGACTGGCTTCTGGGCTGGGTCTGGGCAGCCTTTTCTTCAGAGCATCCCTTCAAATTAGGCAGCACAGGGCCGTATTCGCTCCGTGTGGTTCCTTTCAGTGCAATGTTTAAAGCGCAGGCAGGCTGCAGCCGTACGGGCCGATCGTTCAGCTGCAGACAGCTGTGTTGATTTAGTTATGTGCTTTCCAAAACATCCTTGTTCTCAGTTCACAGTCGTTGCTTCCCGCCTGAGTAGATGCCCAGTGAAAATCTGAAAAAGCTCCAGGAAGAACTGGATCCGGTGACACAGAGCGTCTCCCAAAACATTTTGTGCATCCAGACGTTAGTGAGGTTAGGCCAACGTTTACTGGTCAGCCGGTGATATTGGCTTGCCGTCTGGCAACAGCAAGCTCAGCAACCCTGGTAGAGCACCAATCCGCCGCTGATCAACTGTCTAACCGGCCTGGCAAATGCATTATTTCTTTAAGGAGCAGCATGTAACGTGATTGTTCTTTTTGAGTTTTCTGCCCAGCATTGCTAATTTTGCCTGTGCTCCGTCTTCTGGGAGAGTCCTGGTATATTTTCGCAGATCCATGCTTTCCCTGTGTTGTGAAGATGCACAAATTCTGTGTGTTACTAAGACGCCGGAAGATAGTTGTGTTTAAAGCACCAGTTCATGTAAGGATGTTTGTCTGTTTGCCACAAAATGTACTCTAAGCCTCTGTACCTAAAGTACATGATAAGTTACTCTTTGTCATGCAGCCATTCTAGATCAAAGCTGATGATTTTTTTAAATGCTTTAGTTAATTTCTTGCAGATAGTCTTTATTACATGGGCTGCCCCGAAATAAAGTTTCTTTGTTAACAAATTTCTTAATAGGTGATTTGCTAGTCTACTATTTTTGTCTGACCTTTACTGTAGTTGTAAGTGATTGCAATATTAGAACATCTGAACAAATGCAATGCAGATTATTCAGAATTCCGAACCCCAGCCACACCGATACCTAGGTACAGGAAATATGGTGCACCTGATATTATTTGGAGTTCAGCATTTGATGCAGGAACATATACGGGAAGTTATTAGTACCATTTAGCAAGGTGGATGTTAGTAGTGGCACTGGAGAATGGCAAGAAGGTGCATAACAAAGAGATGACAAATGTTTATGTTAAGTGGAGAACTGTCACACTCGGAGGAAAATATCAGCAGAAGTTTTCAAGGATCAGTCTAGAGGACTCAGCTTACTTAACAGTTTAATTAATGATGTTAACATAAAATGTAGAAGTAGAGGAATGGAATCTGGTGGTGGCAAAATATTGTGAGGCATCATTAATACAAAGGATGGTCAGAAAATTGCACAGGAAAAATGTTTTAACCTTGAAGACCCAAGTGAAAAAAAATGAAATTAAATGTAAGAGTACAGATGGCACTTAGGGCTGCTAGAAGGAATTTCTGCTGGAGACTAATCAGTTGAAAACAACAGAGGAGGCAAAAGACCTGCGTGTAACAATCACTCGTGGAATAACTGTAAGTCACTGCTACGATACAGCTGTGAAGAAAGTGATGTGATGTAGAAAGTATCAAATGAGATGTTTCCTGCAGAGATGCAGAAATGTTAATGTTGTGGGAGCACTGGAGAGTGAGCTTGAGCAAAACTGGATGCACTGTTTTTAGAAAAGAGGAAATGCAACTGAAGCAAGTGAGAGGAGAGGTTACAGTGATGACCAGAGTGATGAAGTTTATGTGGTACAAATGAAGTGGAAGGCAGTGGCTTCTTTAGTCCAGTAATTTAAGGTGGAGAGAAGACAGCATTGCTGTCCATGTGCTCTTCAGGGATTAACAGCTGGGTGAGAGAACAATGGCACTTGATTCCAAAAGAAATGGATATGGATGAATGTGGTGTGAGGCTGGAAATTAGGAGAACATTTCTAGTCACCAGATCAACGGGGTATGAATCAGTCGTAGCAGTGTATGACGAGACTGACTGGTTTTAAAGCAGGGCTCAGTAAGCTTTCGGAAAAGATTGTGTGTTGTGATTTGCTGGGTCAGTAGGGGACTAAATCTGCAGATTTACGAGGTCTTTATTGAAGTTAATCACCTACGTGTGCATCATATGTGGCACAGTTTGCCTAGACCATGCCAGCTTACTTACCTTCAAATTGATGTTGAACAGCAAGATGCAAATTTTCCTTGAGTTGTTCTCAATCAAACCTAAAAGATAGCTCAAAAGTACTTAGACTCACAAGGTTTATGTATTTAGTGCAGATACTTTAGATTGTACAAATGCTAGGTTTTATTCTTAAAAAATTATGTGATTTTTTTGGTTTATATTAAGGCTATGTTACATGATTATAGCAAACAAAAATGGGTGTAAATAAAACTGCTGGGCTGCTAAGAGCACATAAAATACCATTAATACCACCAAAACGCTGGTGGGTTTTGCTGGTGTGAGTGCAAACCTTAAAAATATATCAAAAACTTAATGTTTGCTCTATCCATCTTATGTTCATTCCGCAATTAATTCACTGGAACAGTGCTGCAGTGAGTTCTGCTGAGGAAAACTGTTGAGTTTGGCTCAGACTATAAAACAAACTTCTTGAAGTTGATGATCCTTGCAGTGTAAATTGCATCACTAGAAATTCAAATTCACATCATTTCTAGCAAAATAATAAATACTGAGGTTATGGGTAGCTAAAACTACTTATATTTAAATGCATATCAGTAAAACAATTACATATTCAGGAACATTTTTCTACTATATATGCAAGAAAAGAAGTGGACTCTGGTGAACAAAGCAAGTCCAGGTTATCTAATGTCAAATATGAAGTAGTTCTTCACATTGCTTCCCTACATTAATGGATTGGGGGGTGTCTTAACAGAGCGCTTTACATAACGAGAGCTGTTATGCAAAACTCTGTAGGGGAGCAACTTGGGTTTGCCTCCTCACAGCACTGGAGAACGCTTGTCTTGTTCGAAAAGTGTTTTAGAACAGAATACTCAGAATACTTTCATCTTTCTTCTGCATGAGGTGCCTACTGGTTCACCATCTTGGACACTGCAGTTCATGAGATTCTGCACAAACCCTATTTTTCCAGTGTAAACATCCTGGTTTTGCAGAAAGAAGGTTGAAAAAAAATGCAGCACACTGTCATGTTGCTAAGCAGCAAAGAGGACATATGTCAAGAACCACGTATGTCTTTTGTATTACTACATGTCCTTTCCTCACACCTTCATCAGACAAGATGTTATGATTTTTATCTGTCTCTAACACAGAGAGAAAATTACACAGAAAATAATTTTTTTCTCCATTTCTTCTCTTTTTAAAAGATCTAATGTTAAAGACAGGTCCCTGTTGGGTCTAGGATGGTTAAGACATTACTAGTTTCAGGTTAGTCCAGGGCTTTAGGCATTTTTGATGTAGCTATTAGGTTTTTATTTGGTGGGTATCCGTTGTGGTTTGAATTTGAGCGGGTTTCCTGCACTGGGAAGCTGCTATTGGCAAAAGTTTCACCTCATTTGTGATCACAGGAATTGGTATGCTGGGAATGGAGGACTGGCTTGTGAACACACGGAACAGGGCCTTAAAATGCCGCTGGTGCTGAAGGTTGTGTGCATGGACTGAGTGGACACGAGCAAAAAGAACTGCTGTAAGTGTCTGCCCTTTGCAGGGTTGGAGAGAGCAGCTTGGCTTAGTTATGTAAGAACATGTGATTAATCTCTGTATGCCCTTGTGTGGGGTTTTTCTGTAGGGTGAGTTAAAAGTGTCCTGTTGTTTTTCCTCAAATTACTTAGTTGGGTTTTTTTTTTCCCCTGCAACTTTCCTAACTTGTTTTTTACTCTCCTTGTTTTGTTTTTTTGCTTTGGTTCATGAGTATATAAACCAAATTAATTGGTTAATTTCATCTTGGTCTTGATCAGTTCATCAACCAGTGACATTAATGGTGAGCCAGGCAGGATCCGAGATAAAGCGTCACATTGAAGTCTTTTGTGCCTGGGTTACTCTCAGAAATGAAAGGAAAAGCTTACCAAAAGGGAGAATATTTACCTTAAAAATAGAGTTTGTCTCTCCAGACTGTGATGAGGTCAGTGGTATTCTGTTGCTTTGCTTTGTCCAGAATAGGTAAGACCTGCAAAATGGTGACTGCCAGAAAGAAAGAATAATTTGAAAACATTACCAACCAGAAGCTTTGAGATGGCTTGAACTTACCACTGATTTAAGCCACTGACCATGTCTCTCATTCACCAGAATAGGTGTAGTTGCATGCTAGCAAGTTACCACTGAAAAGAACATTGAGGTCTTCCTCTTGCTTGCCAGCAAACGTTTATTTGTGTGAATAGTTTCAGTATTCGTAAAATATCTTGTATTAAGGACCTTTTGCTAATTGGTTATATTTTTTTGCAGGGATGTATTTTACGCTAATCACGTTCTGTCATTTTAAAAGCATTTATTTACTGCAAAACTGTTACTGAGCACTCTCAGGACACGCTGTCTTCCTCATAACATATGTGTCCTGAAATGTTAGTGAGCTTTTCTTAATTTAAAATTTCAGTTTGGGATTATTTTTTCCTATTACAGCAATTTAATAGTCTTCTCCAAGTAGTTTTGTATTTTCAAGGTCAAGATTTTTAAATGGACTAATGGGGCCCAAATTGATTTTCACTACTGTCAGACTAACTGCAATGAAGCACTGGTGTTCTGCAGGTTGGCATTGGAGCAACACGTTACACATCAGCCAGGGCACATGCCTTTTTGCCTGCATGTCCTCTGACTATCTGACTAATACAATGTCTAGTTTTATTGTATGTAGTTCAGCTTCAGAATAATAATCACCCTTGAAGATTAATTTAATGAAAAATGAATTTAGCAATCAAAGTTTTCAATCACAGTCCGCAGTCAAGAAAATACTACAAGTAGAATATAGTTTGTTGATCCATAGAGGCAGCTGCTGAATGTCTTGTCCAGCCATCAATTATTGCAAAATTGTTAGCTGAAATTACAATTAAATACTGATTCCAAACCACAGTGTTAGAGCAGTCACACATGGAAACGTAAGTAGTTATTTCGAAAGTAACCACTCCTACTGTTTGGTACTGCTCTTCCTCTTGAGGTGACCGCCCTCAGGGGAAGGACTTTCGTCACATGCCACCATGTCAACATCAGCCCCCACTAAGCCATTGTTTGGAGTAGGAACCCCCCATGGTTCTAGTATCTCACAGCAGGATGACAGCAGCCAGCTAAGGCTGCTCCCATCTTGCATTGGTCCTGCTCTGCCCACCATGTGGGTTGTCTGGGAGCAGAGGACTTTGCTAACTTGAAGAAGCCATCCTTAAGTCCTTTCATGGTAACAGATTCATGATGGATGGTTCATGCCTGTATGCAAACAGGGACAAGCTTTCCTTGGATAACCACTAGTAGCGTGATTGCTTTTGGAATGCTGCATCTATAAATATTTTATTAACATTTACCTTCTTATATTTATACTTCTGTCAAACTGGGTAGATGAGGAGATTAGGAGCTACATTGCAAGAGTAGTGTTTTCAACAGGAGTGTTTGCACTAAGCGCTCTGTTTCAGTTCAGAACACGTTCAGCACCCATCTTCATGACATTAGTGGAAGTAATTGCTTTGAATCATCGAGTCACTAAAGGTACAAGAGATCTCCACGATAATAAAATCCAACTGCCAACCCAACACCACCAGACCCACTAAATCAAGTTTCCAAGTGCCAGATCTACATGGTTTTTGAACGCCTGCAGGGATGGTGACTCTGCCGCCTCCCTGGACAGCCTGTTCCAATACCTGATCACTCTTTCTGTAAAGAAATTTTTCCTAAGGTCTGATCTAAACCTCCCCTGGCACAACTTGAGGCCATTTCCTCTTGTTCTATTGCTAGTGACTTGGGAGAAGAGACTGACTCCTCCACCTGCTACAACCTTCTTTCAGGTATTTGTAAAGAGACATAAGGTCTTGCCCCAGCCTCTTTTTCTCCAGACTGAACAAACCCCACTTCCCTCAGCCTCTCCCTGTAAGTGTCCTCCAAGCCCTTCACTACCCTTGTTGTCCTTCTTTGGACACTCTGCAGCACCTGAATGTCCCTCTTGTACTGAAGTGCCCGAAACTGAACACAGTGTTCTAAGTGAAGCCTCACTATTGCTGAGTACAGGGGGATGATCACCCTCTTAGTCCTGCTGGCCACACTATTTCTGATACAGGCCAGGATAGTATGCTGTTGGCCTTCTTGGCTGCTGGGCACACTGTTGGTTCATGTTCCACTGGCTGTCAGTAGGCACTCCCAGGTCCTCTTCTCCCCAGCAGTTCTCTTGACACTCTTCCCCAGTGCTGTGGCATTAGATGGGGTTGTTGTGTCTAAGCATAGGATCTGGCACTTGGTCTTGTTAAAGCTTGTGCAATTAATCTCAAGCCCATCAATCCAGCCCATCCAGGTTCCTCTGCAGAGCTTTCCTACCGTCCTGCAGGTTGACACAGCTGCCCAATTTGGTGTCATCTGCAAACTTGCTGAGGGTGCACTCAATCTCCTCATCCAGATCATTGATAAAGAACTTAAACAAGACTGACTCCAATGCTGAGCCCTGGGAAACACTGCTTGTAATTATAAATTAATTAAAATGTATTATTGATTAAATAATTGCTCCCAGTTTACTGTGCACCATAGGACACCACAGAAGACATAGGAGAGGCCTTAAAATTTGCTTTCAATATTTTCAAGGGAAAATGGTAAATTAAGGAAAACTTTGGGGCTCATAATGAATTTGTGATTCCATTTTAAGGCTTGGCTTCTCACAGAAAAGGACTTTGTGTCTGATTATACAGAGATTTGCTCTTAAAGAGAGCCTGCCTTTCTAAAAACCTTTGGGTGATGAGAGTCCTTAACAGTGTCTCATACCCATGCACATGAGTCAGTAATCTGAACACTCTGGTGTCGGGTGAACCAGATGAATACACCTCTTTGTAGCATGGACAGCCACGCCACAGAAAATAGCAATCATAGAATCATTAGGGACTGGAAGGGACCT
>VXBP01007591.1:0-14409 GCA_013400115.1 Rhinopomastus cyanomelas
ATCAGTAATGATTCTATGATTCTATGATTCTAAGTGATCCAGAAGGTAGGGCTGTGTCAACTGTTGTTCTACATGAGAAAGGACCAGTAGTCCAGTAAGGATTATATCAGCCCAGAACTAAATCTTATAACAGCAGTATGGTAACCTGCTTCGTATTAACTGCTTTTTCATGCAGTATCATCTGAGGGTGAGACTCTGTGGTGACTCCTCAGACTTTGTTCCTGGCAGTCCAAGGCCCATCTCGGAGAACTTAATCAATGAAATAGTCTTCCTGCGAGTGAGGTAGAGAACAGTGCCCATACTGCTAGGCAGAAGGCTTATTTCTGACACATCAAGAGGTATCTTTGTTCTTGCTTTGAACTTCAGCTTTGAACTACTCATCTCTTTAGCCACAGGCCAGAGAGCCTTGGATGAGGATGGACTAGTGGCCAATGGAAAAAAGCAAGGGAGAATTCAGGCAGTAGAGTAGAACAGCAGAGAACAAAATGATCGATGAAGGAAGAAGAAAAAGATATGCCACCGGGCTCTTCAGTTTCATTTGAGTCGTTTCCCAGTGCAACTTCTCCCACAGAGGTGGTGCAACAGGTGTGATTCAATTTGGCTTGTGAGCAATGTCCTTATGATTTCCCAGGGTCTTCAACCACAGAAACCCCTAAGGACACATTCGTAGCAAAACAAGAATGCTACCAATTTTATTAACAAAGAACAACAAGAACAGTTAAGGGAAAGACAGGAAAAGGATCTATAAGTACTCTAGGTGACCACTCAAAAACAGTCCCACCAAACAGTGCAAAGGATCTCCCACCCGCATCCCCTGGCAGTTACCAAACACCAGTGACCACCATGCAGGAACCAGTTCTGGACCCCTCAGTTCAAGAAGGACATGGAGCTGCTGGAGGGAGCCCAGTGTAGAGCAACAAGGATGATGAAGGAAGTAGAACACCTCCCTTATGAGGAAAGGCTGAGCGAGCTGGATCTCTTTAGCTTGGAGAAGAGGAGAATGAGGAGTGACTTCATTAATGTCTACAAATATGTGAAGGATGGGTGTCAGGAGGATGGAGCCAGGCTCTGCTCAATGTCATCTAGTGATAGGACAAGGGGCAAGGGGTATGAGCTGGAACATAGGAGGTTCCATTTGAAAGTGAGAAGGAACTTCTTCCCAGTGAGGGTGACAGAGCACTGGAACAGGCTGCCCAGGGGAGCTGTGGAGTCTCTTTCTCTGGAGATGTTTAAGATCCACCTGGCCATGTTCCTGTGTGACTTGGTCTAGGTGATCCTGCTGTGTCAGGGGGATTGGACCAGATGATCTTCTGAGGTCCCTTCCAACGCCTAATGTTCTGTGATTCTGTGAGGGTTTACCTTTTTCCTAGGTGCATATAAATGAAGGAGACACCTAGGATAGCACAGACACTATCTCCATAAGAGGTCGGCTGTACATGTTAGCAGTACTCAGGAGTATAAACATAGTCCTGAAATGGTTCTCCTATGCACAGCCTGTAAAACAAGCAAAAAAATTATCTCAGATTGAGAAAGAAGTGTTGCTCCACAACAGTCAGCGTCCTGGGAGCTGTTCTTGGCAGAGACACGTCAGGCACTTGAGGCTGAGTTAATGAGAAGTGCCAGTTCAAATAACAGCTTGTCGCAAATGACATGAGCTGGCATTTGAGAACAGAAAAAGTGCATGAAAAAGAATGTCTACTTCAGAATGGCTAAATTCCTGTAGCTAAATCACAGAATCATTAGGGATTGGAAGGGACCCTGAAAGATTATCTAGTCCAATCCTCCTGATGCAGCAGAGTCACCTAGACCAAATCACATGGATCAGCTGAACAGTCCACTCTAAACTCCTTTAGCTTCAGAAGAAGTGACTCTGGATGTTTTTGGAGTAGAGTGCAGGTTTCTTCATGCATTCATCTTTCTGAATGCAGTGCAGGTCACTAACTGTATTTATTCTCCTACTATATAATGTCACCAATTGCCATGTTTCAACAAGTAGCTTCAACTCAGTGTCAGCACTTAAGCAAAAGCCAGTGTCTCAGCTGCTTTTTTAGAACAAGTGACTTTTTCTAGTAGTTCTCCCATGATTTTTCTGAGCAGGACAATGATTCACTGCATGCCAACGCCAACAGATGGAAGACTTCTTTCCATCTCCACTTCTCCTCTTGTTTTGGGAGGTATGAAGTTGCGGAGAGGTGGGTGTTGTTCTCACCTCATGAATAACAAGTGATGCAATAAGATTAAATGACCACAAGTAGTGTCAGAGGAAGATTAGGTTTGACAGTAGGAAAAAACTTCATTAAAAGGATGATCAGGCACTGGAACAGGCTGCCCAGGCAGGTGGTTGAATCGCCACTCCTGGAGGTAGGTGTTTTAAAGTCACGTAGATATGGAGCTGAGGGCCATGGTTTAGTTGTGGACTTGGTACTGTTGGGCTGATTGTTGGACTGGATGGTTATAAAGGTATTTTCAGGTCTAAATTATTCTAAGCTTCTGAGTCAGCACTTGTGTGCCCACTTTGTTCAATCACCCACCAATCAGCTGTAGGGATGATAGACTGGCAGTCAATGAAGGAACTTCTTGAACAACTTCAGCATCTACATCACAGATTTTTGGAAGCATTTCCAAAGTACCTATTGCTTGATCACTCCATCTGTCCTCATCTGCTGGGGGACACTGCCAACAGCTTCAAAGTCACAAGTGAAAACGATGAGCTTGACTTGACAGGATAGTGCTAGGGCATCTCTCCAGAAATCAGACAGGATCAATGACTATTAATCCTTTGTGTTAACTTTTCATTCCCTCGTCCACATGGTACCAAAGTAATGACAAAACCAGATGCTCATTTGTAAGACTATTATTTATATAAGTAATATCCACCATATCAAACAACTATACAGCACCATGCTTGCAAATTAATGCTTTGCAGAGAACACTCACTGTTATCGCTGGATCCTTGAGCTGAGAGAGCCTCAGGAGCCTGAAGTTGCAGGAAGCTTGCGTTGCACCCAGTTGTGACCTTTCCTACCAGCAGCAGGGGACACTGCTGGAGCAGGGCCCTCCCCTGTCCTCCGGTGGCTGAGGAACCACCAGAGAAATACTCCAGCCTTACCCAGAACTAGGAACTGGGTGGAGCAGAGAGCTCACAGCCAACATGAAGGAAGTGCCAGCACAGCCCCAGAATCTGGGACACAATTCACCTCAAGAGATTAGACTGCAGAGGACAATCCATCTGTAATCTTAGTAGTGAGAAGGTGGTGGTGAGTAGGTGTGTGCTGTGAAGTCCTGTCCGCACCTTGCTTTTACTGTGGCCACAAAATCAGGTACTAATGGGGTTGCCTCGTAGAGAGACAGTGGTTTGACAGAGAGGAGGATGCTTTGATTTTTCCCTCTGCAGAAGGAATCTCTCTGCATGCTGTAAGGCTTTAATTATGACGGGGTCAGCTCTCAGTCCAGTCACCAACTGGCCATATCTGGCCATATTATGGACAATTAAGCCCTGAAAAAAGAAAAGGCATTGTAGAACTGTTAAGGCACCTCCAGCAGAGGACAGTTGGCTAAGATGGAAGAATGTTGCCGGTCTGATCTCGGAGGAAATGCTCAGTGGACAAAACCTACTCTAGTAGTAAGTGAGAGCTAAGCTGCCTCTTCCCGATAGGATATGCAAAGAGGGAAGAAGAAAAAGGTCTGTTGTAAGGTAGAGAGATGGAAAACAAGAACAAGCATTCGTGAAGTCTTCTGATTGCTGGTGAGTTTGACTTCAAAGTCCCAGAATTTTAAAAGCATCTTGTAAATCGTCTACTTCGTACAATGGCTGCAGAACAAAATACACATCGTAGGTCAGTCGTGAAGTGAGCAGGAACCTGTGTAGATGGCAAGGAGGGAGGAATGGCAGGGTATAGTAAGAATGGTGAAAGCAAAGAGAATGAGGAGATATGAAGGAAGTTTGGGGAGACAGGCATAAGGGATGTGGAAGGCAAATACACAGGAACAAATGCAATGGCAGATGGCAGAGATGGGCAGCAAGAGCAGAGAGGAACTACAGTGAAGAAGCTGAGGGAAAGAGGCAGTGGAAGTAGAAAGAGAATTGCTCCTCACCAGGAGGATCCGTCGAAGTTTCCTGGACAGATGAACAGCATTTTCATGCAGCCCTTCCCAGGCTTCAAATGTTTTTTCTCTGTTCTCTACAAATGTGTTCCAGCAGTAGAAGTAATCTGTGCAAGGGATGGGGAAGTTAGAGGGTGCTCACGACAGTCCCGGAGAGACCGACCTCTCCTAGGATTGTTAAATCATCACATCCATCCATCGTCTTCTCTGGCTCCTTGCCCTAGCTTCTCCCACCCTCTTAGAGCTTGGTTCCTTCCAACCCTGAGTTGGTTCCTTCCAACCCTGAGTTGGTTCCTTCCAACCCTGAGTGATTCTGATTCCATGGCTTCTCCAGTGAGGTGAGCCTGCTCTGGCCGGGGGATTGGACTAGGTGAGGTCCCTTCCAATCCCTGATGATTCTATCTTAACCCCACAGCCTTCCATCATCACTTTCTCACCTGCACATCTCACCTTTGAAGGTCATGATGGCAATTTGGGCCCCTGCCCTGTGCAAGCGCCTCAGCCCCTCAGGCTCTGCCTTGCGGTCTTCACAGAAGTAGAGGCGGGCTGTGAAGATGCGGAGGGTCAGGTTGGGGTAGGCACGCAGGAAGTTGGCCACGTGTCGGGCACAGTCGTAACAGGGGCTCCAGGAGGTGAACCAGGTGATACGGTAACAGCGGCCTGGATCCAGGTCCCAAGCTGAGATGTAACGCAGGAAGAGCACCTCCACGTGACAGCCCATCTTGGTGAAAGAAGGAGATGGGCAAGGTGTGAAAGAAACAGGGTGTAAGAGGGGTGAAGAGGAGGGTGTGAGCTGGATGGAGTGCGAGGGGAGGAAAGAAAAGATGGGTGGTAGGTGCCAGTGTTAGCACACAGAGGAAGAAGAATCACTAGGGATTGGAAGGGACCTCAAAAGATCATCTAGTCCAATCCCCCTGCCACAGCAGGATCACCTAGACCAAGTCACACAGGAACACACAGTAGGACATGAGGGGAAGACTGGTTAGAAAAGCACTGGTTTGTAGGGATGTGCAAGAGGAATGGGTGAGAGCTGGGCAGAAAAATAAGCAGAGTGATAAAGCACCATGGAGGGTGGATGTCTTGCTGGTGACACACGTGGGGGTAGCATAACATACAGGTTGATCTAAGGACTGTGTTCCCCAAACAGCATGAGCACGCCTGTGGACACGTGTTCTGGTGCCTCCACCGCTGTGCAGCTCTCCAAGTGAACTGAAGCTGCATGGATGCAAGAAGAGGATGCCAAGGTGTTCCTCATACCTGGTTGCGCAGGTATCCAAAATCTAAGGAGCAGGACGTGGCACTGTCACGGCGCTTCACAACATAGCAGAGGTAAGTTTCACGCCGGCCCTTTGCCCAGCGCAGGTTTTTGAAGTTGTAGAGGAAGAGTTTTCTCTTCATCAGCAGGCTGAAGAGGAAGGCAAGAGAGATCTAACATGAGCTTCACTGTGGCATCAGCAGCTGGCTATGCCATTGTTTGAGAGCTCAGCACCAAAACCAGCCTCCTCATGGCCAGGCCATGAGTAATTTGCATGCAATGTGTTAGGAAAAGGGTGCAGACGTGACTGTGAGGCTGAAGCGGGTGACCTGGTGAGTAGAAACAGTGAGTAAAATAGTAGTGATTAGTCAAACAGCAACTATTAAAGTGTGAAAATATCTGCAAATATCCCGAGGTGGGCACCAATGAGGG
Source organism: Rhinopomastus cyanomelas (assembly GCA_013400115.1). Lineage (NCBI taxonomy): Eukaryota > Metazoa > Chordata > Aves > Bucerotiformes > Rhinopomastidae > Rhinopomastus > Rhinopomastus cyanomelas. The sequence goes on from VXBP01007591.1 coordinate 5,792, forward strand.
AGAAGGTTGAAGGTATCTGAGAAGACCTGAGAGGATGAGAGTGAGGGTCTGGAGTACAGTCATCAAGAAATACTACTTTTGCTGTGTGAAACCCTAGAAGAACCACCGAGGCAAGGGCTAGATCAAATTAGAGCCTCTCTAGAGAGGACTGGACAGAATTTCCTCCCAGCTTTGCCTAGAAGAAGAGCGTGGTTGAAAGTGTGCAGGCATGGGTCTTGTGTGAAGTACCATGAGTTAGCTGACACGCTATGTAATGGAGCGGACGTGCTGACACCTCTACAGACACCATAACCATTGCCACGTTAGATAAACATGGAGATGTGTGGAACCCAGCTCCCATGACAGGGGATCCTACTGGGGAGAGGTAGGAGAAGCACAGGCAGTCACGAGCTGTATGTGACAGCATCATTGCCGAGGGAAGGTACACGGGCAGCTGGGAACAGCTGTGTTCATTGAGCTGAGACACTCAAGTCCCCCACAGCAATGCAGAACAGAAGTCAATGACTTAGAAATAATCACTTTGTCATTGTTTCCCTCTGATAGGCTGATGTGCAGCGGGGAGATGGGACCGGGTTAAGTGATCACAGAGTCACAGAATCACTAGGGATTGGAAGGGACCTTGAAAGATCGTCCAATCCCCCCACAACAGCAGGATCACCTAGACCAAGTCACACAGGAACACATCCAGGTGGGTCTTAAACATCTCCAGAGAAGGAGACTCCACAACCCCCCTGGGCAGCCTGTTCCAGTGCTCCGTCACCCTCACTGGGAAGAAGTTCCTTCTCAGATTGATGTGGAACCTACTATGTTCCAGCTGACACCCATTGCCCCTTGTCCTATCACTAGATGACATTGAGAAGAGCCTGGTGATGCTGACCTGGGGGAGTCTCCAGCAAGGTGTAGGCAAGTGGAATTTGGGTTTAAACCTGAGGGACTAAGCAAGGAAAATTTCCTATACAAACACCTTTAACACATTTGCCAGTGTGACCATAAATCCTGACTACAGCACAGTGCTTAATGTCCAACTAACAGTACCATCCTCTCTGCTCCTCCAGGAGCTTCTGCCCGTTGCACACCCTCACACATGGCCACCACACCACACACACTCATCCTCTTGGCTTTTGTTACTTAGTGCACACAGTTTGCTCTCCTGTATCTTCCCCCAATGCACCTCACACCACCTCCAGAGGGGCACAGCCTGCCTTTAACACCCTTGCTGCCCTGGTTGCCCACAGATGGGCAAGCCACCCGCAGGGTCACCCTCAGCAGTGCAGAAGTACCTGTCCTACTCATGGTTTTGCCCCTGTGGAGCTGCACATGGATGCAAATAAGGATGAACAAGAAATGACCTCATGCTCAGACAAAGCAAAATGATGATTGCTGGGGTTAATTATCGGTGTCAGAACACAGTTAATAAAAAGTTGGATCCCAGAAAACACCTGTCCAATTAGAAATGTTCATTAGCATCCCTTCCCATTTTCTGCTTTCTCTGGAGCTCATCGTCCCAGGGATTTCTGGCTAGGGAAAGTTTCAGAATATGGCTGGTGCAAGAGGAACAGTGACCGAGCAGATGTTGTGGGGAGCACCTGAGCAGATGTGAAATTAGCTGCCAGACACACGTGAAACTCCGGCAGCGACAGCGTTGCTCCACGGAAAGCAGCAAGGACCCAGGAGATGAGGTTGTACCTGGCTGCTGAGCAAGGAGATGGAACAGAGCCTTTCTCCTCAAATAAACACTCCAGAAGTCAATCCTCAAATAAGAGTGAAGGGCCCTGAGTGTGTGAATGCTCTACAACTGTAGAGAGAGTGACAGTGAGCTGGCAGAGTAACTGCAGTGCTAGAAGAGGAGTCCAGTGCTGCAGCAGGCTGTGCTTATGAGCCAGGGGTGTGAGCAGTGGAAGCAGAGTAGGGCAGAGGTCTGGTGCAAGAGAAAGGACCCGTGGGTGAGGAGAGGAGGGTGCACGGGGCAGTGCACACCATGTGAGTGCCCATCTCTTTTGTTTCTGGAGAAGAAAAATAATGAAAAGCAACACAGAAAAGTCACAGGAAAGAGAAATGACAGCAGAAAGACTACAGCGTGGCAGACAGTCAAAGAGAAAGAATGATGGAGAGGAGCAAGATGCAGGATGGAAGAGCAGGATGGAATGAGGAGGTGTAGCACTGAGTCAGCCAGCGAGCACCAAAGAGAGACTTAATTCTAAGAGGAAAACCCTCAGTTCTCATATGAGCAAGAAACTAGAGGTGCTTGTTTTACCTGTCCATGGCTGCCAGGGTCTCTCTCAAGTGATGGGACTTCAGGGAGGTCGTTTCACAGACTTTCTGTGCACTCTTCTCACTTGATGTACAGAGAGGTTAACAGCCTTTACATCCCCTCACTTACCCCTATTTACCCCCCCCCAGCTTTAATAGGGTGCAGTTGGGGGAGGAGTTAGATGACTCTCTGGAGTCTCTGCAGGAGCTGAAGAACAGAGGGTTAAGATGTGAAGGCATCAGTTCTGAAAGATGCTCAGCACCCATTGGTCATCTGCCCCTGCTGCACTCCCCATTGGGCCCTCCCCAATGCAAAGTTGTTCTGAATTCACATCAATAACATAATGAGGCAGGAAGCTTTGTCTGGTGGTTAGAGAGGGGCCCGGGAGGTTGTGTGCCGCTACCGTGAGCGTGGGCAAAACCACATTGTCCCTCTGGGCCTTGGGTTATGTAACTGTGCAGTGAAGATGATGAACCTGCCCTGCACCACCATGAAGGGAGCTCTGTGCAGGGCTTCACGGCCATCTGGCTGGAAGGAGCTCGGGGTACACCAAACTGTTGGTAGGCTTCCCCACCTCCTCCATGTCACCCTGAAAGAGCAAGATGCTTCTTGGCATCAACAAAGCCACAGAGGACGGTGAGAGAAACCAGCTCTGGAGAGAGCTGAGGTTTGATGAGGGGTAACTGACCCTGCTTTGGCACCTGATCATGGCCATGGGTGCCTGATCTGCACCAAAGCACCAGGAGCAGTGCCAAACCTGCATTGAGAAGCCATACACAAGGGACTGGCAGGCAGTGGCTCGAGGCCTGATGCTGCTGTTCCAGGTGGCACCAGTGTAGTGATCTGCTAGTAGCAGGGTGCCAGCCAGCACCCTCCATCGGGTGGCTGTGCCCAGTGGGCGTGTGATTGCCCATCATCACTCCCAGGCTCACGCTCAGGATGCACACATTCCACCAACACTTTTATCTCTGCTGCCCCATGGCTCCACAGTTCCTGCCTCAGCAGCCATCCCTCCTGCAGGGCTGAAGGACAACCAAGGAGTGGAACAGGAGTTTCAGCCAGGCAGGGTCCTGAGGAGGAAGCTGGAGAATATTCCGCTCTCAAGGGTTGTGGCAATTATCATTTTGGAAGGTTTGCCTCCTAGTCTTTGACCAAAGCTAGGAGAGCTTGCAGTCCTTCTGTTCTCCTGAGAGTGAAGCAGCTGTTTCCTTCAACCTTTGCCTCAGCAGCACCTTGTGACAAATCTCCTAGGTCTGACAAAGTTGCTTTGTCCTCCTTTGATAGCACAATAGTAATGAAGAGAGGATGTCTGTTACACAAGACACTAAAGAAGCCCACACCACCCCAGGGATGCCTGCTCCTATAGACCACAACCATTTCTGTTTTATCAGATAAATTAAGGCAGCTTCAGTTTCGTTCCTCACTTCCACAAACAAATTGCAGAATATTTTACATAACCTTTTCTGCTCTGGAAGGAGCCTAGACATTGTCTTGTGGCCAGGCTGGTGCTCCACACAGATTACATTTGTGTGCAATGATTTTCCTAAAAGGTTTAATGTGTCAAGTCTCATAAAATGTTTAACCAATTCATTCATCTAGGTTTAAAACTGATACGAGCTCTTTTCATTAAATATTGAGAGAAACTTTGCTTTCCACAGAGATAGAGAGGAAGGAACAAATGAGTGAACAGATGGAACGCTGCGTCAGGGCTCTCAAATCTAAATACTGATGCAGGCCTTTTGACAGCCTTCATTTAGACCCGTAACTTCCATCATACCAGAGGTGAAAACGCTCACAGTCAGTGCCAGTGATTCCCTGCCTCGAGCTCAGAGCAGAAACCTCTTGGTGTGGATGTGTGCAAGGTTAGGCTGACAGATCACAGAGTGTTAGAGGTTGGAAGGGACCTCAAAAGATCATCTAAGTCCAACCCCCACCCCTGCTGGAGCAGTACTGTCTCAAGATGTCCTACATGGGACCCCAGGAATTCAGAGTCCCATGCTCTACCAACTGAGCCAACCAGGTGCCCATATATGACTCTGGTGGAACTCAAACCCACAACCTTTGAATGACTTCCATCACTGCTACCAGAAGTCCAATGCACTATCCATTGTGCCACTACAAGTCCAATGCACCATCCATTGTGCCACAGAGCCTCAAGAGAGAGCCTCAGGTCTTACACAGTTGTGGTTAAGAACGAGGTGCAGTCTTTTGCCAAGGCTCTGGTTAAAAAAAACGTATAAAATGTGGAAAACCACGGAAAGGCTGCTGATTTCTGCTCCAGCTGCCAGTCCAGTTTCCTCTGTGGCTGTAGTTGCCAAATCTTTCACTCATGGTGGGATGCTTTTGACTGGGGGCTAACAAAGAGGGTAAATGTGGGCCTTTCTGCTCAGTGCAAATTTGTTTGGAGGATGGACAGGGGGTGGAGAGAGAGAAAAGCAGTTTTACTGAAGACGATTCCATCGCTGCTTCTCAGGTCAGAAGAATTTAAAGGCTGGTGGAGAAGGCTAGGAAAGCACCCTGTGCTGTTGTGTTTGGAGTTTAGCCCAGCCAGAGACACTGCTCCAACTTATCAGGATCACAGAAGGATGTGACAGAATGGTTTAGAGATTGGAAAGGACCTCAGAGGTCATCTAGTTTCAACAGCCCTGCCACAGGCAAGGGTACCTCTCACTAGACCAGGTTGCCCAGTGCTCTGACCCTTGAACGCTTCCAGGGAAGAGACATCCACAACTTACCTTGGCCACCTGTTCCAGAGATGTTAAGACATCTCTTGGGGTTTCTTGTGTTTGGGGATCTATTCCCCATCTTGAAGTGGAGCCAACAAATAAAGGCAGGCTGAAGAGCAGCAGAGGAGAGAAGGATATCAACATTACTGCTACTAAAGATTCAGAAAGCAAACTGCTAGGAAATCAAAGAGCAAAAATGTGGTGAATAATGATAAGTAATTGCCCAGCCCCAAGGCTGAGGAGAGATTGCTTGTTTAGTCAACAGGAAGTTGTGTGTGTGTGCACTGATATAAATACATAGGTATGTTTTCTGTTCACACTTCGAGCAGAAACCACACTCTGAAGCAAGCTAGTTTCACTAGTTGGTTGGTTCTTGCCTTGAACGCAAGAAATGGAGACACCTGCTGAGCCTGGCCTCAAACAAAAACCTCAAGAAGAACAACTTTCTCTGTTCGACAAGTGCTGATGCACCACGGACACCAACGTGCACAGGGACCTCAAGCAGGTGAACAGAACTGTTCCTTGCAGTTAGACACAGGCAAATAGTCAGAATTGCTTATTTATTATATGCACATATAATCATAGAATTATTTCTTTTGGAAGGGTCCTTCAAAGGTCATCTAGGCCAACCCTTCTCTGAAATAAGTAGGGACAGCTCCAGGCAGATCAGTTTGTTCAGAGTCCCATACACACAGCATCACAGTAAANCTGAGCCTCCTCTTTTCCAGGCTGAACAAACCCAGCTCCCTCAGCCTCTCCTCACAGGGCTGATCTTCCAGCCCCTTAACCAATCGAGTTGCCCTTCTCTGGACTCGTTCCAGCACCTCGACATCCCTCTTAAACTGAGGGGCCCAGAACTGAGCACAATCCTCCAGGGGTGGTCTAACCAGTGCAACTTGACTTTGAATGTTTCCAGTGACAGAGATTCCACCACCTCTCTGGGCAACCAGTGTTTCACCACCTTCACTGTAAAAAATTATAGTCTAAATGTCCCCTCTTTTGTTTCAAAACCACCACCCCTTGTTCTGTCACAATAGGTCCTTATAAAAAGTCCATCCTCATCCTTCTTATAGACCCCTTTTCAAGTACTGAAAGGCTGCAATACAGTGTCTCTGGAGACTTTTCTTCTCCAGGCTGTACATCTCCAAAATGTAATATATTTATTCCATACAAGAATATATGAAACATACTGTAGATTAAAATGTTTGCTTATTATATGTATGTTACATTATATTCTGTGTTCATTCCACAGAGGCTAATCACCCTATTGTGAAGGACAGATCCAGTAAGTAGGCAGCACTTGATCAGTCACCTCTGCCAGGTCCATCATTCCCGTTACTCCAGTTCTGCGTGTAAAGTGCTCTGCACTAGATGTAGAGTCAGAACGGCTTATGTTGGAAGTGACATCTGAGACCATCTAGTTCCAACTTCCCAGCCAAAGGTAGGGACATCTCCTGGCTGGCTCAGTTGGTAAAAGGCTCAGCTGGTAAAGCATGGGACTTCGTGGGGTCATGGGTTTGCCCCCCAGGTAGGACAGCATATCTTGAGACAGTACTGTAGACTTATCTGGCTCCAGCAGATGGGGTTGGACTTAGATGCTCTTTCAAGGTCCCTTCCAACCTGTAGCATTCTGTGATCTCTCACAAGACCAGGTTGCCCAGGGCCCCACCCCACCTGGTCTTCAACAATTTTAGGGAGGGTGCATCCACAACTTGTCTGGGTAATCTGTTCCAGTGCCTTACCACCCTCAGAGTGAGGAATTTCCTCCTCAGATCCAATCTATATCTACCCTCTTTTACCTTGAAATTAATCCCCTCTTTTACAAAGATCATCTAGTCCAATCCCCTATATCTTCCCTTCCCCTCCCCTGCCCTTGTCCCTCCCACTCTGCTCCTCTCCTCTCTTATTTTCATTTATCTTTCTTTTCTTGCCTTGCCTTCCATTTCCTTGCATTGCCTTTCTTGAAATGTATGGACAGACTGCTGAAAAGCTCTGCTGCAGAGGGTGGCCTCTGAGTGCTCATAAATTTGAGTCTGCCTCCCCCTAGAGAGCTGGACGCCCCTGCAAGGACTGCAAACTGGCATCATCCATTTGGGGTTGTGAGCTTTTCCACAGGAGCTAGCTTGAAATAGATGGTCAGTGTGGTGGGAAGCACTGCCACTGAGACTGTCCTCTGAATGTACAGACAATGGCTGTTGGCTCCCCCAGGAAAGCTGGGGGCTGTCATAGAATCATTAGGGATCGGAAGGGACCTCGAAAGATCATCTAGTCCAATCCCCCTGACACAGCAGGATCAACTTAACCAAGTCACACAGGAACACATCCAGGTGGGTTTTAAATGTCTCCAGTGAAGGAGACTCCACAACCCCCCTGGGCAGCCTGTTCCAGTGCTCTGTCTCTCTCACTGTGAAGAAGTTCCTTCGGATACTTAAATGGAACCTCCTATCTTCCAGCTGACACCCATTGCCCCATGTTCTATCATTAGATGACACTGAGCAGAGCCCGGCTCCATCCTCCTGATACCCACCCTTCACATATTTATAGACATTAATAAGATCACCCCTCAATCTCCTTTTTTCCAAGCTCAAGAGACCCAGCTCCCTCAGCCTTTCATCGTAAGGCTTCCCTCACCATCCTCATTGCCCTACGCTGGACACCCTCCAGCAATTTTGTGTCCTTCTTGGACTGAGGGACCCAGAAGTGGACACAACACTCCAGATGTGGTCTCACTAGTGTAGAGCAGAGGCGGAGAAGTACTTCTCTCCATCTGCTAACCACCCCCCTTCTGATCCACCCCAGCATGCCCTGGCCCTCTTGCTCACAAGAGCACATTGCTGGCTCATGTTCATCCTGCTGTCCACCAGGACCCCCAGGTCCCTTTCTCCTAAACTGCTCTCCAATAGGTCAGTCCACAACCTACACTGGTACCTGGGGTTGTTCTTGCCCAGATGCCAGACTCTACAATTACTCTTGTTATACCTCATTTCATTTCNAATTACTCTTGTTATACCTCATTTCATTTCTCCCTGCCCAGCTCTCCAGCCTGTCCAGGTCTCGCTGAATGGCAGCACAGTCTGCAGGGGTGTCGGTGACACCACCCAGCTCTGTGTCCTCAGCAAACTTGCTGACAGTGCATGCCAATCCCTCATCCAAGTCATCAATGAATAGATTGAACAGGACTGGTCCCAGCACCGATCCCGGGGGCACTCCACTAGATCCAGGCTCCAACTAGACTCTGTCCCATTGACCACCGCTCTCTGTCTTCTATCCTGCAGCCAGTTCACCATCCACCTCACTACCCATTCATCCAGACCACACTGCCTCAGTTTGGCTGCAAGGATGCTGTGTGAGACTGTGTCAAATGCTTTGCTGAAGTCAAGGTAGACCACATCCATGGCTCTGCCATCATCTAGCCACGTGGTTATGGCCTCATCAAAGGCTATCAGGTTGGTTAAGCATGACCAAGCTTCACCCAAAGCCTGTGCTGTCCAGCAGGAGCCTTGAACACAACCATTTCTCCCTGGTTTTGCTGCTTACCTTGCGAAAAAGGACCATAATCAGGGAGCATTCAGCTCACATAGATAAACCTTAAATTCAAGGAGCAAAGTCAACAAGGACAAGTGCAGAGTCCTGCATCTGGG
>VXBP01007592.1:0-25612 GCA_013400115.1 Rhinopomastus cyanomelas
GTTTAAAGCCCTCTTGATGAGGCCTGCCAACTCATCTAATAATCAGCCTTCTTTATTAAACATTTCTTCTTTCTTTCCCCTCTGCTACCTGAAGTTACAACCCATACTGTCAATTGAGGCCACCTTATGTCAGTTAGATGGTGAGGGCCCATTCAGGAGTAATGGCACATCTGTCTACATATTCCACACTTTCTAAATAATGTTATTGGAATTTCATTTCTGCCCTGCAGTGCAAATCACTATTTATTAAAATAACCTTCACAAGAGAATATGGTTTTTTCCCCCAAGGAAGTGTCTCCTCTTGCACTTAGATCAAAATGTTTTTAATATGCTGATAAGTATAGATAATCACTGCAAACACAGAAGCAGAAGTTATTAATTAAATTCTCCTGCCAAGTGTATTTCAAGCTTTCTGAACAAAAATGTACCTACAAATAAAGAGTTAATTTTAGACAAAATTCTGTCAGGTCAACACTCATTTTGGAGGCTCAAAGCTTAAAATCCCAGACTATGATCTGAAAGAGGTCAATTGTGGAGGTTAATTTATTTTAAAACATTGTGGCATTATGTCACAGAAACTTTGAGCACTAAAGGAAATTATATCAAAAGAAGCTTGAAAACATACGTTCAGACTTCTTACACTTTTTTCCTTCTTACACTTAACAGCAAAGAAAGAATTTCTAACACCACTGGATTTGGCAATTCAAAAGGCAAAGGTAAAATTTCTGACCACAACTGAAAGACTAGAAGGACCACTGGCACTTTGTATGCCTTGGTAAACCAAAGGATGCTGTAACTGACAGGCATTCCACAATTTCAGTTTCAAAATCTTCCCAATATTAAATCAGAGATCCATTTTAAATCGTATTTGAGTTGTCGAAACATTTATAAAAACCAAGGGAGAGATGGAATCAGCCACAAACTATGGGAACAGACCATCTAAACTCTCTCTTTGTCCCCATGACAAAGTACCTTTGTGTCTTGTCTGTGGAATCTCTGCTCATCTAGTTCCTCTAGAGCAGGGGTCCTCAAACCCCGGCCCGTGGGCCAGATACGGACCTCCAGGGTCTCCAATGCGGCCCACCGGTATTTACAGAACCCCCCCACCGGGAGTTGGTGGGGGGAAACTGACCAGACACAGATGACTTCCTGCGGACTTCGCAGCCAGGCTGAGGAGCGGGGTGGCTGGCAGCATCAGCGAGGTGGGCGGCTCCTCTGTCTCTCCCTCTGTCCCTTCTGCCATCTCCCCACAACTCAAAACCTGTCTGCAGAAAAACCAGCAGTTGCAATCCCAAACAAAGCATGTATGAATGCACTAGAAATGTTGCAAGAGGGGTTTAAAATTAGATTTAAAGAGCTTCGTCTCCATGAACAGGACAGGCAGCTTTTCTGTTGACATCGAAACTGTTGATCCAATTCACCAAATGGAATTGACCGAACTACAGACTTGTGACTCGCTGGAAGATGCATTCAGATCAAGCAGCCTTACTCATTTCTGAGCATCTCTCCCCTCAGAGACAAACCATAATCTCAGGAACCGCGCACTCAAAATCACAACCATCTTTGGCAGCACCTCTGTCTGTGAGCAGACTTTTTCCCAGATGAAACATCTGACATCTCCAATCAAATCCAGACTGACTGNACATCTCCAGTCAGATCCAGACTGACTGATGAACACTTGCATCACTTGCTACGACCAGCAGTGACAAATATGGAACCTAACATTGACCATCTCATTAGCCAAAAGCAGGCCCATAGTCCACATTGAAATATTATTTGTTTTTGTTGGTTACAATTGTTCTTCTTTTTAAATATTGCATTTTTTTCTGTCTTCTGTGCACTACTACAAATAAAATGTGTGCAGTGTGCATAGGAATTTGTTAATTTTTTTTCCAAACTATAGCCCGGCCCCCAACAGTGTCTGAGGGACAGTGAACCAGTCCCCTGTTTAAAAAGTTTGAGGACCTCTGCTCTAGAGCATGTGTGTCTCACCCTTGACAATGCAAAACTTTAGCTGTGAAAACAGAAAATCTTCCCCAAAACTCTAGTGAAAGTGTAGTGTATTTCAGAAGTCATCGGTAAGATTACAGACCCTTTAACATGCTCTCACAACTCGCTCATCTAAATTCTGTGAAGCTTCTTGGCAAATTTGGTGAAGAATGTAGTGGGAAAATTTGGTAACTGGCCATCTTTACTTACCAGGAACAGGTAAGTAATGTAGAAATGTAGCACAACAAAGCCCAGTAGTGCTTTATTGCCTTCCTTTGCAAAACCTATGAGAGGTGTGACAGACCATGTCCTCCATGGTTATGAGATTTTTTTTGAAAGCAAAGGGGTTTTTCAGACACATTTGCTCTACAGCTATTTCCTTCTGCATTCTAGCAAATGCCAGAAAAACCTGTCTTACTCTTCACACTTGAGGATACAACAAATTGTTTTATGTTTAAAATGCATAAAAGACTTCTACCTTCATTTTGCTTCTATTTGAAACAAAGGCCTGAAAAGCTTTTTCATCTTTGGATGGTTTATAAATTTAGACAAAGTCAGTTATTCATGAAAAAATACCTTCCCGTCAATTGCCACTTCTCTTGGATAGACATGAATGGTATTAAATATCCTATTAAACACAGAGTAATAGTGTCAGAACCTTTCTCTGAGGTTAAAAAACATTTTTTTTAATGAATCTCAAGAATCAAAGAAAACATTAGAGAAGGTGATGCAGGAAAAGACACTACAAGAACACACTGCAGAATTTATGCTGCCTTTTCCTTATATGTCAAACATTGACGGTATTAGAAAGCCAATTATGGTTTCTAACTCTGCCCTAGCTCCCAACACAAACAAAATGTGGTATCTCACTGTTTGAAATGTGATTAACGATATCTCCTACCACTTTAAGAAACACTCTGAAAGCAGCAAAACTAGAAGAAACCTGTATTTTGCCTCCATCAAGGTTAATTCAAAATTAAATCAATAATTAAAATCCCAGTGCCCATCAATTTGGAGAAAGATCTATCCTTATTAGCCTTTTAGCATGCTACATCTGATTGGATTTTAACATCTTATGAGTGTTGGTCACAACTTTCCAACAGCTGTAGGGTACCAACATGTTACAGAGATCGAAACAATAACACTGACTATGTGGACTTCAGGAAAAGCAGACCAACATGTCCACATGGGCTGAGAAAGACAAGGGAGAAAGCAGACTGATAATCTCCATAATCCTTAACTCAGGATTATATATTTATAAATAAAATCCATGAAGATTTTATTACCAGGAATACTATTCCACTGAATTTAGGATCAAGAAATATACCCGATATGGATTTTCATTCTGGTACAGTGCCAAACAAAACAACCTAAAGAGCAAAAGATGAAAAGTTCAGTTCCAATGTAACAGATCTGAGACATACCGCCCTGGTTTGACTCCAGGCAAAAGCTGATAGCCAAATGTATTTAAATGATTCAATTCCTGTGAATTTTTAGCTTGCTGAACTCTTCAGAGTTACATAAGGATGTGCCTCATTCTAGCAGAAAGCCCGTATGGTTAACAAGAACAAAATAACAAATCAATTAAGATCTTATCACTTTAATTTTCAACAGAAGATATTTATACTGCTGCTTATTAATTCTTGGTAGTTCTTAGTCAAAAACTGTAAATGCTGAGTAAATGCGTGTGCATACATATCAATGAGTATTTCTGCAAGCACAGATTTAACATTTGGACAAAGTAATTTGAGGAACCAGGGGCTGCTGAAGACCACTACTGTGTTAACAGCTTACACTAGCAGTGGTTCACCCCTGTAAACCTCTGTAAAAGACCTAGACAAGCATAGAATCATTTGGGTTGGAAAAGACTCTTGAGATCAAGTCCAACCATCAACCCTACTATACAAGTTCACTTCTAAACCAGATCCCCCAAAACTGCATCCAAGCAACTTTTAAACACATCCAGGGATGGTGACTCAACCACCACCCTGGGCAGCCCATCCCAGTGCCTGACCACTCTTTCCGTGAAGAACTTCTTCCTGATGTCTAGTCTCAACCTACCTTGTTGACACTTGAAGCCATTCCCTCTGCTAATGTCACTAATTGTATGCAAGAAGACACCAGCACCAACATCTCTACAATGTCCTTTCATATAGTTGTAGAGAGCAATGAGGTCTCCCCTTAGCCTCCTCTTCCTCAAACTAAACAACCCCAACTTGCTCAATCTCTCCTCATAAGATTTATTCTCCTGGCCCTTCACCAGCTGCATTGCCCTATTCTGCACTTGCACTAGCACCTCAATGCCTCCCTTGTACTGAGGTGCCCAAAAGTGCACACAGTACTCAAGGTGCAGCCTCTCCACTGCCGAGTACAGGAGGACAATCACCTCCCTACTTCTGCTGGACACACAGTTTCTATGCCATTGGCCTTCGTGGCCACCTGGGCACACTACTGGCTCATATTCAGCTACCTGTCAATTAGAACCCCCAGGTCCTTTTCTGCTAGACTGCATTCCAGCCACATGTCATATAATCATAGAATCATTAGGGATTGGAAGGGATCTCAAAAGATCATCTAGTCCAATCCCCCCACCACAGCAGGATCACCTAGACCAAGTTACACAGGAACACATCCAGTTGGGTCTTAAACATCTGTAGAGTAGGAGACTCCACAACACACCTCAGCAGCCTGTTCCAGTGCTCCATTACCCTCACTGTGAAGAAGTTCCTTCTGATATTTTATGGAACCTCCCATGTTCCAGCTTCCACTCCCCAGGCCTGTAGCGTTGCATGGGATTGTTGTGTCCAAAATGCTGGACTCGACACTTGGCTCCACTGAAATGCACACAGTTATCTTCAGCCCATTGATACAGTCTGTCAAGGTCCCTCTGAAAAACACTGACAAGAGGTTACCACATAAGGCAACACTCACTCACTAAGAAAGCCTGCAGATGCAAGGGTTTAAGTAAGAAATGTCTTCCTAGAAAGGGCCTATTTCAAGATGATGATTCCCCAGAAAGTGTTAATGTTACTCATGCAAAAAGCACACAAGGTACAGGTAAACTAAATGAAATATCAATCTGTTGTAAGAGCACCCCAAAAGAACTGAAGAGGACAGTCATAAGTTTCTCTGCATTTTAATAATGTATAAAATGAGCTCAGTTTATGTCACAGTAATTGTCCTAAGCAGAAAGAAGGGTCCGTTTTTAAAATGGCACACATTTTTGTTGGACTCTTTTGGATTTAAACCATCTTCAAGTCTTGCCAATAGTTCCTTTTTCCTTATTCACAGCAGTGTTGCCAAGAAAGTTAACAATGATTTAGAAGAGCCATAAGAGAATATATAGAACTTTTAAAAAAGCTGAGGTGAGCAGGGGAAGACTTGGAAGCCCACAGGAAATTGATTCTATTCTCACTCATTCAAGAAACTCAAGTTTAGCCATATCAACTCTTCCTGTCATTGCTTCTATCACCCAAACTGTTAAAAAAAACATGAGGAAAATAAAATCAATCACACTCCTTGGAATTAAATTGTTCAAAATAAGCAGTGTCCCTAAGAGTCTGGAACCATAGTGTTTCTTGTGACACATGGACTTCCTCATGGGGAAAACATCGGAGAACCAGAACCATCCTTGCTTTCCACGTTGCCCATTTGTGAATTCTTCTCTATTAATAGAGTGAAGTGTCACAAAGCAGCTTTACTTAATAGATCAAACTATGGTTAAAAGGAGGCATCAGGCTTTGGGTTCGAAAAAGGATATGAGGACTCCTGTTTTGACCTGATGATGAGTTAGGCAGTCCCCACAGGAGAAGAGGAACAAGTAGGGAACAAAGATTCTCACAAATACCAACATTCTCGGGTTTTTACATGGCCCCCAGTGATCGTCCCTGAAACTTCAGTTAGATCAACAATGCCTAAGGAGGAAAACACTCTCTGATTTCACACACACAGTTCCACAACTCAGTCACATACTGTATTCAAAATTCTAAGAGCATTCTCAAAGAATTTCTCTCAGCTTCTGGAAGTAACTTTGTTTAACACTGTAACTCCTGTGAACAGTTATGCCTGTACATCTATAGTGTAGAAAAAATAAAAATTACTACCAAAACCTAAAATAGATTCTTTAAATTAAAATATTACTAGATGGTAATATCCTGAAGGTCTGCAGTAATCCTTGCAGAACAGGGGGAATTTGATGCTTGAAGTGTGCTTTACAGGTGCTATTTGCAAGACAAACCCCTTTATATACAGTGAAATTTGAGGAACAAAACTGAAAATTACACGGTTCAACGAAGGTTCTTCAAAATTTAACACTTACATATTCCAGATACCCAGAACCATGCTGAGAGTTAGCACAGGAGACAGACAGGCATGCTTTCCACTCTTGGTTCTATCTCACAATTACTGTGAAGACAGAGAAAAACTGCTTTTTTGATCTACCTGTCACCTTACAGTGACAACTCAACGCTTTTGTTCCATCTGCAGCTATGAACACGGCAGCTATTTCTACTCAAGTCAGTCACCTACTGTGTGAAGCAGTGTGTACTTCTGCCAAGACATCTAGTTCTCTACCATAGTTACCAATGAGAAAAGCACAGCCCTGGGAATAGTAGCTGTTATTTAGAAGCTGGTGAGACTCAGTTGTGACAGGATGAAGTACAGAAGGTGACCAAGGGCCCTGCAAAGATCTGTTGAAATTGGTGACAGAATTAAATAACCATTTCCAAAAAGACATTGAAGGACCTGGCCATTAGGCTACTAAATGCCTTTAATAGTATTAAAAATCATCTAAAATTTTTCATTAAAGTCTGAGCAAGTAAGAGTTTCAAAAGACTTCAGGAGCTGCTTCTTTTTTTGTAGCTTGATAAAGTGGTAGAGAAACAGAAAGAAACTCACAGACGAATGCTGGAACAACTTCTAATGGTAGAAAAATCACACAGACAGACACTGCATGAACTAGAGGAAGAGAAGAGGAAGCACAGCAAATACATGGAAAAAAGTGATGAGTTTACAAACCTACTGGAACAAGAACTTGAAAGGTAAGGTTACCTCTTGCCATAGTACTAAGATCGTTACAGTTCAACATTATGTTTAAGGATCTGTCTTCTTTTTTATTGCACATCCACTGAAAACCAGAAGTATTTGCAGTGTTGTATTTTGACAGTTAAGCTGTGACAACATGACTGATTACTCCTAATTAATAACATCACTGCACCTCCATTAGGAGGTGAGGTAGCTCAAACAGCTGGCAGGTTCTTCAGCACTGTTGCAGGATGACAGGTATGTAACACTATAGAGAATACAGGGAGATACACAAATGTGTAAAGTTATAACCAACATAAAGCAGGTGAACTTTTCAGCATGTTTAAGATATTCAGTGTACACTATGAGTAAGCATGGTATTGTAAATATCAACATTAAATTAGGCATGCAGCCTATGATGGCAGAAAAAAAAGACACGAGGAAAAGTAGGTGCTGTTTGGAGAGACTACAGAAAGAGACAGGAAGCAAAAGCAGCTTGCAGAAAGCTTTGAAAAATCAGAACAGCATACAATTCTCATATCGGGATTAGCATAAAAACCCATAAATCCCAACCTTATTGTAAGTGTTGCTTGAGCACAGTGTAAGGGTTGCAATACCAATTCTCAGAAGGATTAAGACTAATTTGATGTTATTTTACAGCCTTTCAAAAAGCTGCTTTAAACAGTGGCTTCTCTGAATCTGCAACAGATCTGAACATATTAAGGAAAAACAAAAGGAACTATAGAATCATAGAATCATTAGGGATTAGAAGGGACCTCGAAAGATCATCTAGTCCAATTCCCCTGCTACAGCAGGATCACCTAGAACAAGTCACACTGGAACACATCCAGGTGAGTCTTAAACATCTCCAGAGAAGGAGACTCCACAACTCCCCTGGGCAGCCTGTTCCAGTGCTCTGTCACACTCACTGTGAAGAAGTTCCTTCTCATATTTATGTGGAACCTCCTATGTTCCAAATTTCCTATTCTCTGGATAGCTAATCCAGAAGATAGAAGAATATTGTTTCTGTTTCCTTTTGCTTAGGAATAACTTCCAGACGGAAATGTTTGGGTGTGAGAATGTCAAGCCTATTCTAAACTCACATTATACAGAGATAATTCTTCCCCTGCTTCACCTGTGTAACATCATGTTCCATGTATTTTGGCAGTGCTCATCCTTTGCACTGCACCTCTCTCCTGCAGATATATTAAAGATTGCGTGTATGTTCCCACCAAGTACACAGACATGTTCATGATTTATAATTAAAAAGACTGAGGAAAAAACCCTCTTTGCTCCTCAGGAAGATGTATATAGATGCAGACAAGCACAGGCATGCATGGAAAAGCACGTACAGAGTTCCCCCACAGGACACACAACAGACTTTTTTCTCTAATAACTGTTTTTGTGAAGCACTGTATCAGGAACCAAAGACAGAGATGAATGAAAGCTTTCATCTCTGCTATTTCTCAAAAACTATAGAACACTCATTTCAGAGACAGAGCTAAACAACTACGGTTGTTAAAAGTAGACACGTGCTCACACAGCCTGAAAAGCTGCACAGAAAGACAGACAAAGCATCAGAGCCCTTGTGGAGTTTTTTTTTCCTTGCGAAAACAGGGTAGACATAGGATTAAAACACTCTTCCCTGTCCCTCCCCTGCACCCTATAAAACATTGACAACTATTATCTGCAACTTTTAGTCTATCTGCCTGGGGAAAAAAAAAAGAGGGGTGTTGTTGAGTGGAATTGAGGTGCCTCATGAGGCCTTAGAGGATGTAATAATAGATTTCAGACTAAGCCTCAAATTTTGTATTTTTTTTGGAGGACATATTTTATGTGGAAAACCTTACAGGGATGTGATGTCACATGTTGAGCTGTTTCCAAGCTGTTTGCCAAGTAATGACGCCATCACGATCTTCACACAATCGCTTGCCATAACAAAAGAGAAAATCTCAAACAACAAAACAAAAATAATAAAACAGCCTACTCACAGTCAGAAAATCCCACTTAACAATTAATGTGCAGCTTTTCCTACATTAGCCTGCCTGACCTGACATTCAGAACACACTCCAATACACAGCAAAGTGACCTTTCCTTCCACTTTAAAAACTTAAGGGAGGCTGTAGTCAGGAGGCCGTCAGGCTTTTCTCACAGGCAACTAGTGACAGGAAGAGAGGGCAGGGCCTGAAGCTGCCTGTGGAGGGTTAGGTTGGATGTCAGGAAGCCCCTCTTCACAGAATGGGTGATCACACACTGGCATGGAAAGCTGGGCAAGGAGAAATGTAATGACCTATAATAAGGGCAAGTGCAGAGTCTTGCATCTGGGCAAGAACAACCCCAGGTACCAGTATAGGTTGGGGACTGACCTGTTGGAGAGCAGTGTAGGAGAAAGGAACATAGGGGTCCTGGTGGAGAGCAGGACCATGAGCCGGCAATGTGCTCTTGTGGCCTAGAGGGCCAACAGCATCCTGGGGTGGATGAGAAGGAGGGTGGTTAGCAGATTGAGAGAGGTTCTCTTCTCTCTCTCTACTCTGCCCTGGTGAGACAACATTTGGACTGTTGTGTCCCATTGTGGGCCTCTCAGTTCAAGAAGGACACAGAGGCTGCTGGAGGGTGTCCAGCGTAGAGCAACGAGGATGATGAAGGAAGTGGAGCACCTCCCTTATGAGGAGAGGCTGAGGGAGCTGGGTGTCTTTAGCTTGGAGAAGAGGAGACTGAGGGCTGACCTCAATAATGTCTATAAATATGTGAGGGGTGGGTGTCAGGAGGATGGAGCCAGGCTCTTCTCAGTGTCATTTAATGATAGGAGAAGGGGCAATGGGTGTAAGCTGCAACATAGGAGGTTCCACATCAATTTGAGAAGGAAGTTCTTCACGGTGAAGGTGACATAGCACTGGAACAGGTTGCCCAGGGGTGTTGTGGCGTCTCCTTCACTGGAGATGTTTAAAACCCACCTGGATGTGTTCCAGTGTGACTTGATCTAGATGATCCTGCTGTGGCAGGGGGATTGGACTAGATGGTCTTTCAAGGTCCCCTCCAATACCTAATGTTCGGTGATTCTGTGGTGGAGTCCCCATCCCTGGAGGTGTTTTCGGACAGATGGGATGTGGCACTTTATGTCCTGGTCTAGGTTGTAGTGATGTTACATCGTGGGCTGGGCTTGATGATCTTCGAGGTGTTTTCCAGCCTCAATAATTCTATATAATAACATTCCATTACAGGATCACAAACTAAAATTCACAGAAAAAATGTCCCAAAATTAAATCATATTATATTACTGCTCAGGTACTGAATAGATAAGAAATATGATTTATAAAATTGAGCGGTCTAAAAAAAACCATTCACAACCACAACAACCACCCACTTAACCCACAGCGCCAGATGAAAGGTTAGGTTCCTGTGTGACTTGGTTTAGGTGATCCTGCTGTTGCAGGCGGATTGGACTAGATGATCTTTCGAGGTCCCTTCCGATCCGTAATGATTCTATGATTCTACGAAAGAGCAACCCTTAGCTAAAAAGGAGAATTGTGTTAGTATGCTGTCTGTGTTAACATTGCTGTACTTTAACTCTGACACACTCACACATTGGAATAATAATGCACTGCATGCCCAGCTCTGGAAAATTCAATACTCTGTAACCATGGGTGTAATTAATATTTGCTGGTTTTCTTAATTAAATGAATTTAATACTATAAGAAGCAGGACCATCTATCTATAGAAAGCTAGACTAAAAACAAACAGTCAACTTATTTATTGTACAAGTGTTACCAGCAGTTTTTAATTTCATGCACAGTGAACTATTGTTGTAGATTGCATTGTACTCCAATGCAATCATTTCCTTTTAGCTCTTTGGCAATGACTTATATATATTACATATGCCTGAGACTATGTCTTGCGAGTGGTGAAATGGATGTCAGATCTGTGTATGTTTGACCGTTTGCATTGGTATCTAGTGTTCTGTAGGTGAAAAAGAGAGACCCACCATGAGCATAACGTTAGTGTTCTTATTCTACATTACACCCCAATAGAACAGTCCCACTAATAACACCGCTGAGGCATGAAGTCAAACTTAAGGAAGTGATGTACACAGATTAATTACCTCATGCTTGTACATGAAATACTCTGTACCGTTGCACTACGTAACTTCCAACAGATATGGAATCAAACCCTTGTCAAAATTCAAGGATTCAGATATTTCTACAATAATTTCTGCGCATTATGGAAGGTTCAACTACTGTATCCAAAAGCAAGTAATCCAAGTTAGCAAAGGGATTAAAAATTATTCAAAAAATTACTTTTATTCAGAAGAAAGAATTAAGAATAAATACAATAAAAAAGAGGGCCTTCGAAACAATGTTAAAACAAATGAGAAATTGTCTCGATTTAATGTGGTGCAGTTGTAAGTTACTCCACCTACAGAAAGCAGATGCAAGATCTGGGTATTAACCATTGGTCATACAACTCACTGCCTTTGGGGGATGACAGTCTTTAAAATTCTGAGCAATTAAGATGTCTGTCCACCACTTTAGGCACACTGTCCTGATTGGCAACCAGTACCATCACTGTGTACTTTGAGTCTGGGGATGACACAAAAAAACCCCTCAGTCAAATGATGTTCTCCTACAGTGCTACCCTCTCCTTATGAGTGGGGAAAGCAATGGACATGGCCAAATGCTCTGCCTGCAAAAGGGCGTAAGTTCTTCTGAAAGGGATGATCATGAACAACTGCTCTGGTAGCAGCTCTGGTCAGCACTTGTAACCAGAGGTTGGAGCCCAAAGAGCAAGTCTCAGGATATTTATGTCTCTTGTAAATCAACACCAACTTTATACACTGAGTGCACCACTCCTTGTGCAGCACAGCATATACAGCCTAATCACAAGTAACAATAGATGTGAACGACTGCACCAAGACCTGTGACCAAAAAAAAGACATGGTGCACTTCTGATTCATTGCAGGGTGCGGCTGTGAGGGAGAAGCTGGGACAGGATTTTGTAACTGGAGTTTGAAAATACACAACATCAGACACAGAGAAAAACCTATAAATCATTCTCTGAGACACAAAGTCAGACACTACCATATTTTTCTAGAACAAGCCATTGCTGTGGGAACAGTTATACTCCTGTTCAAGTGTGGAGGAGGAGAAGTTAAGATCTTTCTTGTGACAGAAAAACATAACTGACTTGTATGTTCTATAATTAGTTTCATATCTTAAGAACAGGCAAGAGAAAAAAGGCCATGAGAACTGATAATGTAGGTCACACTTCAGTTAGCAAGACCTGTGGTCTGAACTCGTAACCACGTTTCCCATACAAACCATGAGTTTCCACACATGTATCCCCAGCTACAAAACCCCCCTCATTAAACACACACACGAAAGAGCCATACATGGGAGACTGATGCAGTTTAAGAAAAACGTCACAGCCCCAGTCTCTCTGCTAGGACACAAACAATCAAAAAGTGAGCAGCACTAAATCAGTTCAGATTACTGCAACCAACTAGTTATTAATAAACACCAACATCTTCTTCACATAATGACAGAATGTTAGAGATTGGACGGGACCTCAAAAGATCATCTAGTCAATCCTCCTGCCAGAGCAGGATCCCCTCAATCAAGTCACACAGGAACATGTCCAGGCATGTTTTAAGTGTCTCCAGAGAAGGAGACTCCACAACACCCCTGGTGCAAACCATTCCAGTGCTCTCTCACTCTCACTGTGGAAAAGTTCCTTCTCATATTGATGTGGAACATCCCACGTTCCAGCTCACACCCATTGCCCATTGTCCTATCATTGGATGACACTGAGAAGAGCCTGGCCCTTTACATAATCATAAACATTAAAAACACTCCTCCCAGCTTTGTGTCCTTTGTGTAATACGCAAACTTGCTGACAGTACTCTCTAATCCCTCATTCAAGTCATTAATGAATAGATTGAACAGGACTGGTCCCAGTACCAAGCCTTGGGGGACTCCAACTACTCTCTAGTTTCTATCTTGCAGCCAGTTCATGATCTGCCTCTCTGCCTGATTGTCCAGACCCCACTGCCTCAGTTTAGCTGAGAGACTGTGTCAAATGCTTTACTGAAGTCAAGATAGACCGCATCCACTGCTTTGCCGTCATCTATCCACCTGGTTATGCCCTCATAAAAGGCTATCAGGTTGGTCAAGCACGACATCCCTTTGGTGAAGCCATGTTGGCTCTTTCTAATGACCCTCTTGTCCTTGATGTGCCTAGAGACTGGTTATTTCCGCATACTTTTTTGATTTTTGAACCTTTCAAGCAAGCACCAAAAACTTGGACAAGGTGTCCACGGACACCTGTTTAGTGTCTGAAGACCAGAAGTGTGATCACATTGGAGAGGTATGTTCAATATTGTAACTTTTCTGCTAAGAATAGTGAAAAACCTCACTGAATATGTATAAATCCAGACATGAATTAAAAGTCAGAAAGGAACATAAGAACTTTCATTCTTACATTTACTGCTTCAGACTCCTGTAAGGAGTGGGGCAAGACAGGTATAAGGCTCAGAGCTGGAAATAAGAGTAACAGGAAGTAGATACAAGAAAAAAAACCAGCAGATTGAGGTCCCTCCCAATCCTTAACGTTCTGTGATTCTGCAAGATCATCTAGTCTTATCCCTGGCAAACATATGGCTGACAATTTTGCTTCTCATTTCAAATGTCCAAAACACAGAAATGTTTCAATCCTTATAGAAATGTTCTACAGAAGTTACGTTGTCATAAATAAAAGTACACTTTTCTATTCTCTTCACTAATTGAACACTGTCCTTCCTGATAGGACTGATACTCTATTGCCAGTGTTTCTTTTGGTCACAAGAAACAGATCCAGCTGAGATCCACAGCACATAATGGCTTCAAGCTTCAACAGGGTAGGTTTAGATTAGACATCAGGAAGAAATTCTTCACGGAAAGAGTAGTCAGGCACTGGAGTGGGCTGCCCAGGGTGGTGGTTGAGTCACCATCCCTGGATGTGTTTAAAACATGCTTAGATGTAGTGTTGGGGGATACAGTTTAAGGGTGATCTTGTAAAGCAGGTTTTATGGCTGGACTCAATGATCCCAAGGTCTTTTACAACCTGAATGATTCTATGATTTTATAGCACTCCAAGATGAGAGTATGAGTGGGCTGCAGCAAGGTCTCCTTCTTAATCACAACTGATACAATGTAGAGCTTGTACAGTGAAGCTAAGAGCAGAATACTCCAACACTAAAGGCTCTTGAACCACCACTTGATCAACAGCACTAATTTTCAAGCTGAAAAAACCCAAAACAAATGGGTACGATGAGGTCATTGTGCTCAGGGTACTTAAAGGACAGAGGCAAACTTTGCCTTAGAAAAATTTTATTTCCCCCAAACCAGGAAACTAAAAGTGCCAAAGGGACAATAACAGCGAAAACACATGGACAGTTAACTGATTTATGTCTACCAAATTTGGCCTAAGACCAGTTACCTTCTCCCAGACTCTGCCTTTGCCAAGAGTGCTGGAGAAAAAGGGAAACTCACTGAATCCAGAAGTGGCTGCTTACAAATATTAGCTCTACAAGACATACACTTGCACAGGCCTAGCTCGGGTACTTTGCCTAAGATACTGCCAGCAGCTTCAGCAGAGACAGCATCAGGTCATGGCACCACAACAGAAAATCACTAAGACTGCTATTACAAACAACACCTGGTCTACCCTTTCAAGGTATACGTTTTGCTTGTAATGATGAGAGCTGATAAAAAAGCATGCAAGCAACTTCAACAGAGCTTTTTGAAAACCAGCCTCATCTCTCATGCACTGCTGGAAAATTCTTCAGATTCAGCACTTCGATTCACAGTATCTTCCAGTCACTGGGCAAGACACATCAGGGTGTAGGTAACAAAACAGTGTTCTTCTTGGACAATCTCATTGGTTGGAAGATAAATTTCAGGTCAAGTCCATGCTTCAACCCAGATCATCCCTAAACCGTGTCCCTCAGCACTGTATCTCTACACCTTTTAAATACTTCTAGGGATGGTGACTTCACCACTACCTTGGGCAGCCTGTTCCAATTCTTGATAACCCTTTCGGCGAAAAAAAGCCTTCCTAACATCTAGCGTAACCCTCCCCTGGTGCAGCTGGCAGCCATTTACTCTACTCCCTTGTGACAAGAGGATCAGAGGCTGTCCCTCTCCTCATCCAACCTCCTTTCAGGTAGTTGTAAGAAACAATAAGGTCTCCCCTCAGCCTCTTATCTAGTCTAGGCTAAACAACCCCAGTTTCTACAGCCATTTCTCACGGGACCTGTACTGCAGACCATTCATAAGCTTGTTGCCCTTCTCTTGACATGCTCTAGCACCTCTTTTAGTGAAAGACCCAGAACTGAACACAGTATTTGAGGTGCAGCCTTTCCAGCATCACGTCTGTGAGGACAATCATCTCCCTACTCCCACTGGCCACCTGCCTACAATGAACCATGGTTCCACCTTCAAAATGGTCCTAGTACCAAAACTCAGGCTCAGGCAATAAAGCAGCACTTCAATAAGTACTTAAGAAAAAAGGGGTCAGTTTCATTAAATTTTACCTGAAAATTTAATTTTACATGAATTTTACCTGAAAGAAAACAATACTAGGCTGGTGGCATTTAAGTTTAAAAGATGAACAAGACTGCTTAAACTTAGCAGAATGTTGGCAGGTGCAAAGGCATGCATAGTTCAGGATGACACATTAATTAAGGATGCAATCTGTAAAACACTGTGTTCTTTGAAATGAAGCATTAAAGCAGTTAGTGAAGTTTGACAGGAAATAGCAAAGCTCTGCCTAACCATACAGCATTTCAACAAGCAGAGTTTAAGAAATAAATAATTAAAAAAAGACAGCCAAAGAACAAGGATGCAAGGGCTCCTATATAAATGCAAGATCAAAACCCCAACATACAAGCTAGATGGCCTAGTTTTAAATGTGGACATGACTAGAATGTGATTCTCAAGTTGTGAGAAAACATTCAGACACTATGATTATACTACTGATAAAGTATTTAAATCAGAAAAGGAAAGCTAATGCTTCTCATGTAGGAGCTGTACAAGTGTAACAAAAATAGAGGCAAATAGACAACTGGAGAAAGCAAAATAAATGCATTTAATTCTGTGAAAACATTCTCAGTCTATACATGAGCTTAGAGTCACAGAAAAATATACTCATATAAATGCTAGATTACTGACCATTGATCCAAAGTAATCTACTTTGGATTAATAGTACTAAAACTACCACTTAACGTGTAGTGATGAGAGGCAGAATGGGCAAAATAATGGGAAACTGCAGTTATCTTTATGTGTTAGATGAACATCAAGCTAAGTAATAACACAGAATAGCTCTGTAAATACTTGATCTTTTTGTAAAGCATGTACTCCTATGTTTCCATAGCAGGAACAAGATGCAGTTTTTTTTGTTCCTCCTAGAGCCATGAATGAGTCCACACTGCAAATATTGAAAAGTGAGAGATTAAGTTCTCAAATTCAACCTGTTTAAAAGAGAACGAAAAACCCTGATCATATCTGTCTTCAAGTGAGATAATATATAAATGGAAAGTTAACTAAACAGATTATCTGAAAGAATAAATCCCTTGAAGATACCACAGAAACAATTTAACAACACTGACAAAGCAGATCTCATGTAAATGTGTATCAGCAAATCAAAAGCAATTAAAATTCTCTCCCTAAAAGCCAAGTAAGCAAGCAAAAGTCACATTACAATAAATTAAGTATAAAGGCATCTTAAAAAGGAACATATGTGCAAACAAAGATAACATACAAGAAACAGAAATGCTGGTATGTTAAAATCCATTCATCACCATCCTACTCAAAGTGTAGAACATGAAATTGCTTTGGACATCCTTTTCCTCTGAACACTGAGGCATAAAAGTAGTCTGGTTCATTTGCCACAACTTTAGTTCTTTTGCATTTGTATTTTTCCCCTAACTGACAAGATTGGATTCCACTGGGAAGTCAAGGAGGTTTTCCAGTTGGACTCTCTTTATGGAAGTAGAATCTATCTGAAGCTGAATTTGTAACACAAGAAGCTCTACCTCAAATTTGTACAACACAAGGCAACAAGTTTACTAGCACCTTACCAGCTCTAAATGGTATTTAGGTGATCTAAAAGAATTTACATGAGGAACTAAATTAACTATTAGCTGGTGGATAATTCCTCCCCTAAAGAAAAGCTAGAGAAATAGGAGACAGCACTAGTTTTTAAAAAACAAGAGATTCTAGGAATAAGTCAAGCAGAACTCAAGACCAGTTCATTTCACTCACCAACTGATTAGAAGAAACAATAGTAATGAAGAGAAGATGTCAGGCAAACAAGAAATCCTCCAGCCAGTTGAGAAGAGAGCAGAACCATGTGCTAAGTCTGCTCTCCTTCCCCATCTGTCTTTAAATTGAATAATGCTTTGCCCTTCTGTCCTCCCGTTAATCCTGGGATCTGCACTGAAGCAAGACTAACTGAGCTCACAACAGTTCATTCACCCCTTTCCCAACATCAGTATGTTTTTTTATGTACTTTGATGTCCATCAAAACAAAACTCCAGGGTCTGATTAGTTACTTAGAATTGTTTGAAATGGGTGTTTACAAAGGTCAGTTTTAAATTCAGTTTCTTATCATCCCATTTTCTCATCCCTCAGCTAATTTCAAATGAAATGCAAGAAACAAGCAAAGATCTCTAAACTATGAAAAAAAGGGCTCTTAAAAATTGATATATTTTAATGTCCAGGATATTAAGCAAGAGTCCAGTTTGACCATGATAAAAGTAGACTGCAGAAAAACTCTGTCATAACAGCCTAGGAGCTTGCACATTATTTGACACTAAAAAAAAACCAAACATGAAGCAAACTTCCATTATTTTTTTCACTATACAAACAACTCTCTTTCAACAAAAATCCTGCTGTTTCTACAAATCTTATGGAAAGAACTACTAATAATCCCTACAGCATCCAAATGCAAAAGTAAAAATCAGAACTCTAATTTGCTATTGCAAAATCTCAACATAGTTGCTGAATATCACAATCTTCACCTTTTCTTTCTTAAATGAAAGAACGAGATTAGAGGAAACCACGCAAAAGTCCTCTGAAAATACCTATTATAAATTATTAAGTGAACATGTGAGTTCAGAGTTCCAGAAGAGATCAGGCATGCAGCCTTCACCCTCCTAGAGAACTGCAGCCAGACTTGCAGCAGCTCATAACAATAAATGGGGAGAAGAATGAGGATCGTGAGGTCACAAGAACAGTGAGGCTTTTCAAAACTATTCCAAAATAAAGCAGGGCTCTCCTACCTCCATGAAAAAAGGGGGTGGCTGTGAAAGAAAAATACTAAAAATACCTTTCATTACACTAAACTTTAAAGAACATGGAGATAACATTTCACAAGTCTTCTTCAGCTAAACCCACAAAAAAAATGCAGGAAGGTAAAAGGTACAGCATTAATATTAAAGACACTGAAAGACCTTCCAGAATTTGGACAAGAGAGTACTTGAAACCAAATACAAGACAACACTGAAACCACAAATGAATTAAAAAGCCTCCTGAAGCCTCTGAATACCACTCCACTCTCATGCTGCATCCAGACTGCCACTTTAATTCTTTGAGAAACTTCTCGTAACATGATCTTGTTTGTTATAACTACAGCAGGAAAAAGAAAAGATGACAATTTGCTGTATAAGACTGAGGAAGTCATTACACTATTCAATATATTCATTCATGACTTGGATAAGAGATTAGAGTGCATTGTCAGCAAGTTTGCTGATGACGCAAAGCTGGAAGGAGTGGCTGAGAAGGAGTGGCTGAGACCAGCAGGCTGCCCTGCTAATTCAGCAGGAGCTGGACATACTAAAGAGTTGAGTGGGGAGACATTGAGTGAACTGTATAGCAAGAGCAGTGTAGAGTCTGGCATGTGGGCAACAACTCCAGGTACCAGTACAGGTTTTGGGGACTGACGTGTTGCAAAGCAGTGCAGGAGAAAGAGATCTGGGGGTCCTGGTGGAGAGCAGGATGACTAAATTTAGAGTTACAAACCATGTTAACAATAAGAACCTGAGCTTTGTTGGAGTGTTTACTTTATAAAAACTCCGTTTTGAGAGGCTAGCAGAATAAACTGTATATTAGCACTTTCAGTATAAATTACAAGTTTTGTTTGCCATAGCCCCATGCAATGAGAAGCTGGCCAAGAACCAAACGAAAGAATTTAAACCGCTCAATCAGTTATATTCCAAGACATTTTGTTTAGTATTTAATAAGCTCTCCAGGGATGGAGAAATAACTTAAGCACATTGTCCTAATGTGAGCTAAAATGGTCCTCTCGTCATCACATTTTTGGGAATTGGGCATTAATGCACCAGATGAACACAGGTCCCTATATGTATGTACATGCAGATACACACATGCTTGTGTTCTTGCACATCATGTAGATTGAGATAAATTTCATTTGACAGATATGCACTTCTATGTTCTTTATTGCATTCCCCTTTGAAACCAAGTGTCCATATTCAGTACAACTTCTCTAGACATGTATTCAGTCACTTGTCTGACTACTCCCTCTGCAGAATTTGTTGTTTTATGCGTAAGAGAAGACACAAACCCATCATATACTCTTCATGAGTAGACTGTGAAGGTCATTCAGGATCTCTTCTTTAATTTATCTCACACTGGGGAGAATGAGAGTCTCCATCAACATAAAACCATGGCAATTGCAAAACTAAAAGTGTATAATAAAAAACTATGTGTGTTTCCATTGATAATCAAGTTCTGACAAACACCTTTACCAGAAGTTTCTAAGTCTAAGAGCTTAGGAAATTCTGATGACAGAATTGAGGAAATCTGAGGACAATGAAATCATTAACAGTTGTTTCTGAGGACTCAGTAGAAAGTAGGAAAAGGAAGACAAAATTCTTATTTTGAGAGCAAATGTATCAAATTGAAATATTATTACAGAACAAATTCTTCTATCCCTACTTACCCTACAGTTTGGCTACTATGCTTTCATTCAGCACCTGTGTCAGTCATTGTCAGAAGTCCTGATATTATAGGATCATAGGATGTTAGGGGTTGGAAGGGACCCAAGAGTTCATCAAGTCCAACCCCCCTGCCAGAGCAGGACAAAACTATCTAACACAGATCACAGAGGAACACATCCAGGTGGGCCTTGAAAGTCCCCAGAGAAGGAGACTCCACGACCTCCCTGGGGAGCCTGTTCCAGTGCTCTGTGACCCTCACAGTAAAGAAGTTCCCCCTTGTGTTGAGGCAGAACCTCCTCTGCTGCAACTTACACCCATTGCTCCTTGTCCTATCACAGGGAGCAAGTGAAAAGAGCCTGTCCCCCCCCATCCTGGCCAGCCTTCAGATACTTATAAACATTTATCAAATCTCCCCTAAGTCTTCTCTTCTCCAGACTAAAAAGCCCCAAGTCCCTCAGCCTCTCCTCATAAGCCATGCCCTCCTGTCCCCTAATCATCCTCGTAGCCCTCCGCTGGACCCTCTCCAGTAGATCCTTGTCCCTCTTAAACTGGGGGGCCCAAAACTGAACACAGTACTCAAGATGAGGCCTCACCAGGGCAGAGTAGAGGGGGAGAAGAACTTCCCTCGATCTGCTGGACACACTCCTCCTAATACACCCCAGGATCCCATTGGCCTTCTTGGCCACCAGGGCACATTGCTGTGCCATGGTTAACCTGTTGTCCACCAGGACCCCCAGGTCCCTCTCCACAGGACTGCTTTCCAGTAGATCACCTCCCAGCCTGTACTGGTGGAGTTTGTTATTCCTCCCCAGATGCAGGACTCTGCACTTGTCCCTGTTGAACTTCATCTGGTTTCTCTGTGCCCAGCCCTCCAGTCTGTCCAGGTCTCTCTGGATGGCAGCACAGCCCTCAGCCGTATCAGCCAAGCCTCCCAGCT
The DNA here is from genome assembly GCA_013400115.1 of Rhinopomastus cyanomelas. Taxonomy (NCBI): domain Eukaryota; kingdom Metazoa; phylum Chordata; class Aves; order Bucerotiformes; family Rhinopomastidae; genus Rhinopomastus; species Rhinopomastus cyanomelas. The sequence continues at coordinate 20,940 of VXBP01007592.1, forward strand.
TGGTGTCGTCGGCAAACTTGCTGAGCAGACACTCTGTGCCCTCATCAATGTCATTGATGAAGATGTTGAACAAGACCGGTCCCAGCACCGATCCCTGGGGGACACCACTAGTCACAGCTCTCCAGCTGCACCTGGCACCATTGATCACCACCCTCTGAACTCTATCTTGCAACCAGTTCCTAACCCACCTCGCTGTCTGCTCTTCCATCCCACACTTCCTCAGCTTGCTCACTAAAATTTCATGGGAGACAGTGCCAAAGGCCTTGCTAAGGTCAAGGTAGACCACATCCACTGGTTTCCCTGAATCTAACCATTCAGTTATTGCATTATAGAATGCTATCAGGTTAGTCAAGCAGGACTTCCCCTTCATAAATCCGCGCTAACTACTCCCGATAACCTTCTTCTCTTCCAAGTGCCTTGAGATGCCCTCCAGCAGGAGCCGCTCCATCATTTTTCCAGGGATGGAGATGAGGCTGACTGATCTATAGTTTCCTGGAACTTCTTTCTTGCCCTTCTTGAAGACTGGAGTGTTATGTTATGTTATGTTAGAATAAGTGCCCTAACATGGTAGCAATGTAGACTTTAATCTCATCATGCATTGCTATCTGTATGTTTAGGAACTAAAAGGAAGTTGGGCCATTTCAAACAAATGCCTTTCAGAACATATTGTGTCTGTTCACTGACTGGCTTCATTAATGGTGCACCTTCAGAAACTCAAGACACTACACAAACCCTAAGTAATAAGCAATAGGACAAATGGAAAAGGCCTCAAGTTGTGCCATGGAAGATTTAGGTTAGACACTATGAAAAAATTCTTCATTGAAAGGGTCATCAGGCACTGGAACAGGCTGCTGAGGAGGGTGGTTAAGTTGCCTTCCCTGAATGTGTTCAAAAGTCACGTAGATATGGAGCTGAGAGACATGGTTTAACAGTGAACTTTATACAGTTAATAGTTGGTTACAGTTAATGGGTTAATAGTTGGACTTTATGATCTTACAAAATCTTTTCTAACCTAAACAATTCTGCTTCTGTGATGTTGAGTGGACAATACGTTTCTCAAAATGCAGTATTTAATCAGTTGTATATAGGAAAGATGTACAGGCTGGAAGGTTCACCATAAGGCATGATTTTTTTTACTGCACAGCTGTCCTAATCCTTTGAGATGTACCATTTATGCTTCTGCCACTCTAAAAATGTACATACACACATATGTTACACAGGCAACATGTGATTCTTTGAAACAGCAGTCTGATGAAATCTGAGTATCAGATTTTAATTCAGAGCATGGAAAGCAAGAAGTCTCTTCTCCCTGCACCATCCCGCTCTTGCAACAAATACCCAAACCAGATCCTAAATCAGTTCTAAGGAGTACATTTGGTCAAAATTTTCTCAAAAGCGATGTATTTACAAATTCGAACATGAGCATCACTTCACTGACACTTGAATAGATTATCTGTCTGGATTCCCTACAAAATGGGCAGACACTGGACATGTTCTCAGAAGGCATGGCTACATACCCACACTAATATTTTTTCAAAGCTCCAAAGATGTGCTTTAAGCAGCCTATAGCTCATAAAAAACAGCATTTATAGGGCAACGAATTGCCAGGTCTCCTGGTAAGAACAAGTTCATAGAGCTCAACTGATCTAGACAAGGCTATGTCACTTCATTAGGAAAAGGTAAGACTCCTGGTGGCATAAAAGACCAAGTTTCAGACTTCAGTTGGAGAGGGATGGTGGCAGCAGCTGGCTCTCATCCAGCTTTCACTATATGGGGATTGAAGTAACATGGAGCAGCAGAGTTACTGATGGACACATAGGAAGGGAAAAAAGGATGAGTTCACTTGTGCTGAAAAGGTTGTTAACATTACACAAGGAATAACCACCTATGCACATGTGCTCCATGCCCAGCAGGCACCTCACACATGTCTGCTTCAAACTTGCTCTTCTGTGGGAGGATTGCCAGTCATGACACACAGACACGTTGCAACCCTCTGGCTTAAAAAGGCTGTACAAACTATTTGGAGTTTCTCACACCATAAAATGTCACATCATATGGCTACAGAGTCATGGCGGTGGGATACACACATCAGAGCCATGCACTGAGTCTCTTCAACCACATGACAGTGAATATTAGTTGACATGTTTTAACCAACACATTGAAGCAGAAAGTTCTATCTACAACAGCAATTCAAAACTAGGAGGCAGAGCACCACAAGGGGCCCTTGTTCCATCTCAAAATTCTATCACTAGACAATAAGATCTGAGAGCCAGAAGAAGTCAGAGAAGAGTGAATAAAATGAAAACATCACAGAATCACAGAACATTAGGGACTGGAAGGGACCTCAAAAGACAATCTAGTCCAATCTCCCTGACAGAGCAGGATCATTTAAGCATTTTTCCTTTTCCTTGCAAGGATTAAGATCTCCTCAGAGTACAGGCCACAGACAGGACTCAACAAGTTACTGAGTGACGGTTCTCCAAGGGCCCTACTTACTCATTGGAAAAGAGCCCATATCTCTTGAAGGCAAATGTGGTGGGAGACATTCTCTTAGGTTTTGATCAACCATTTTTCAATAGAAAGAAAACAGACTGGTTTTCCCCTCAGCATTGTTTGAGAACATAGTCTGTGAACTGAAGAGCTTTCAGCTCCAGGCCAACGCAAATTCCTAAACACACAGAAGCCCTATAGGAGCAGGTTTGATTTTGACCTTCCCAGTGCTCTCACTTGAAATAAGATTATTTAATTTGAGACACAACATTAACCAAGGGAAAAGGAAAAGCTGCCCTGGTTTTCTCCACATCCAATACAGTTTGAGAGACTGCATTTTGCTTGCAATTGTGTACAGATGTGCACACTTCTTTGACTGAAGTTTGCAGGTTCCCTCACCATGTACTTCATGCTGGGAACGCTATTTTTCATGATACCTGTTTTCCAGCACAGCTATTCTATTCACCAAGCAGTAAATCTTGCATTGCATTAAGCCATAAACACTTTTGCTAACTTGACCATTATTTTTTAAAAAAAAATCCACAAAGCTGAATGTTAAAATAGTTTACATTTTTCCTCTTTTAAAAAATGAAAATACAAATGCAGGTGGGTTTGAATTTTTGCATCCAGATTTTCCCCTCTATTCCCTGCCAAAGAGGCTCTGAACCTCTCACATCACCTTCCACTCAGAACTCTTTGGACAGACATTATGAAGGAACTACAAGGTATGTAGAAAACCTGAATAAACAGAGTATACATTTTTGTGTTTAAATAAATCAGCCCCTCAAAAGTTAAGTGTCCCAATTATGTAGCTCACGTTAGGGTAACAAATTTTTACTTGCCTTCCTACTGCCATATGCCTGTCAATTTTTTCCTATGGTTTCCACTCACTGTTTCAAACATGTGTTGCCACTTATGTGCCAAGAAAGGAATCTCTGAATTACCCCCTTCATCCCTTCATGTATGATGAAATGACAGACTGAACGGAGCCAGAGAGCACACCATTAGCAGTTAGTCACACTTCTGTTCTCTCTTAACTTCCTCTTCTCCAAAGTTTATTCCTCCTATGCAAGGAGATGTAGAACTATAAAGCCACCCCATGACTCATGCTGCAAAATACATAAATACATGCTGCAGCAATGTACCAGAGAAGCAATTTAAAAAAAAAAAAAATTCTTTTTAAAGGCCACCTTGAATAAACTTTATCCTTTCAGTTTCCAGATGGAGGATTCTTTTGTGAATTGCTCACCCAAGCATCACTACTGGTGATGCAGTATTCTTTTCTTGTAAACTCACTGCTCAGTTTACCAGTGGTTTGCAGCGCCACTATACTTGCAACTCTTGCTTCCCAGGGTCAGATTTGGTGCACACTTCAGATTTCCAGAGCAGCGGGCCTCAAAAAAGCATTTACAGCACTACCCCAACTGTTCTTGTTCACTTCAAAAAAAGACCATGAAAAGCCAAATTCATAGAATCATAATGGCTGGAAAGGACCTCCAGGGTCATCGAGTCCAACCTTTTCTCCTAATGTCTAACCGCTAGACCATATCCCTAACCGCCACGTCCACTCGTTCCTTAAACACCTCCAGGGATGGTGACACCACCACCTCCCTGGGTAATCCATTCCAGCATCTAATCACCCTCTCAGTGAATAATTTCCTTCTAACATCCAATCTAAACCTCCCCTGACACAACCTGAGGCCATTTGCCCTCGTCCTGTCATCACTAATTTGAGAGAAGAGCCCAACACCACCCTTGCTACAACCTCCTTTTAGGTAGTTGTAGAGAGCAATAAGGTCCCCTCTCAGTCTTCTCTTCTCCAGACTAAACAACCCCAGTTCCCTCAGCCTCTCCTCCTAGGGCATGCCCTCCAGCCCCTTCACCAACTTGGTTGCCCTTCTCTGGACTTGTTCCAGCACCTCAATGTCCTTCCTGTACTGTGGTGACCAAAACTGGACACAGGACTCGAGGTGCGGTCTCACAAGGGCCCAGTATAGGGGCACAATCACCTTCCTGCTCCTACTGGTCATGCCGTTTCTGATACAGGCCAGGATGCCATTGGCCTGCTTGGCCACCTGGGCACACTGCTGGCTCATGTTCAGCCGGCTGTCCATCAACACCCCCAGGTCCTTCTCCACCAGGCAGCTCTCCAGCCACTCTTCTCCAAGCCTGTAGCGTTGCTG
>VXBP01007593.1:0-24643 GCA_013400115.1 Rhinopomastus cyanomelas
CAGCACCGATCCCTGGGCCACTCCACTAGATACAGTCCTTGAGTTAGACTCTGTCCCATTGACCACCACTCTCTGTCTTTTATCCTCGAGCCAGTTCATGATCCACCTTACCACCCAAAAATCTAGACCACACTGCCTCAGTTTGGCTGCGAGGATGCAATATATTCCAGTTGGTCTTTCGCTTGTCACCCTGCCTTGCTGACCTGTCCCTCATGAGAAGGGCCTAGCCATCTGTGACCACACTCCAGTCATGTAAGCTGTCCCACCATGTCTCCATGATCATAATCAACTGACTGGGCACAGATTTCTAACTCCTTGTGCTTGTTCACCACGCTGTGTGTATTGGTGTGCAGGCATTTAAATGACTCTATCAAAAATGAAAACCTGGAGTGACTGGGGCTTTTTTCAAATTTATTTTCTTAGACAGTACCTACACATAGAAAGTCCACAGAAACTTAGTTTTTCAGTGTCTCTAAAAATGCCTGAACATTACAGAAATGTAACACTTTGAGTATTTTTCCTTTTGTAGAGTATTTCCTTTCCATACTTAATGCATTCGTATTTAAAAAAATAGAAAAAAAAGATTAAAATATAACCTTAAATATTATCACCTATCCAAAAATCTTTAATCACACATCTATAAATGTTGGTGATCACAGAAACTGAAGATGCTTTCCAAATCCACTCAAGAGTGGCCAACTCTTTCACTGTCTTCCTGGAGCTGTTTTTGTAATTATACAGAAAAAGAAAATAAGGCATCAGCATTATCACTGGTTGATAAGTTCTACGATTTATTTTTTCATTTATATAATGATTTCAATCTGTGTACAATTTAATTTTACTGTAGAGTGAAAGAAAGGTAAAATAAGTGCAATCAAGGAAATTACAGCACTACAGGGGCCATTGGAGGTGCAATGCAAGGTTGGCCATCTGCCTAACATCTTGGGTCCTCATTCCTCTCTTTAGTGACTAAATAGCACCAAGGACACCTGATCTCTTCCTCTACCAGGGCAACAGAGGGTGTCAGGATCTGGAAGCAGAGTCACTTTGCCTGTACCAGTCAGTGACACTATTCACTTTCCTTTTTACTGTCCAAGGCATTGCCACAGATTTTCTTGAGAACCTCCTGCAAGACAAATGGGTCCAATTCCCTGATGCCGTGGTTCCCATCAAGAGTTAAAATTCCTCAAGGGGCAGGTTCTGAAAGTGGTGAGAGTGCAGTTAAAGTGTGAAGCAGTAAAGAGAAGGAAGCACTCTAGCCCAATGACTATTCTGCAAAACATCACTGTGGTAGCATGCCCAGAAAGTTGTAGAGGAAGCCTGAACTGAATGTAATGCAAGATACCATAAAGGGTGGTAAAATTTCAGATGTTTCCATCCATTGCTGATGGGTGTTGCTGAAATACTGCATTGGGTAGAATACAGTTTGCAAATCACAGAGTCACAGAACATTAGGGATTGGAAGGGACCTCAAAAGATCATCTAGTCCAATCCCCCTGCCGCAGCAGGATCACCTAGACCAAGTTGCACAAGTATATTTCTGCAAACTATATTTCTAACTTTTTTTTTACATGCATTTTAAGCAGTCATTTTGGGCTGCCTGTACTAATCAGAACAATAGGGTTTATTATCCTTTTACACTGATGTGACTAAACCAAAGAGGACAGTCTGACTCAGACTGCACATTTCAAAACTGGTAGCTTAAAAAAAAAATACATTTAATTCCTCTTGTGCATAGACACAGCAGTATCTAAGTGTTTCTAATCCAGACTTGACATTCAAATCCAAGCAACATACTTTAGGGTGAAAAGACGTTTGGAACTTCCATATGTTTATCACATGTTTTTATGCACTAGAAAAATCTAAACTGCCTAGATGACTACTATTGTTCTGTAGCTGTGAGGCATCCCCTCTGAAAAAGATTTAACAGAAGCCACATAGGTTTTTTTGTTTGTTTATAGGACATTAAATGCTTTAGGACACCTTTTGGGACAGGAAATAATATTGGCCTGAAAAAACATCAATGTCTAGTGTGTGATGTAGCTACCTAAGGCATGTCTGCATTACTTTAAGTGAACTGCCTTTTGTCATCACCCAAATAATAATGAAAAATATGCAAATTATTTAATCACCTGTGCATGCTCCATTTAACCAAAAAAAATCCTGCAATGAATGACACTGAGCTACTTGGTCGCTCACAAAGCCTACTAGCTTTGCCCTTGGCTGTGAGCTTTTTTTGTTGGTTTAGGTCACCTTAACTAGCTTAGACAAAGCATGATAATTGTTCTCAGAATAATTAACTTTGGGGATTTCTCCCAAAAATTAGACCAAATAAGTTTTCTCCTCAGTAATGAATGACCCCTCATCTTCATTGAAAAGGATTGCAAAAATAGGTGACCTTTTGAACACACAAGTATGTACGCTTTATGTTACCCTGCTGAGTATGACCACTGTTCCTCAAGAAAAAATTCTACTATCTGGAGGTTTCTGTGTTTCTACTGATAAAACACTACTAAGGTCAGCCTGACCTCAGTGCCTGGTGAGCTTATGGAGCAGATCATCGTGAGTGCCATTGAGCAGCATGTACAAGGCAACTGCTCAGGCAGTAACCACTCTGATTGCCTAAGCAATCTGATCTCATTCTATGACCTAGATGAGCTGAAGACTGTGGATGTGGTCTACCTAGACATCAGTAAAGCCTTCAACAAAGTCTCCCATGGCATTCTTCTGGGAAAGCTGGCAGCCCATGGCTTGGATGGGTGCACCTTCTGCTGGCTTAAAAACTGGCTAGATAGCTGGGAACAGAGGGTGGCTGTGAATGGTGTCACATCAGTTGGTGTCCAGTGACCAGTGGTATCCCCTAGGGATCAGTACTGGGCCCCATTCTATTCAACATCTTCATTGATGATCTGGATGAAGGGATCATATCTACCCTTAGTAAATTCATGGATGACACCAAGTTGGGGGAGACTGTTGATCTGCTGAAGAGGAGGAGGATGCTGCAGAGAGATCTGGAAAGGCTAGGTCAACAGGCAGAGACCAACAGGATGAAGCTGAACAAGGCCAAGTGCAGAGTCCTACATTTTGGCCACAATAGCCCTATGCAGTACTACAGCCTGGGGGTTGAGTGGCTGGAGAGCAGCCTGGAAGAGAGGGTCCTGGGAGTACTGGTTGACAACTAGCTGAATGTGAGCCAACATTGTGGCCAGATGGCATGAAAAACCAGTGGCATCCTGGCTTGTATCAGAAGTACTGTGGCCACCAGGACTAAGGATGTAATTCTCCCCATGTACTAGGCACTGATGAGGCCTCTCCTCGAGTACTAGGGGCAGTCCTGGGCCACTCACTTCGAGAAATATATTGAGGTGCTGGAGAGGGTCCAGAGGAGAGCCACAAGGGCTAGAAGGAAAGTCTTATGAGAGGCTGAGAGAGCTGGGGTTGTTTAGCCTTCAGAAGAGGTGACTCAGGATGAAGACTTAGGACTCATGGAAACTTCAGACTCTATAGCTACCTGAAGGGAAGTTGTATTCAGGTAGGGATTCAGCTGTTCTCCAAGGCAACTAGTGATAACATGAGAAAGCATGGCCTGAAGCTATGGCAGAGTTGGATGTCAGGAAGCCCCTCCTCATGAAAAGGGTGATCAGATGTTGCAATGGACTGCCCAGAGAGGAAGTGGAGTTCCCATTCCTGGAGGTGTTTAAGGACAGACTGGATTTAGTGCCATGGTGTAGCTAACTGTGGTGATGTTAGGTCATAGGCTGAATTTTGTGATCTTCGAGGTCTTTCCCAGCCTCAATAATGAGATTCTGTAATCTCTAGATAAGATTGCATATGATGCTGCAGTTTGCAAGCAGTACTGCAGTAGAACTACAAGACATTTTAAAGGCCTTTCTCTGAGCCTTTGCTGACATTAAGAAATCCAAACTTGTTTGGGTGCAGATGACTTGGATGAGGGATTAGAGTGCACTGCCAGCAAGTTTGCTGATGACACAAAGCTGGGTGGTGTCACCGACACACCTGCAGACTGTGCTGCCATTCAGCGAGACCTGGACAGGCTGGAGAGCTGGGTAGAGAGAAATCTAATGAGCTATAACAAGGGTAAGTGTAGAGTCTTGGATCTGGGTAAGAACAACCCCAGGTACTAGTATAGGCTGGGGACTGTCCAGCTGGAGAAAGACCTCTTGTTGGAGACTGACATGTTGTAGGATAAAGGGACCTGGGGGTCCTGGTGGACAGCAGGATGATTATGAGCCAGCAGTGTGCTCTTGTGGTTCACTGGAGATGCTTAAGACCTGCCTGGATGTGTTGTTTGGCTTGGTCTAGGTGATCCTGCTCTTGGAGGGGGATTGGACTAGATGATCTTTCGAGGTCCCTTCCAATCCCTAATGATTCTATGATTCTATGATATTACACTATGTGAATTTAGTCTGGCTACTGCTTCAAAGAAAATGAAAAAGCTTCTACAAATAGATTAGCAGCAAAAAGTAAGGATGAATCTCATTCTCCTATTAGTTCTGAGTGGAAATACAATGGCAAAGGATTGGAAAAGTACTGAGACACTGAATGCCTTCTTTGCCTCAGCCTTTAACAGTAAAAACAGTTGTTGTCTGAGGACCAAACCCTCTGAGGTGGATAACAAGGACAAGGAACAGAATTCAGCCCCCATAATACAAAAGGAAATGGTCCGTGATCACTTATACACACACACAGGTTTATGGGGCCAGAAGTGTCCATCCACCCAAGGTACTGAGGAGGCTGGCAAATTCTTCATCAAGCCACTTTCCATCATTTATGAGCTATCTGGAGTGGGAGAGGGTCCCAGTTGACTACAAGCTAGTAAATGTGGTGCCTATCTACAGAAAGGGCCAAAGGGAGAGACTAGGGAACTAGCCTGTCAGTCTGATCTCAGTGGAGCAGATCATCTTGAGGACTACTAGGTGATCAGAGCCAGTCAATGTGGCTTTATGAAAGCCAGCTTCTTGCTTCGCTAGCCTGATCTGTTCCATGAAAGATGATGTATGTAGTGGATAACAGAAGGATTGTGGATGTTGTCCACCTGGATAGTGGTAAAGACCTTGACTCCATTTCCCACAGCAGTCTCCTGGAGAGACTACCTGCTCATGGCTTGAAGAAGTGTACTGTTCATTGGGTAAGAAACGGGCTGGATAGTCGAGCCCAAAGTGTGATGGGATTAAATCCAGCTGACCACCAGTCACAAATTATGTTCCCCAGGGCTCAGTATTGGAGCTTCTTTAATATATTTATCAATTATCTGCATGAGGTGATTGAGTGCACTCTTAGTAAGTTTGCAGATGACACAAAGTTATGCAGGTGTCCTTGAATGTTGGAAAGTTCTACACAAGGATTTGGATCAGTTAGCTGAGGCAAACTGTATGAAGTCCAACAAGGACAAGTGCTGGATCCTATACTTGGAGCACAACAACCAGTGCAGTGCTACAGACTAGAAGGAAAGTAGATATAAATTTGCTGAGAGAAAAAGGGCCTAGAGGTATTGTTTCACAGCTGCTTACAGATGAGCCAGCACTGTGTTCAGGTGGACCAGAAGGCCATCGGCATTCTGGCTTGTAGTAGATACAGTGTGGCCAGCAGTAGTAGTGATTGTCCCCCTGTACTTGGCACTGATAAGTCTTCACCTCAAGCATACTCTGTTCAGTTTTGGGCCACCCATTACAAGAAGCACATTGAGCTTGTATGGATCAACTGGCCTGTGGTCTGTAAGCGTGTTTCAGGAATACTTAACACACACAGGTTGCCTTGGATCCAAAGCAAACCCATCTTTGGATTGCCTTGAGGCCCTGCCTGTGTGTGAATGACCCATGGAGAGCCAGGTAGACAGCTCAACTCTGAGTTGCCCATTAGCCATAAGCCAAACAGGGCACTGCTGCATCATTCAGGGTGCCTGAACTGAGCTTGAAATCCTTCAAATGATATGCACTCAGTTCAAACCACTGAGAAAGTATAAGAAAGAGAAACTGCAAAGGTTTCAGTCCCAGATCCAGATGACAATCTTGTGTATTCAAAAGACTAGAAGATCAGCAACAGGAAAGTTACTCAGAAGAACTCGTAACTGCATTACACTGCCAAAGATACATAGGTGGTTTAATCCAATCAGGCAATTCTGCCTACCACCATATAAATCAGGGGATAAAAGCCCAGATCCAAGTTAGAGGTGGGGAGTCACTCATCTCATCCAATATCTTGCATGTATGGACAGCCTTCTACTCTTGGGGAGGACACCACACAAGGTAACTTTTCTGAAGTTGACAGCCCTTGCCTGGAGGGGTAAGTGAATATTTAGCATGCTGGACATTTGTAACTGAGGACTAGCATATGTATAGTATTTAGTGTCCTTTTTAGGTTGTTTTAGTGCATTCTTGCTTTCTAAGTTGCAGTGGTCTGAAGTACAGCCACTCTTTAATAATGCTGTGCACTTCTAAGGATGGGAGATCTAAGCTTCTTCTGGTTAGAGAACTAGATCTACAAAATCTAGAAAAAAAAATAGAGAACTACCTACAAAAAAATTCTGGGCAACATGTTCATGTTCTAGGGTGCAGTTCTCCATGCTGTTGAATGATAATACTCTTTGGCATGGTTTGGGCCTATTTCAACTATCACTTGCCCAAATAACATATGGACATAATTTAGGGAACTGCAGTAGGAACAATCATGTACTTAATTGGCACAAAAAATGAACATATGCTACTTCAGCATGTGCTCTTTTGTACTGCCTCCAGTATTACCCCAGTAATCAAACCAATCCTATTTCTACGCATCATGTGAAAAGCCAAGAAATGTACTAAAGGAGAAAAAAGACAATTTGTCATACTTTACATAGAGAGCCTATGGATTACAAAACAGAAGCACCAGTGAGTATATCTGCATAGTAATGAGGTAATTCACTGCTGAGTGTGCCACTGTTAGAACTCATGTTAGTTAGCAGAGCTAAATCATAGAGTCATAGAATCATTAGGGATTGGAAGGGACCTCGAAAGATCATCTAGACTAATCCCCCTGACACAGCAGGATCACCTACACCCAAGTCACACAGGAACACATCCAGGTGGGTCTTGAACATCTCCAGTGAAGGAGACTCCACAACCTCCCTGGGCAGCCTGTTCCAGTGCTCTGTCACCCTCACTGGGAAGAAGTTCCTTCTCATATTTATGCAGAACCTACTACGTGCCAGCTTTCAACCATTGTCCCTCGTCCTATCATGAGATAACATTGGGAAGAGCCTGGCTGCATCCTCCTGACACCCACCCTTCACATTTTATAAATATTAATGAAGTCACCCCACTCTCTTCTCCGAGCTAAAGAGACCCAGCTCCCTCAGCCTCTCCTCATAAGGGAGGTGCTCCACTTCATCATCTTCATTGCCCTATGCTGGACCCTCTCCAGCAGCTCCACATCCCTCTTGAACTGGGTGGCCCAGAACTGGACACAATACTCCAGATGTGGTCTCATCAGTGCAGAGTAGAGGGAAGAAGAACATCTCTCAAACTGCTAACCACCTCCCTCCTGATCCACCCCGGGATGCTGTTGACTCTCTTGGCCACAAGAGCACACTGCTGGCTCATAGTCATCCTGCTGTCCAACAGGACCCCCACGTCCTTTATCCTCCACTGCTCTCCAACAGGTCAGTCCCCAACCTATACTGGTACCTGGGGTTGTTCTTGCCCAAATGCAAGACTCTGCACTCACCTTTGTTATACTTCATTACATTTCTGTCTGCCCAGCTCTCCAGCCTGTCCAGGTCTTGCTGAATGGCAGCACAGTCTGCAGGGGTGTCAGCGACACCACCCAGCTTTGTGTCATCAGCAAACTTGCTGACAGCGCATGCCAATCCCGCAGGGTCACAGTTATTTTCTGTACAAAATTGATCCTGTACATTGTGGTGGATGCATCTCAGTTGGTAAAACTTCCTCCCATTCAGGCAGCAAGATTTTTTTTGGTGGCACAGGTCAGTATGGAGTGGCAAAGAGAGGTCACATGAGTAGCTTAGATATCCCTTTCTTTTTTAAATTTGACTATTCTTTGGATGAGATAAAAGGTGTAAATTGGGAAAATATTGTGAAAAAAAGTTGTGAAACTCGCTCTAGATGGGTGATGAACTTATGAACTTGCTCTCGGGCTGTGTAAGGACTGGAAGTGGCAGCAGGCAGGCATACGTGTTGTAAGTGGATCTTGGCTATTGAATTAAAGACATTTGCCAGCAAGTAGGTAGAAAGGCTTATGAGAAACACCTCCTGACAAGGCTTGTAGCAAGTTCATCCTGCTTTACGAATTCATGTATATGGAAATGGTGTGTGCCATGGCACTTTGCTCGTGGGCTGTGGAATTACCCACCTGCTTTATTATTGTCGTACACATTCGTACATATCCAAAGGAGTTTCTAACCAAGTCACAGTAATGTGCTTTTTGATACCAACAAACACAGGTGTCTCACACATAATTCTGAAAGGAAGGCTTTGACCTCTTTGGGAAACTTCTTGGTAGACTGCAGTGGAATAGAATTTTGGGGGGATTAGGACACCAAGAAACATGGTTAACATTCAAAGACAACCTTCTTAAAGCTCAAAAGCACAGCACCCCTACAAAAAGAAAGTTGGACAAAAGTGCTAGGAGGCCTGTGCAGACAAGCAAGGAACTCCTAGACAAGACAAGACACAAGAAGGAAGCACACAGTGGGTGGAAATGAGGACAGGTAGTCTGGGAGGAGTAAAGAACTGTTCACACAGCCAGGGATCAGGTTAGGGAGACTAAGCCCTGGACAGAACTAAATCTGATCAGGTATGTCAAGGGCAATAGAAAGCATTTCTTGTAGGTATATTGATTGAAAAAAAGAAAATGAGGGCAAATGTGGGTCCAAGGAACAGGTGGCCTGGTAAACTGGAATATGAAGAAGGCTGAGGTGAAAAATATTTGTTTTGACTCAGTTTTTACCAGAAAGCTCTCAAACCACACGGAAGTAAAAGGCTAGGACTAGGAGAAAGACGCACCACCTGTGGTAGGGGGAGGTCAGGTTCACAACTATATAAAGATCTTGAAGGTTCATTAGTCCATGGGACCTGAAAGGATTTATTCATGAGTTCTGAGGGAACTAGTGAATGAAGTTGTTGTACCATTGTCCTCATAGTTGAGAAATCATGGCAGTCTGATGTAGTTCCCACTGACTGGAAAAGGGACACATAACCTACATTTTTAAAAAGGATAAAAACAATGACCACAGGCCAGTGAGTGTCACCTCTGTGCCTGGCAAGATCACGAAGCAAAGGCATATGGAAAATAAGGAGGTGACTGGTGACAGTGAGCATGGCTTTCCTAAGGGCAGATTGTGCCTGACAACAGGGTCTTCTACAACAGGGTTATGCGGATAAGGGTAGAGGAACTGAAGCAATCTACCTGGACTTCTGCAAGGCATTCAAGATTGTCCCACATTATATGCTTGACTTTAAAACACAGAGACATAGATTTGATTGATGGACCTCCTGGTGAGTAAGGAATTGGTAGGATGGTCACACTTGCAGATTTGTGATCAATGATTCAATTTCCACGTGGAGATCAGTTAAGAATGGTGTTCATCAGGGGTCCACACTGGAACCAGTATTATTTAACAGCTTTGTCAGGGACATCGACAGTGGCATTCAGCACACCCTCAGCAAGTATGCCAACAACACCAAGCTTTGTGGTGTGGTGAATAAGCTGTGGGGAAGGGAGGCCTTGACAGGCTTGAGAACTGGGACCATGCAAACCACATGAGGTTCAACAAGCCTAAGTGCAAGGCCCTACATCTAGGTTGCAGTAATTCTAAGCACAAATACTTGCTGGGAGGTAAGTGGATTTGAAGCAGTCTTGAGGAAGAGGACCTGGGATTGCTGCTAGATGAAAAGCAGCACGTGAGCCGGCAGTATGTGAGTGTAGCCCAGAAGGCCAACTGTATCCTGGGCTGTATCAAAAGAAGTGTGGCCAGCAGGTCAAGGGAGGTGATTCTCCCCCTCTACTCTGCTCTTGTGAGACCTCTCCTGGAGTACTGCATCTATTTCTGGAGTCCTCAATACAAGAAGGACATTGAATTGTTGCAGCAAGTGCAGAGGAAGGCCATGAGCATGATCAGTGTTGCAGCACGTCTCTTATGAAGGCAAGCTGCTAGGGCTGTTCAGCCTGGAGAAGAGAAGGCTCCAGTGCAACCTTACAGCAGCCTCAGCAGCCTTCCAGTACCAAAAGAGGGCCTACAGGAAAGGTGGAAAGGAACTTTTCATGAGGGAAGCTAATGACAGGACAAGGGGGGAATGGTTTCAAGCTAAAAGAGGGTGGATTTAGATTAGAACTCCAGAAGAAATTCCTCACTATGAGGGTGGCAAAGCACTGGAACAAGTTGCCCATGAAAGTTGTGGATGTCCTACCACTGGAAGTTTTCAAAGTCAGGTTGGGTGGGTCTCTGGGCAACCTGGTCTAGTGCAATGTGTCCCTGCCTAGAGCAGAGGGGGTGGAACCAGATGACCTCTGAGGTCCTTCCCAGCCTAGGTCATTCTGTCATTCATGACAAAGGCATTTCTGTTTAGCAGCTGTAAACAGCAAATGAGAAGTCAGTTAGCAGCAGGACAGGGAAGAACTAGTAGAGGATGTGCACTTTGATGTGCTGGTACGCTGATCACCTCCCAGTGGAACATGCACAGGAAAAAAAATGTATGTGGCAGAGGTGACTGGAATGATCAAGGGGCAGACACCAAACCAAAAAAAGATGCAAACAGATGTGCACTCACCACCTGAGAATTGTCTTAACTGTCATCATCATTATGGAATCCAAGGGTGAGGATATTTCTTTCATTTTATTTTTCCTCTTCTTCTTATAGAATCACGAGAATCACTACGGATTGGAAGGGACCTCGAAAGATCATCCAGTCCAATCCCCCTGATCACCTAGACCAAGTCACACAGGAACACATCCAGGTGGGCCTTGAACATCTCCAGTGAAGGAGACTCCACAACCACCCTGGGCAGCCCGTTCCAGTGCTCTGTCACCCTCACTGGGAAAAAGTTCCTTCTCAGGTTGATGTGTTACCTTCTGTGTTCCATCTTAAAACCATCGCCCCTTGTCCTATCACTAGATGACATTGGGAAGAGCCTGGCTCCATCCTCCTGACACCCAACATTCAAATATTTATAGACATTAATGAGGTCACCCCTCAGTCTCCTCTTCTCCAAGCTCAAGAGACTCAGCTCCCTCAACCTCTCCTTGTTAGGGAGGTGCTCCACTTCATCATCTTTGTTGCCCTATGCTGGACCCTCTCCAGCAGCTCCACATCCCTCTTGAACTGAGGAGCCCAGAACTGGACACAATACTCCAGGTGTGGTCTCACTGGGGCAGAGTAGAGGGGAGAAGAACCTCTCTTGATCTGCTAACCACCCCTCTTCTAATCCACCCCAGGATGCTGTTGGCCTTCTTGGCCACAAGAGCACACTGCTGACTCATAGTCATCTTGTTGTCCACCAGGACCCCCAGATCCCTCTCTCCTTCACTACTCTCCAACAGGTCAGTCCCCAACCTGCGCTCGTACCTGGGGTTGTTCTTGCCCAGATGCAAGACACTACACTTACCCTTGTTATGCCTCATTAAATTATAAATGATTTAGTAAATCATAAATGATTTAGTAGAATCCATTCCACCTACCTTTAAGCTTTTCAAGCTCTTTTCCTTCTACCATAAAAGAAAACATTTACTATATCGTTTAATATAATTTCTCCTTAATTTAGCTCGAGGGCATTTTGAAACATCTGTGATGCTCTGGTCTGACCAGTCCCAGTTGTGATACAAGGATAAGCAAAAATTGTGTTTTAAAACAAAAAATCAAAATATCATTATTCCTTGGTTGAGATTATTTTCTAGGAGTAAAATCATTCTGCCTAGAAGAAAGAAACTAATCTTAATGTGAAAATATTTTAACTGGAGACACTTGATGTCTTAGTTTACTGATGCATACCATGTTTATTCAATTTGTTCTCCTTCAATTTAAAGAAAAGCACTACTTTACACAGGAGAAAAGGAATCCACCATTTTCTCCTGAGGCTTTTAGAAAGTATATTTAGAACACTAGAGAAAGCATGGAGTTTGAAGACTATAAAATACCAGTGCCAGCTGTGATCCAGTCTGCTTAACTTAAAAAAATGTCAATTATGCCAAAATTTTGATGTGAGTGATCCAGCTTCATAAAATTTCTGTGGGAACTTATGGAGAGAGACAGATGCCTTTGAAGGTCTATTAAAATCAGCTTCAGCTGCACAGAGAAAATTTCTGTATTTGGAAAAGACAAGTTCATCCCTGAGTGGAAGAGAAACTGCTCTGAATGCACAGTTTAAAATCAAAACCCAACTCTGACCATGGGTAGATAGCCCTCGTCATAGAGTCTACCTCTCTTCTATGTCTTCATGTGAAAGGAAAAAAAAATGCATCCATCTTCAAGCAGAGTCCCTCAGGGATCAGTCCTGGGATCAGCCTTGTTCAACATCTTTGTTGGTGACATGGACAAGGGCATCGAGTGCACCCTCAGTAAGTTTGCTGACGACACCAAGCTGTGTGGTGCAGCAGACACGCTGGAGGGCAGGGATGCCATCTAGAGAGACCTGGACAGGCTGGAGAGGTGGGCACAAGCCAACCTGATGGGGTTCAACAAGACCAGGTGTAAGGTCCTGCATCTGGGTCGAGGCAATACTAAGCACAAATGCAGGCTGGGCAGTGACTGGCTGGAGAGTAGCCCTGGGGAGAGGGACTTCGAGGTGCTTGTGGACCAAAAGCTCAACATGAGCCAGCAGTGTGCACTTGTGGCCCAGAAGGCAAACCAGATCCTGGGCTGCATCAGGAGAAGTGTGGCCAGCAGGTCGAGGGAGGTGATTCTCCCCCTCTACTGTGCTTTGGTGAGACCCCACCTGGAGGACTGTGNATGACTTGGTCTGAGTGATCCTGCTGTGGCAGGGGGATTGGACTGGATGATCTTTCGAGGTCCCTGCCAATCCCTAATGATTCTATGATTCTTTCTTTTATTTTCTTTTGTGAAGAATTTACCCCAATTTGCTTTCTAACTTTGGGATACTCAAGAACAGACTTAAAATGTACTTCTTTATTTATTTGTAATAATTACAGTATTTCCTTCCAAAACTTTAAATTAATAAATACTACTTTTTGACTACATGAGTAGTTGTCCAAAGCAAAAGACAGAACAAAACCTTCCATGTCCTGGTAATGTTTTTATGTCTTTGTCATTTATCATTGAAGAATGAGAATAAGACCTTCTAGAATGGAATTTGTTTTAAACCGTGAAACACCTTTAGCTTCTTAGTTATCTGAAAAGGGGATTCAGGTATTCAGCATACCTGTGCAATATGATTAAATCATTCGTTTCCCACAGTACCCACAGTACCTACAGTATGTTTGTTATGTAAGTCACTATCTTCAGCACACACATGTGGGAAGAAAAACAGACTTTGCAGAAACAGAAGCAGAAAGTCCTGTATCAAAAAACAGAAGCAGAAAGTCCTGAATAAAAAAACAGTAATAATGAAATGTATACAAAGTGCAATAATTGAGGTGAAAAGCAATTCCCGAGGAGCAGAAAAGTCTCTGTTTTAAGAAAAGACCTGTTGACCAGGGAGGTTTCCATTTCCTTGGCAATTAAATCAAGGATATCCATTCTACAACCACTAAAGCAGCATTTAAACACTTTAAGGTGGAATAAGACTACTTATTTACTGTTCAGTGAGAAGGATCAGTGGGAAATAGATAAATCATCTTAGGAAACAGATAATGTAATAAAATGGTAGGAGATGGTGAACATTTAAGGTCTGCTGATCTCATAAAGTCTGGAGACCGTGATGCATATAAAAAGATGGAGTTTGTGCTGTACACTGGACTCCATAAAACAGTCTAAAGACAGTGCAACTTTACTCTTAAATAGCTGCATTTATATGTAGTTACACTCTAAGTATAGAACACATTTCTGTAAAAATGTAGGGAATTTCATTGCCTAATAAATACTTGAAAGAGCCTGCAGTCAGTGTTTGCAATATGCGTTTGGTTTTTTTACGTATTGTCATTTTTACGTAGCAGTAAACTCCTAGAGACTAAGCAGGCCAATGCTAATAATTTGGCTGAGAAGTGTCTGGAATGACTGCAGAACAGAGGGGTGTGACACTTACCTCGCCGAGTTCAGTGCTGCTGTCTCAGTGCCGAAGCAGTACCGAGGTGGGGTGATCCTGCATCTGTGCATCAGTGTAAATTTGAGCAACAGTGACATCTCCGTGGTTTCTACGTGTGATTCATTAGTGGTTGCTTATAGCACATGTGCCTATCTCCTTTTTCGTGCTGTAAGTCTTTAAAAAGCGGGGTAGTTACCACTCAAGCTGTCACTCAGGACGGATTACATGAAGGGAGCGCCGCGGTGTTGGTTTTGAAGCCCAGCCTGCCATCTCGTGGAATCGCCTGCAAGCAGCGGGCGTTTAGGTGCTGAGGAGCGCGGTCACCGCCCGGACTGAGCTGAGCAGCGCTGCCCCGCTATCCTCTCATGCTTTGATTAATGAATATTCGTGACTCTTCGTTTTTCATTAACTCTAGGCAAATACTTAGAAGGGCTTTGAGGACGTTGTATAAAATATTCAAAATCATTGGCATCGAGCAGCATCATTTGGAAAGCTATACACAAAATAATGGGGTCTCCTTAATGCAAGCTGACTTTCGACAGTAGAAGACCATGAGCTTAAGTGCTCACTGAGACACTACAGAGCAACTTATGCTCTGCAAACAATTCTTGTAAAACGTCCCTCTGCAGCATTATTGCTGCATCCCCTTCAGCTGAGTGGCCGTGATACATACTGCTGTGTTCATTTCAAGGGCAAAGAGTAAGGACAGGGCTCCGGGCAGCCTGGCCAAATGAGAGGTGTCCCTGCCCATAACAGGGGGGTGGAAGTAGATGATCTTTGAAGTCACTTCCAACCTAAGCCATTCTATGAATCTGTGATAGCTTTGTTATCACATACTCTAATATTGTCATGTGTTCTGCTATATATTTAAAGAAATCATTAAATTAATTTTGATTTTTCTTCTTGAAACCAGACATGGGTTTCCACACCATTCAAATGCACGCATCATTGTGTACATCAGTTCATAGATTAAACACATGGTTAATTCAATCTGGAGCACATATCTCTTAATTAACTGGGCATCCTCTGGTTTTCATGGGACAACTGAGCCCTTATCCTTTAGAAGCTCATGTTATTTCATCTTAAAAAGCTTCCCACTGACATGAGAATGCCAGCCATCCTCACAATGCTGAGTTAAAGAGTGAGCACCCAGGTGCACCCAGGTGTGACAGTGTGCCATCTGTATTGTGCTGCTGTCGCTATTACCACCTCAGTGGAAAGATGTCTGCATTCAACATTCCTAGAGGAACTCAGTAGGAATTATTTCACCTATCATTACAGCAAAAAAAAATACTGTTTTGAGAGCCTCACAGTTTTACCATTTGATTTAGTCATCTGATGTTAGTCTGAGACAATATTGTTCCTAAAAAACCAGTCCTGCTTGTGCTCCCAAATGACACATAGAGGCAGGGCTGAGTTATCTCTTTTTGCATCAGTGTGGTTTAAATGCACTGAAGCTTATTGCAAAATTATGCCCCAGAAGCAGGGTGGCTAATGAGCAGTACTGTGCCTCCCAAGTGCTCCCACTGCCAGCTCACAACTCCCAGCACATTGTGAATTCAGTCATTTGTGTGCTCACTAAAGAAAGCAAGCTCTTCTGAGGAGGCAGTATCTGACCTTGATTCTCAGCCCCAGTTCAGTTTCAAAATTACCCAAGACCTATGTAAAATACTCACGTAAGGTGTGGAGGCACCCCCCCTTCCCCCAGTTTTAACACATTTTTATGGTCATACATAAACTGCTAAATTGCTCTCTTCAAATTGCTAAATTACATTAAATTCACCTGGAGGAAGAAAGAATTTATCAAAGGTATGTCAGAATCATTTTCTTTTACCTTTGAGCAATTTTGAGAGTTCTTGGAGGACAACTGAGGTTTTCAGAGAGGAAGAACACTATGCAGATGTTAAAAATCCAGGAGGGGAGACAAACTTCTTGATCTTGTAGCCTAATTTCAGTTCCCAGAAATGTACTAGAGGGAAAAAAAAACCAATCTTAGTGTTCTGTTTATAGCCTTTGGAAAATGAGAGACAGTATTAAGAACTAATTGCCTCAGAGCAATTAAAAAATTAGATGTAAAAAGCAGGTCATGTGGGCAGAGAGAGATGTAACTCGCTGCCTCTTTCTGACTTGTAGAATTGGCTTCCAATGACATTATCACAGCACTTGGACATGCAGCAGAGAAGAAACGACAGTGTGGGAGGAAGCCTTGCTAGGGAATTATAAATTCCCTAGCTGGCTAAAGCAGAGGTTAACCATCAGAATGACAGACACCTTTGAACAGGGTTCTTCAGCTTGTCTTTGACAGTTTCTAGTCGTAACATGAATCAGTAAATGTGAAGTTACAGCAGAAAGGGGGACAAGTGCTGAGATACATAAATGTCAGTGTTGCTTGTTAGACTGAAAGAAAAAAGAAGGAAAACATCTTCTGCTTGGCTCATTGTCCAGACAGCACTGAACAAGAAGATACACAGAAGTACAGGAAACATGACCTACAAAGAACGACTGTAGGTGTGAAGATTGTTTAGTCTGTAGCCTTTGTGTGAATAAGTCTTACTGCAAAAAAGAAAGGAATAATTTATTCTCAGTGTTGGTGATGAGTAAGAAAAAGAAATGCCATTACAGGAGGTTTTTGAGGGCATAGCTGGTAAGTAGTTAGTTAGGATAGAGCCAATTTGAGAGGAAAGGAATCACTGATTCCTAAGGTTTATTCTAGCTGTAATTTCTATGACTGCAGATGGCAGACTCTTAAGTGTGCTAGCACACTTCCTGTGTCAGAACAAAATTCTCAGAATTCCCTGGTAAAAATCAAAGTCATTTCTGCTCTTGGACCTGTTTGAAACTTAAGGAATGAATCAATGAATTCAGAGGAAATATTTGGGGTAAAAGGGGGGAAACCTTTGAATTCTGTAGTGACTGTCTCTTTATATTTTGCTTGAAGTTGAGGGTATTTGTAATGTTCATAGAATGGTTTACATTAGAAGATGTCTCAGAGATCATTTAGTTTCAACGTCCCTGCTGTGGGTTGGGACACATCTCACTAGACCAGATATCCCAGAGCCCCATCCAGCCTGGCCTAGAACACTGCCAAAGATGGGGCATCTATAATTTCCCTTGGCAACCTGTTCCAATGCCTCAGCACCATTATAGTAACCATCCTAAGATCCAATCTAAATCTACCCTTTCTTGGTTTGAAACCATTCCCCCTTGTTCTTTCACTAGAGTCCCTCATGAAAAGTTCCTCTCCACCTTTCCTGTAGGCCCCCTTCATGTACTATAAGGCTGCTCTAACGTCCCTTCAGAACCTCCTCCTCTCTGATTCTGCGAAGCGGTGCTGGCAGCCCTGTGCAAACGCTGCCAAATGCTCTTTTTCTTTTCTTTTTGTTTGCCTCTCCATGACCAGACTCATGAAGTGAAGGAGCCTTCAACATCTCTGAAAGCCGGTAGGTTGAGATAAATTTGCAAAGGAGAGAGAAAAAAAGATCCAGATAAAGCATTGTTATGAGCTCCAACAATTTCCTTCTTGCTTTCATCTCTCTGATGGTCTCCAGGTTCTTTTGTTCAATACATTGGCTGCCATTACTTTCTTCTCGCTCTCTGTCTTTGCCAGGGAACCTTTATAATAGGGAAAGATTTTACCTGCAGATGTGTTTTTGCTGATAGGGCTGACAAAAACCAATTAGCAAGCAAAATCAATTGCCACAAACGATCACAGCTGCACATGCAAGTCACATCTCCTTGACTTATTTTACGTGACTAAAGATTCCAATAGCTTCCAGTATTTGAATGGGGGTCAAATGAATGAAGTTTTTTTAAAAGTGTGCTCTAATTAACTTAAATTCCTTAAATATACCCTTCATTTAAAGACAGCTTTAGAAGCTTCTCAGTAATTAAATAAAATGTTCTTAAGAGATGAAGGAGAGAGAGACCATGAGAACTGGCAGTATCATTATGTTATAGTAGAAAATTATACCCTGATTTTATCCTGCTGGGCCCCAAACTAATGCGTTAATCACAGTTGTGAGTTTCTGAATTAAGTGACTGTAACGAGGACAAAAAGTCAACATCCAAAGGTTATGCTGTTACTAGTCACTTGATTCAATTCACCGTGATGGCATGAATTTTTCATCAAGTGTGTATTTTGTGTTCACTGACTGTCTGAGGATATAAAGAGGAAAATGAAAAAAACTGATTAAAAGACAAAGGTTTTGTAAAGAATTACAACATTTGGTAAATTTCTCATTTTTATATTTGTTTCACATTTCCCCTCTTTTCTATCTCACGTGCAAATTTCTTGCATTTGTACAAATTTGGACTAGGTGTTCACCAGTGGATGAATTTGTTTAACTAACTGGAGATTCATTCCCCCATAGGCCATGTTTCCTGACACCAAGTCACCTTCCTATGAATTGCCTGCAGGCTGCACACTCGGACTACGTTTATCATGGAACTTATGATGGCCAGATGACTTTTCCAGGCTCCAGCTGTAATGAATCTTGTGTTTGTGGAGGTCAAAAGAGCCAGAAAACTCTGCTTGTTCTCTTTTCTGCCAGTTCATGGTGGGTTTTTTTCAGGACAGAAGCTTCAACAGGTGTTATCCATTGTAAAAAATAGAAAAGCTTTACAGATGTGACCTTTTACGGAAGGAAACTTGCTGCAGAAACTGCACCTTTTGCAGTATTGTGGGTTCTGCTTCTGTAAGCCTTTTCTGGTGAAACAGCCATTGTCAAAGCGCGGTCGTAAGGGGAAGGGTAGACAGCCTTTGACCTGTCTGGGAGGACAGCTGCAAGTTAAAATAAAGCATAGAGTACAGATACATTTCCAGAAGAAGACAAACAGAAAGATGCACATCTGTCTTTCTGACATAAAGGGAATGTGGTGTTTAACCTGAAGTTACAGAGCTACAAAAGAGAAATATGATTTCCAGGGTGGCGTTCCATTCACTTCTACCCAGCTCTGGTGGTGTTAGTGTTTTTCAGTAGCAGCTGCTCCTGTTTCGTTGGTCTTGCAGTCCAGTTCTGAGCTGGGATGTTCAATACCCTTTGCCAGGGTAAGCAGAGCCATGTTCACGAGCTGGGGAACGTGCACAGAATTGGCTGCATTTCTTTCTCTGAAGAGTTCTGTGTGTTCGTTGCATCACATCGTGATCTTTCACAAAGGTTGTGTTGAAAGATAAATTTGCAAATTGCTTTGTGACTTGCTTGTCAAACAAAGTTATGTAAAAAGAAGAATTTTAAGATTCTGGCCATATAAAAATTGGTAGCAAGCAGCATAAAACACATCATCTATTTCCAGTGACAGGGGTAACAGGAGTTGCTTTGCCTTTGCAGCCAGTGTTTTCTGATTACTACGTCTTGTTTCACACACAGGATCTAGCACCTTTTATAATATATTAGATACAAAATAAGCCCATTATAAATTTAACTGTAGAAAGAGCATTTTCCATGTTACTGGGTTTTCTGATCCATGAGTGATTATAAATGAGTAAAGGGTGGGTGTCAGGAGGATGGCACCAGACTCCTCGGTGGTGCCCAGTGACAGGACAAGTGGCAAAGGTCAGAAATTAGAACAGGAAAAGCTCTGCTTTGTGTGCCCAGGTGGCCAAGAAGGCCAATGGCATCCTGGCCTGTATCAGAAACGGCGTGACCAGTAGGAGCAGGAAGGGGATTGTGCCCCTGTACTCGGCACTTGTGAGACCGCACCTCGAGTACTGTGTCCAGTTTTGGTCACCACAGTACAGGAAGGACATTGAGGTGCTGGAACGAGTCCAGAGAGGGGCAACCAAGTTGGTGAAGGGGCTGGAGGACATGCACTCTGAGGAGAGGCTGAGGGAGCTGGGGCTGTTTAGTCTGGAGAAGAGACGACTGAGAGGGGACCTTCTTGCCCTCTACAACTACCTCAAAGGAGGTTGTAGCAAGACTGGTGTTGGGCTCTTCTCTCCACTTAGTGATGATAGGATGAGGGGAAATGGCCTCAAGTTGCATCAGGGGAGGTTTAGATTGGATATTAGAAGGAAATTCTTTACTGAGACGGTGATTAGATACTGGAACATTCTCTACAAACTGGAAATTCCCCCAATTCTGCAGCTGAGAGTAGTGAGGGAGATGTTACAGCATCGCATCAGACTAAATAAATGCCAGGAAAAAAGACATTTGGTCTGCTGTGACTTCTTACCCTTGGTATGGTGGGTAAAATAACTCAACCTTTCCTCGTCTGCTACAGTTATCCAGAGATATGAACTGCAGGTTTAAACAAAGAGTAGATTCTCACCTTTTGGCCTTCATGTTGTCACATGTAACTTGTTTTATGGGGCAATTTTCCACTGTGTTACTCACTTTCTGTGCAATATCTCGCAGTTACCTCAGCAGCTGTGATGAACTGCTTTTTCTACGTGCTTTCTGTATTTCACTGGTTGCAAGAGCACCATCATTTTCTCCTCAGACAGAGCTCTCTTCCTGACAACAGGATTACCAGACATAGACTGTAATTACTTGATTTCACATGGAAGTCCATTTTTATCTTCTCTCCTTTCATAACTCTTCAGTCTCTTGCATCAGGTCCAGCAATATTATTAAATCTTACAGGACTTCTCCCTGCAGTGAAATCTTCTGTGGTAGGAAGGTCTGTGATACTGATCTCAGGAAAAGCCTCAGGAACAGTTTGGAAATACGTTGCCATTACTGAGATGAACTGTTGAGTCAAGAATAATTCAGAATAAGCATTTTCTGGTTGCTTGATTGCCATTCTGCTATCTTTGTCACTACAGTCGGGGACATCAGCAACAGATAAAATCAGGGATTAACTGATCAAGTTTCGAAAAGTCAGCAACTTCCATTATCTTTTTGCCTTGGATGGATTTCATGCAGAACAGGATTGATAGCATCACAGAAACACTCTTCTTTTCTTAATCTAAGATATTTTCTTTTAATTAAGACACAAATATACTGAGACACACAGGCAAAGATCATAGAATCACAGAATCATAGAATCCTTAGGGATTGGAAGGGACCTCCAAAGATCATCTAATCCAATCCCCCTGACACAGCAGGATCACCTAGACCAAGTCACACAGGAACACATCCAGGAGGGTCTTAAACATCTCCAGAGAAGGAGACTCCACAACCTCCCTGGGCAGCCTGTTCCAGTGCTCTGTCACCCTCACTGGGAAGAAGTTCCTTCTGATATTGATGTGGAACCTTCTATGTTCCAGCTTACAACCACTGCCCCTCGTGCTATCACTAGATGACACTGAGAAGAGCCCGGCTCCATCCTCCTGACATCCACCCTTCCCATATTTATAGACATTAATGAGATGACCCCTCAGTCTCCTCTTCTCCAAGCTCAACAGACCCATCTCCCTCAGCCTCTCCTCATAAGGGAGGTGCTCCACCTCCTTTATCATCTTCGTTGCCCTACGCTGGCTTCCCTCCAGCAGTTCCACATCCCTCTTGAACTGAGGAGCCCACAACTGGACACAGTACTCCATGTGTGGTCTCACCAGGGCAGAGTAGAGGGGGAGAAGAACCTCTCTTGATCTGCTAACCGCCCCTCTTCTGATCCACCCCAGGATGCGTGGACGTCGAGGACCTTTCGAAGTCCCTTCCAGCCTGTAAGATTCTGCGATAATATAAACATTAAATGAGGTTGTCTACCTGTACTTGTTCATGTGTGAAGTGGCTGTTCATGGCTTGAATACCCATGCCCTTTGCTGGGTAGAAAAACCAGTTGGCAGCCAGGCACACATGGAGTTCCCCAGGACTCAGTTTTCATGTCTGTTCTCGTTAATGTCTTTATCAGTGATCTTGACAAGGGGATCAAACACACCCTCAGTAATTTGCAGATTACATCAAGCTGGGTGGAGCTGTTGATCTGCTTGAAATTATGGAGGCTGTACAGAAGGACCAGGGCAGACTGCTTGATGAGCCAAGGTGTCTTGTATGAGATTCAGTAAGACCAAGTGCAACCTCATGCAGCTCTACAGACTTGAGGAAGACTAGTTGGAAAAGGAGCTGGGGTTGTTGGTTAGCAGGTGGCTGAATATGAACCAGTGATGTGTCCTTGTGGCTAAGAAGTCCAACAGCATCCTGGCTCATGGCAGAAATAGTGTAACCAGTAGTGCTGAGGAAGTGATTGTACCACTGTACATGGCCCCAGTGAGGCCACAAGTGTTCAGTTCTGGGCACCTCAATACAAGAAAGATATTTTGGTGCTGGAGACAGAAGGTGGGCAACAGGGTTAGCACAGGGTCTAGAACACAACTCTTATGAGGAGTAGCTGTGGGAACTGGGGTTGTTCACCATGAAGAATAGAAATCTTAGGGGAAAACTTTATAATTCTATGCAACTACCTGTAAGTAGGTTGTAGAGAGGTGGGTGCTAGTCTCTTCTCTCAAGTAACAAGATATAAGTGAAAATAGACTCAAGTTGCATCAGGGGATGTTTAGATAGGATGTTAGGAAACATTTATTCACCAAAAGTCTTGTAAAGCACTGGAACAGGCTGCCTGGGAAAGTGGTTGAGTCACCATCTCTGGAGGTATTTAAAGGACATGTAAATGTGCTGCTTCAGGACATGGTTTAGTGGTGGACTTGGTAGTGTTGCCTTGATGGCTGGACTTAATGATCTTAAATATCTTTTCCAACCTAAGCAATTCTGTGATTCCAAATGTGACATCTTCAAACAGAGTGAAGTTATGGGAGATTCATGAAGAAATTCAGTTGCCACAAGCAAATCTGTAAAACTTGTCTACTGGAAATGCTCTGTATATGCCTTGTGGACTCCAGTTGATCTTCCTGAAGCACAGCTTCTTGTGTTGTATCTGCCAGCACTGCTATGTTTTGCCTTTTCAAGAGATATTGAGCCTAGTTAAAGCTATCATGCATCAGGCTAAATGAAATGTTTTGGTTCTCATTACGATCATTTCAAACCTCTTTGTATGTGAAACTTGGAAACAAGGGTGATTTTTTTTATACCACTTCATATTTATCTGAATTTTGTCTGAACTATTGATTCACTTGCCTCATAAGATTACAATTCTGCTGTCATCCTCAGTATGATGATTGATTTTGTATAAGAAAATTGTAGTTTCACAGGTCTCTCCTTTTTGTTTCAGTTTGTATATGAGTATG
This sequence comes from Rhinopomastus cyanomelas, assembly GCA_013400115.1. Lineage (NCBI taxonomy): Eukaryota > Metazoa > Chordata > Aves > Bucerotiformes > Rhinopomastidae > Rhinopomastus > Rhinopomastus cyanomelas. Next base: position 23,336 of record VXBP01007593.1, read on the forward strand.
CTCAATAACCCACCACCCAGAGCACAGCCCTAGGCAGTACTCCTATAGCCATGTTCTTCATCCATTGAAAGACAGAGTATTTTACCTGCACTGTCCTAATCTTTATCCAGCTTACTTTTTATCTCCTCACTGCAAAATTTCCTGTAAGACATTTAGTGAAACATTTTGCTAAAAACATTCTGAAGTCCAGTTGTATCGAAGGGTTGATCCTGATCCACGTTCTTCTCCAGGTGAGCAGGTGGTTGGTGAGATGACATTTCCCCTTACAAAACCAGTTGGCTCACATCAAAGGGGATTGTATTTACCACAGCATCCAAAAGTTCTGTCTTTTTGTGGAGATAGAATACTGCTACTGACTTGTTTTGACTACCTCACTCAGCACAAGTGTTTGGCTCAGTGTCCTGTAATTTCCTGCATTCCTTCTGGAAAGCTTTCTAAAGACACACATAACGTTTTTCCTTACAACACAGACTGTATTTGGTGGTGGAAGTTGCTAAGAGATGATTATGCACTACCTCTAATACCTCAGCTACTTAATCTCTGAATTTTCTTATGTTCCTTTGTGATCACCAGCTAGCGTGCTGTTTTATTATAAAAATATTTTCAGCATGAAAAGAAAGACTGTCCTTTTATTGATGGGTACATCACACTTGTACAAACTGCTACGCAAAACTTACTGAATCATTAAAAACACACATATATTGGTGTAGGGGTTTTTATGTTGTGTGAACTAATTTTTCCCAAATTGAGGCAGTCTTTGGTTTTGCCTGTGAGTTTATAAGTGATTTTTAACCATTCCTGGTTTTTCCTTTGTTTTTGCTTATTATCAGATAAACTAAATCTATCAATTAATCTCAGTCCCAGACCTGGTCAGCTGATCAGCCAGCAACAGAACAACATAGTGTGGCTGGATGAGTAACTGTATTTTCTGAGATTGAGAGACTAGTTTTCAGTGTTCCCTAATGAACATGAGAACTCTCTGTATTGTCTGTAGAAGTCATGCAAGTGAACTTGTAGCTACACATACCACATCCCTAGTGCTTGGGTTTTGTGTGATTTAGGTTGTTCAAATGTTCTTTCGATACAACATTCTGGGTCTAAGTTAAGTAAAAATTTAAAATTCTGACTGCATCTGAGAAAAACATACCTCTCTGCTCTCTAGAAGCAGGAAAAAATAATTTTTAAAATTCTCTGCACTTTAAAATATTGTTATGCATTTCAAGTTTGCTGATGACACAAAGCTGGGTGGTGTCGCCGACACCCCTGCAGACTGTGCTGCCATTCAGCGAGACCTGGACAGGCTGCAGA
>VXBP01007593.1:24792-40155 GCA_013400115.1 Rhinopomastus cyanomelas
TTCAAGACCCGCCTGGATGTGTTCCTGTGTGACTTGGTCTAGGTGAACCTGCTGTGTCAGGGGGATTGGAGTAGGTGATCTTTCGAGGTCCCTTCCAATCCGTAGTGATTCTATGATTCTATGCATTTCGCTTATTCTTTAATAAAATCCCTCTAAACTCACAGTGTTTAGAAAAAACATGGGCCAAGTGTCACCAAACAAGAGAACTGCTGACACAGCTAGAGGAGGCAGCTGAACATGATGTAGGGAACTGTATCCTCTCAAGTTTTATTTTAAATTCTTCCTCTTCAGTAGTGGTCTGCACCAGTGGTTTCACATGTATCCTTCAGGTGCTTTTTACTTTCCAGTCACTTTGTTTGATTTAAAGTCTTTTTCTTTTAAGTGAAAAAAGTTTAGCTAAAATAAAAAGGTCATCCTAGTCTTTCTTGTGCTCTGAATCATCAATTAGTTCTGCTCAGTAGCACTTTCCCAGGCTCAATATTTTCTCCTGAGAGATTGTGCTCTGATGTAAAAGGGTTTTTTTTTTTAATAGATTTCAGAATGTGTTTCATACTCAGATGCCAAAGGTTTTCCCTGAAATATCTCACTCCGTTAACCCTCTCTAGATATTCATCAGGGTTTTTTTTATTGCAAGTTGCACACTGTCAGTTTTTCAAATTGTGCAATTGCCCAGGGCATTCTTCCTAGTAATTCTTTCCCCAGACTCACCTAGACCCCTGTCAAACAGCAGGGAAGTAAATCAACACAAAGCTTTACTCCTATAGAAATTTTCTAGCTATGTTGCAGCCAGCTGTCAACATTTCTTGTTGCCTACTCTTTGGTCTGTTTTTTCTTTTCAAAGGAGTTCTTCCTTTTTTGTTCACTTCCACCAAGTATCTACACCCAGTTTCGAGATTCTTTAGCATTAAATATGCCAAAGGAGTTGGAGTAGAGCTAATTACATAGACAAAGAGTCTGGTATTATGCCCTGAAATACAAAACTGCAAGTCCAGCAATTCTTTTAATTCACTTATGTGTGTCTGAGGTACAAATACTGACAACTCCAAACATAGAATCATAGAACGTTCCAGCCTGGAAGGGACCTCTAAAGGTCATCTAGTCCAACTGCCCTACACAAGGACAACTCTACCCAGGTCAGGCCAGTCAGACTGTCATCAAGACTGATCCTAGATGACTCCAGGGATGAGTCCCCCCGCCACCTCCCCAGGCAGCCCATTCCAGTGATCAACCGCCCTCATGTTGGAGAAATTTTTTCTGATATCCAGCCTAAATCTTCCCTTTCTCAGCTTGATCCCTTTCCTCTTTGTTCTGTCTGTACAAACCCTCTTGAAAAGGCCTTCCCCTGCTTTCATATGGGCTCCTCTCAGGTACTGGAGTTTCAAAAGAAGGTGCCCCCAGAGCCTTCTTCCCTCCAGCCTCAACTCTCTCTGCCTGTCCTCATACAAGAGATGCTCCATTTCCCCCGATCATTTTAGTGGTCCTCCTCTGGACACACTCCGTTATGTCTAAGTCCTTCTTGTGATGAGAACTCCAGAACAGAACACTCCAGGTGAGGTCTCACCAGGGCAGAGCAGAGGGGCAGAATCACCTCTGCTGGCCACAGTTCTTTTGATGCAGTCCAGAACGTGATCAGCCTTCAGGGCTGTGATTGCATGCTGGTGGCTCATGGCCAGTTTTTCATCTACCAACACACCTTTCCACAGGACTGCTCTCCAGAACAACTTATTGAATAAACAAATATCACAAGTGTAATGAGAGTATGAAATATGAATAAAATATGGCACAATATAAAGCAGAAAAGGGAAACTGAATACAAATTGTTAAAGCACAACAGGAGAAGGTGCTAACAGGAAAGAAAAGAGTTTCCATGTAAAGCAGCAATCAACACACTCATAACATGAGAAAGGTTCTTCAAAAGCTGCTGAGTTGCTAATGAGAAGATTAGTAAGAAAGCAAAGAACCACAAAGGATACAGTAAGTCAGAGTTCCAGAGTCCTAAAGTGCTCTTCATGTGCCGAATGCGGTGACATTTCATTTCCTACTTTTCTGCCAGGAATGCCAGGCCATCAGGATGACACAGGACCTTGTAAAGCTCTCTACTCCGTTCCTGTACTGGTTGTTCAGTAACGAGTATTAAAACAGGCGACAGACACGGGGAAAAAAGAATGTGTTCTCGTGCAGTACCCCTGTTTTCTGTTCATAAATATTTCAAGACACCCCATGGTGATGTGCCATTAGCAGTGCATTTCGTTCTGATTTGACATGTAGAGTGAATGTGCACGGTGTAATGCAGATGATTCCAGATACCATCATGTTGCACCATACAAAAATACGAAGGAGTCACTTGTATGAAATAAGATTGCCTAACAGTCAGTAAAGCATGCAGTTTAGGGCTGCTACATGAAGCCTCTGGCCCAGGACTCTTGTTCTAACAGACTGATTGATTTGGATCTGTTTCTGCAGCATTTAATTCTCCTTCCACAGAGTAAAAGTCGCTTATGTGCCTAATTTAAAATACGGATGTGGCCATGGGACAGGAACCAGAAAGTTAGGCTTTGCAATATTTAGTAGTGCAGTAACCATATCCCTTCCTGGTTTAGACTTTCAACTGATGTGTAAGGGAAGTCTGTCTGAGTAGTAATTGAAACCAGTTTTCTTAGAAATCAATCTATTTTCAAGGGTGATCACAAGGAAATGATCCCACCTATCCCAGTAAGCACTGACACCCATATTCCACTGAATTCTTTAATAAAAATGTAGGGGTTTTCCACAGAGTGTTGTGAGAGCCATCTCAGACATAAAACCTATGAAAATAAAGCACTGCAAATGCTCCTTACCTCCAAATAAAATGTTTTAAACTCTGTTACCATCAGTATGAGGACACCCAGCTTTGACCGATCTTGTGAGTTTTTTAATACCTTAATTTGATTAATCTTTAAATACTTGTGCTTTAGCTGAACCAACATTTTGTGTACATATAAATACATGTGCTTTAGCTGAACCAACATTTGGTGTACATATAAATACATGTGCTTTAGCTGAACCAACATTTTGTGTACATAAACAATGGTTGGTAAATGCATGTGGAATGTTCACCCCAGACTGTTTGACAGGGTATAAGATTTATGTATTTGATGGTCAGTAGTCAGATTTTTGAAAGATAAATCATAGAATCAGAATGATTTGGATCCTTTAAAGATCATCCAATTCCAACCCCCTTACTATGGGCAGGGACATCTCTCGTAGAAACCAGGTAGCTCAAAACCCCACTCAACCTGACCTTAAACAGTTCCATGGAAGAGTCATCCACAGTTTCTTTAAGCAACATGTTCCCATAACTTGCTACCATAGGATCATAGGATGTTAGGGGTTGGAAGGGACCCCTCACAGTAAAGAATTTCTTCCCAATATGTAATCTAAATTTACCCTCTTTCAGTTTGATGCCATTACACCTTATCCTGTAACTACAATCTCTCCCTATCGTTCCTGTAGACCCCCTTCAGGTACTGGAAGGTTGCTATGAGGTCTCCTTAGAGCCTTCTCTTCTCTAGGTTAAACGATCCTAACAAGCTCATTGTCTCCCTGGAGGGAAAGCATTTCAGCTCTCTGATCATCTTTATGGCTCTCCTCTAGACCCACTTCAACAGGCCATGTCTTTCTTGTGCTAAGGTTTGCAGATTCGACCGAACTACTTCAGGTGGACTGTCACAAGAATAGAGTAGAGGATCACAATTACCTCCCTCAGTTTGCTAGCTACAATTATTTTGATGCAGCCCAGGATGTGTTTGGCTTTCTAGACTATAAGCACATTTAATTTTTTATCCACCATTATCCCCAAAATTCCTTTGCTGGGCTGCTTTCAATCCACTCATTGCATAGACTCTATCCATGTTGGCCCAGTCTAGTGCAGGACCTTGCACCTGGCCTTGATGAACTTCATGAAGTTGATACGGACCAAGCCCGTAAAGGACCCTCTGGATGTCATGCCTTCCCTCTGGACTATCAAATACACTCCACAGACTGACATAGTCAGCAAACCTACTGAGGGTATACTCAGTTGACCCGTTCACGTCCTTCACAAAGCTGTTAAATAATACCGGTCCCAGAGTGCACTCCTGAGGAACACTGTTCTTAGCCATTCTCCACCCAGACACTGAGATGTTGATTGCAACTCCTTGAGCGTGATCATCCAGCCAATTCCTTATCCACCAAATGGTCCACCAATCAAATTCATATCTCTGCTTTTTAGAGACAAGTAAGTTGCTGATGATTATATTACACCTTGGGAAAGTGGCTGACACACCAGAGGGCTGTGCTACCATCTAGCATGATGTTGCAGTTTGAAAATTACCAGAATTTTCAGATGTGCAGAAGTTGTGCTTTCATGAAGAATTTAAAAAAGTTGTGTTACTCTCAGAGGACTCCTCCCCCCCCAGGACAGGTTCCTGCGAGAAGGTGTCATTGTCCCAGGACCTGCCCCGGAAGGGCCTGGCTAGGTCAGCCCATAAAAAGTAGAGCAGGATCTTTGTTTGCTCTCTTGGGCTGCAGGCTCTCAGCTGAGCACTGCTACCCCCCCCCCCCCCCCCCCCCCCCCCCCCGGGGGGGGGGGGGGGGGNTGGGGAGTGTGGCTCGCCGCCCTTGTAGGGAGAGTGATCAGCAGGAAGAAAGTCTGTTTGTCATTTCTGCCACTGAGAAAGACTGGGGGTGCTTAAGTTTTGGGGGAGAACTCCTTCCTGCTTAGCCGAAGAAAGCAGTAGGACTTGAGAATCCTTAAACCTTGGATCTGAAGACAGAGACTAGGTTCTTTGGTTGAAATGCATGTCGCCTGCCTTGAGGGATGCAGTTTGGGTGCTGAGAAGTCAGGACATCCTGAGAGTGTTGAGCTGAAGAAGCTACGTGAGGAATTCAGCAGTCTGCAAGCAGTGTGGGTCTTGCTGTACCACAGATGGGGGTTAAACATGAATAATGGAGAGGGTGGTGGCACTCATCTCTACTTGACTGACATGCTCTTGTTCCCCAGATCTCTAATGTGAAAGAAGACCCAAGGTTCAAATGATAGTGACCTCCCATTGTATTTTCCTTAGATAGTGTGATGGCATTTGTGACACAGTTTCTAGTCTGTGTGCAATAACTTGCTTGATCCTTTCTGTATACAGTTATAGAGGTAATAAACCCTTTTCCAGTTTCCCTAAGCTATCCATTGTCTGGCAAATTTATCCAAGATGCCATTGAGACCTTACCGCAAAGCAGTGTCTTAGTTCAACCCGCTACACATGACTTGGGCAGACTGGAGGTTGGGCATCTCTGCCCAACAGATGAGGTTCAACAGGAGCAAATGTAGAGTTTTGCACATGGGGAGAGACAATCCCATGGATCAATATAGCTTAGGGGTAGACATGGTGAAGAGTAGCCCTGAAGAGAAGGATCTTGGAGACCTGCTGGACCATAAGTTAACCACGAGCCAGTAATGTGCCCTTGTTGCCAGGAAAGCCAATGGTATCCTGGTATGCATTAAGAAGTGTGTGGCTGTGATGTTACCTTCCCCATGTATTCTGCTCTGGTAAAGCCACGTCTAGTTCTGGGCTCCCTCAGAAGAAAGGAGACATGGGAGACTGAAGAGAGTCCAGCTGAGGGCAATGAAGATGATTGGTAACATGGAGCATCTGTCTTATGAGGAAAAGTTGAAATACCTGGGGCTATTGAGCCTTGAGAAGAGAAGAATGAGAGGAGACTTGATCCCTGCCTATAAATACAATCACAGAATCACTGGATTGGAAGGGACCTCGAAAGATCATCTAGTCCAATCCACCCGCAACAGCAATATCACCTAAACCAAGTCACACAGGAACTTATCCAGGTGGGTCTTGAATATCTCCAGTGAAGGAGACTCCACAACCCCCCTGGGCAGCCTGTTTCAGTGCTCCGTCACCCTCACCGTGAAGAAGTTCCTTCTCAGGTTGATGTGGAACCTCCTATGTTCCAGCTTACAACCATTGCCCCTTGTCCTATCACTACATGACACTGAGAACAGCCCAGTGCCATCGTCCTGACACCCACCCTTCACATATTTATAGACATTAATAAGGTCACCCCTCAGTCTCCTCTTCTCCGAGCTCAAGAGACCCAACTCCCTCAGCCTCTCCTCATAAGGGAGGTGCTCCACCTCCTTTATCTTCTCCGTTGCCCTATCTGAAAAGTGTCTTTAGGGAGGATGATGTCAGGTTGTTTTCAGTTCTGCTCAGTGACAGGACAAGGAGCAATCTGCACAGGTGTAACACAGGACGTTTCATTTAGAAATAAAGAGAATCCTCTTTACAACGTGAGTCACAAAGTAGATCTAGTCTACGAATTGATCTATTACTTCTCCTATGGCTAACCCATAAGAGTTATCTGAAGCGTTAAATAGTTATTAATGATGTTAGGAATATTGTTATATTGCTTGTGCACATATTTATGTTTAAATAAGCAGAATTCTTGCACATAGTATAAAAAATAATGTAATTGGTTTTACTACATCTGCCCAGGGTTTTATTTTCATTAAGAAGAATTTTATGAAGAATTCTGAAAGCATTCAAAATTGTCTTGTGTTGAAAAGCATCATGCATAGTCCCTCGAATGCCTGGTTTTCACTTTGTGATTACCATCCCCATGAAGGTAACCACAGAAGATACTATATATTCTGTTTAGTTCGAAATGTGGAGGTTGCTTTGTATTTCATTGAGAGTAAAGGATGCAAATGTCTTGAATCCATTTCATAAATAGCTCCAATGTAGGGAATAATTATTTCAAATTCCCTCCAATTTGTCCCTCTTTTGCATGCACACTTGAATCTGTATTTCCCTTGTATTCCACCCCCTGATTCGTACCTGCAGTAAGCTGCTGCTGTTCCTCCATTGTCTCTAAGGAGTTACCTGCACTAAGTAGTAGCATAGCTGGATTAAGCACTTACTTGAAGAATAATATAAAACTCTTGGTTTGGTTAACCATGCTTTTTCATGATTTGACAGGTAAGTGCCTCTGGTTCTGATTTACCTCTAGTTTTGATTGCTCCCTTGCAAAATAAATTCTTATGCACTTTTCAGACCCACTCCTGCATTTAACCATCTGAATAATTGAAACATTACTACTTTATCACTCTAGTGCTATGAAAAAGCAGATCCTCCACAGTGTGTTGAGTTGGGATGAATTAATAGCAAGGGATTACATTAAAATTTATTTTCTCGAGCTTCTCTGTAACTAATTGACAGAGGTCATCCAACATTTCTTTTCTTGGTTCTTATATTGTAGCTTTTACATGCTACATAAAGCAAGCAAAGATTAGATTGCTCCCACTCATCCAACCAAATGCAATTTGGTTTAGTAACTAGCTTCAAAGAAATGCGAAACAAATTAAAAAGGGTATGAAATTGCTTGTGTGTGTGGACAATTCAAATAGGCTGGAACCCTTCAGCTTAGAAAAAGCTAAGTGTAAGAGTGATATACCAACTCATACATACAAGGAAGGGAAGGGTCAAGAGCTGACGGTTTCTCATCTCTTCCAGAAAAAGAAGAAGAGTAAAGTCAGTAAAGACAGGTAGGTGCAGGCTCAGAACAAAGAAAGGAAAGTGTTTTTTCATTCAGTGGACAGCAGAATTCCTTGCCAAAGGACACTGCGGTTGCAAGTAATTAACAAATGTCATGAGAATCTTGGATGGCTGCTTGGAAGAGTCACACACTGGGGGAAGCCACACAGGACTCCAAATATCCCCTGAGGATACAACAAAAATAATACTTTACAGCTAATTCTCTTATAACCAACAGTACTTTCTGAAGCTAATGGCATGGTTTTGCAAACTGGGTCTGCTTCTACAAGTGTCTGCTTCTGCATCCCTAGAAGTGTTCAAAGATAGATTGGATGGAGCTTTGAGCAGCCTGGTCTAGTGAGAGGAGTCCCCACCAATTGCAGGGGGATTGGAACTAGATGATCTTCAAGGTCGCTTCCAATATAACTCATTCTACGAATTTGCATCTCTTGCATCTGTGCACCTCTGAGAAGTAACCAAGGTCAGGCCTAAATTTTCTGTATCATGTTGGGGTGCAGTAAGTTAGAGGCCATACTTGTGGGGAGAAGTGGGTAGGACAGATGGCCCTGGAATGACAAACAAGATATGCATTACATGGAAATAATATTCAGTATAAAGCTGAGGCATCACAAGGGTTAAGTTCTCTTCTTCAGTGACTAGTGTCTGAGGAGGGCTCTCTGCATTCTGCTTTCTATCCCAATTTGTGCATTTCCGAACCCAGTTCCAGAATTCACCTCCTGAATCTGGTTCCCATTTGCCACTTCAGACTGAGACTTCTCCAACATCTGCCCTATAACATCAGTGGTGACTGTGACAAAGTTTCCATTGGGGGGGTTGAGTTCAGTATCAGCTTTTTACATATCTGTATAAATTTCATTTTTTATTATTATCATTTCACTGAAAGTGTTTTAATTTTCTCTTCCAATTCATGAGTCTTTTCCCCTTATATTATTTCTCTTCCCCTTTGGGAAAGGAGAGAAGTTTACAGAGAGCATCTGTCATTTGTCTAGTGGCAGGTCAAGCCCTAACCCTTGACAGCTGAAATTAGTAACCCATATGCTTGTGTTGTCCATCTTCTTCGTTCAGTATCTGCTTATGTCCAGTGTTGGACAGAGGCTTTGAGTCTAAATGGACAAACAGAATGAAGCATTGCCCTCTTAAAGTCTTTGCTGACCTGTAGAAGCATGTAGATGTTTGTGTACATCTTCACTCTCATTTCCTCACCAAACTTGATTTTTTTTTTCCGGTAGCCACCTGGGAATGAATTTCCTGCTGGGTTAATTACTCTAAAAGCTGACAAACCTGTCAACCGCTCTCGCCACAGCAGCTGTTCAGACATTCCATTATATGTAACCCGTGTAATTCTCTCCTGATAACTTGCCAAATGACATGCAGTTGGCTGAGGAAACAAGTCATGGCAATTGTTCCTTTATGGTTGGCACGCATCACCTCCTCAGTGACTTAGATCACAAAAGCAGCCTGTGTGCACGCCTGCCCACATCAGTACAGGTAGCACTGGTGCAGTCTTCCGGTGATGGAACTGGCAGTTGTACAGCTCCCACAAACATTCTTAAGTGAATCATTAATCCATACAGCAAAGCACACTAAACATCATTATTCTGTCCCAGTTTTGATAGTTCAGATGCATTTGCAAATTTATCTGCAAATATGCTGTGTACGATGGTTGCAGACTAAAGGGAGGCTAATTTGGAGTTAAGCCGAGGGTTCAATAACTACGGTGATACAGCAGCGTTTTAGAAAAGCAGTTTAAATAATCAATGTAAGCTGGAACATAGAAGGTTCCACATCAACCCGAGAAGGAACTTCTTCACGGTGAGGCTGACAGAGCACTGGAACAGGCTGCCCAGGATGGTTGTGGAGTCTCCTTCTCTGGAGACGTTCAAGACCCAACTGGATGTGTTCCTGTGGGACTTGGTCTAGGTGAACCTGCTGTGTCAGGGGGATTGGACTGGATGATCTTTTGAGGTCTCTTCCAATCCGTAGTGATTCTATGAGTCTATGATAATAATTTAAAGCACCCAAGCAAGCCTACTTGTGCCATAACATTAGGCCATTAAATAATCACATTGATACAAGGTTACTTTGTGTCTGTTTTCAAAGACAGAATTAGATTTGTTAAAAAAAGAAATCTCTTTGGGATTCCTCCTACTCAAATGTTACATAAAAGAGCCCGCTCATTTCCCACCATGCTTCTATTGCATGTATTTTAATATTATATGTAATAGGTCTTGATGTTTTATATTCACCACTAGAAACAATCCACATGTGGAACTGCAAAAAAAATCATGGCAGGGCTGATATTAACATTGGTTCTTCAACATTTTCACACAGTTTGCCAGGAATCTTACTGATTTAATAGAAACAGGTGTGAAGTATCTCTGTAAGCTTAAATATGTATTCCAAAGGGAAAAAAACCCAGTGTAAGCAGCAAAAAGAAAACATTTACCTGAAGTGTCTTAGAGGGTGTGAACATTTGCATTCCTTCCTGTGTGGAAGGGAAATTGGTATTCTAATAGAGCTTTTGTAAATTAAACAAACTTTATCCACAGAACAATGTACCATTAGTATTACAAATGGTCTTAGATTATCTTTAATAAGCACAAACTGCAAAGGATAAGAACAAATGTTCCTATTTTTGCACATTCATTTTTATCATGCAAAGTTCTTTCCTAATATTTTATCAGGGGGGTGTTTTGTGATGCCAGTACTTCTTATATTACCTCAGCCTGTGCAAATGTTATTCTAACTTCTTTCAGAATCATGTCACAACCTGTTCATTAAAATGAACCGTTAGCATGTGACTGCAAGCTGCTTAACAGCAGAATCTTTTCAGCTAATAAAGACCATTCCTCCTGCCCCAACCCCCCCAGATGGTGAAGTGGGCCCTTGTCAGGCTGAACTCCTTGTTAGAACTGTTTGCTCCATTTACCACTGTCACTGAGGTTCGTTCAGAAGGCAACCTGCCTGCACTTTACCTTCATCCAGTAACCCTCTGAACTATCCATTCTAACACTCATCAGCCTTAGGAGGAATGAAGCAGAAGAGAAATCCTTAGGCAACACATAAAAATTACAATGAACGAAGAGTTTAAAACAGCTATTTTTGGTAAAATTATATTTTCTCACTGCTTTGAAAAACTGAAAAGCTATAAGGTTGGGAAAAAGGGTGATGAGTCTGAAAACATCATAATGGAAACAGTGATAAATACACACAGGATATACACTAGGAAAGGGCTTTGGACACAATCAGAAAGCAGGCAATGATTTTATGACTCCTGTTCCTCCCTTTTAGTTACGCAGATTAAAAGTGTATTTTATTGCACTGGCCAGTCAGTCACAGAGTCAAGATGTTTGTTTGTGCTTAGGCAAGTAAAGCCAGAAGAAATTTGTCCTGGCAAGCAAGTCTATCAACTTTGACTAATGACACCCAACAGGTCTCATTTCCTAAGGGAAGGATTAATTTCTCATTAATTACAATTGTATAGATGATATCATAATTCATTATTCTGTTCACTGACCAGGAAAATACTTCAGGATGTCAGTGTTCTGCCTCAGGACTGAGTTTAACTTTTTTTCTTGATTCATATGTGTAAACTCAGATTTCTTACGCCGTTGAGTGGATTAAAGAAGCTGTATCAAAATCCACTCTCATAGCAAAACATATCTAAATGCTGCCTCTTAGATTCATAAAAAAGACCCCAATCCCTTACCTTGTTCCAAAAGAGAAGTTAATCAGGTCCAGTGAAAACCTACAGTCCTGCTGTCAGATGCTCATTCAAATACTGACTACATTCCTTTTCTTGACCTTCACACATCCATTGCAGCAGACACTTAGGGAAGCATTTACCTGTACAACTTCTGCCATGTAAAACTTCCTCTTGGCAATTCCAAGGAATTTATTTGATACACCATGTTTCACACCAAAGGCTCACTATCTGCTTAAAAATAAGCTGTTTGACAACACAAAACAAGTCAGGCAGTACAGATAACAACCATATGCAGCTCTAAAAAATTGGGCCAATATCCAAAATGGAATGTGGCCAAGACTCTAGATCTAACAGCTCTATTCCCACAGGCTCTGAAACACTGATGTCTTAATATCCCAAATCTACTTTAATTGTGTGTAAGGAAATTGCTGGGTTAAAAAAGAAACAAACAAGGGTTACAGCAGGTCTTTTATGGCTCTTTTCTGAAATGCCACTCAAATCAAGTCTATTCCACACTATTACTGTATTCAATTACTGAGCTCTTCTAATATGATCCTGTTTCCTATAATTTTCTGTTACTCTGCTTCTCTTGGGTCTACTTCATTAATTTACTGCTAGCTCTTCCTACATCCTGCTCCCCAGTCTAAGCCTTTAATTAGTACCTTCTGAAGTTGATTAAGGTACCAGAGAAACTGATTCTCTCTACCAGTGGACTGAGAAAAATGTGGGATAAACATATGTGATTGAACAGCTACTACTTTGATCCTGTCAGGATTGTCCTACCACTTAAATCACCATTTTTTCCCTGCGTTTATCCTTACAACCTCTGCAGTTCCGTGTAGTTCTGTAACTTGTGCATTACAGCAGTTGTTCTGCTCTGCAATTAATTGGCAGGCAAACTATTTTTAAGGGTGCCTGGATATCGCTTGAATATCAGAGGAGGATTTTCTTTGGATGTTATGTTCTTCACCACACTCATCAACAATACAAACATTGATTTCATTTTTTGTGATTCATGAGCAATCACGTGCATTAAATATTTGCTGATGTTAGCTTCTGTTCAGGTTTTGAAAGGTTTTTTGAAAATGCAGTCTAGTCTATATCATTTTTTTCAGATATCATTATGGTGCTCTCTGTGAAAGGATTAATACTTATTTTGATGGGTACTTTAAACACCATAAATTAATGAATTTCACTGATCAAAAGGGTTATATATAGAATCTGTTTAATACTAAAAAGAAAATCTTAAAGTGGTGTAGTTTTTCAAAGTGAACCTTAAGAAATTGATGGGCACTAAGGAATTTGGGATCTGCTCAAGAAGTGTTTATTATTTGTAATATTGTTTATGTTAATAGATTTTTTTAAAGTCTGAAATATCTAGAAAAGCATCTCCAAGAAGTGTATGGCAACGTCCACTGCAACAATGAAATATGGACAGCGAGGGTTACCTGCGTTACACCAGCGTAAGCTCTCCTGCAGTGTCCGGGTAAACGCTCTGAAGTGTGTTGGGTGTTGTTCTGCTTTCACTTCTGGCACTGATGTTGTGCTTCAGAGGCTGTAGAGTATAACAACAATTCAACACTACATGGCTTCTTCTGAAGAGGAAGCAACTCCTTTAGAATAGGGTGTACTCTCCACAGATGTTTAGCCTGAAGGCTATGACAGCCCCTAGAAAATGAAGGTGCTATGGCTGGACAAGTCCTAGTTCTGCATTTGCCACAACATTGCTTGGAATTCAAAAAAAATAAAGAAGAGAGATGCATTAGATCTAAAAGAAAACCCTTACCTGCACAATACATTAGATAAATGGCATCAAGAAGTAGGATTTCCTTTATAAAAGTAAGTTTATAAAAATCACAAGTGAGCAGATAATAAGGGAGAACAAGCAAACTGTACAAAATAAACACCGAGCAAACCTACTGTTTCCTTTTTAATCCAAAGTAGAACCTAGTCTAAATACAGTTCCTCTTCTCAGTATAAAACAAGAGCACGTGAAAGTTTCTTGAACTGAATTTTCACATGGAAAAGTGTTATCACTTTTGAAGACTGGATTGACATTTGCTCTTTTCCAGTCCCCAGGCACCTCTCCTGATCCCCACAACTTATCAATGATGGTGGAGGGTGGCTCAGCAATTACTTCCACTGTCTCCCTTAACATGCACTGGTGCATCCCATCAGGGCTCATGCATTTATGTACATCCAATTTGCTCAACTTATCCCTCACCCAGTCCTCATTAGCCAAGGCTGGCTCCTCTCTTGCCTCAATTTCCTCTGGAGCCTCAGCAATCTGGGGCTTGTTTTCAAGACTGCCCCCAGAAGTACAGACAGAGGCAAAGAAAGTGTTGAGTATCTCTGCTTTCTCTGCATCCTCTGTCTCCAGGGCACCCACCTCATTCAGCAGGGCCTACGTTGCCTCTAGTTTTAATTTTACCTGCTATATATTTGAAGAAGCCCTTTTTTTTGCCCTTTACCTCTCTTTCAAAGTTAAATTCCAAGGACAATTCAATTTTCCTTATAAGGAAAGACTGAAAGTGCTGGGGCTCTTTAGTTTGAAGATGAGGAGGCTGACAGGAGACCTTACTGCTCTCTGCAACTACCACAGAGGACATTGTGGAGTGGTTGGTGCTTGTTTCTTCTCAAAAGCAATTAGTGATAGAACAAGAGGGAATGGGTTTAAGTTACAACAAGGTAGGTTTACACTTGATATTAGGAAAACAAATTTCACAGAAAGGGTGGTCAAGCACTGGAATGGGCTTCCCAGGGAGCTGGTTGAGTCACTATCCCTGCATGTGTTTAAAGATCGTTTCAATGAGGTGTTGAGGGATATAGTTTAGGAGTGAACTTGTAATGTTGGGTAGATGGTTGGACTCAATGATCCCATGGGTCTCTTCCAACCAGAGTGATTCTGTGATTCTGGGATATTCAGCCCTTGTTGTTTAGCTTCTGTCCATAGACACCAGACAGCATTTAAGTTTTTTTGTATATAAGCTAAAGGCACTTAAAAATTTTGTGGAAAACAGCTCCTCCCTCTACCCTCAAACATCTACTCTTGTCTTAACTTGTTCTTGGGTTTTTGCTCATTTATTCTATTCTTTAGGAACTTGCTGTTTCTTCCTATTCTCTCACTTTTAAAATCCTCTTCTACACTAGAGTAAGTTTAGGGTTTAGCAAATTATTTCAAATGGAAAAATAACCTTTAATGTTTCAAATAAACTTTTGGTTTTCCCTGCTTCTTTGAAAATAAATCCTTCTTTTTTAATTTTGACAAAATCACAGAGTTGTCAGAGTTGGAAGAGACTACAAAAGATCATCAAGTTCAACACCCTCACCAAAGCAAGACTGTTTCAAGCACATTGCACAGGATTGTGTCCAGGTGGGATTTGGATGTCTCCAGAGAAGGAGACCCCACGACCTCTCTGGGCAGCCTGTTCCAGTGCTCTGTGACTCACACTCTAAAGTAGTTTTTCCTTATTTCTAAATGCAACTCCTTGTGTTCCAGCTTGTGCTGGAACTGGGCACGACTGAAAACAGTGTGGCACCATCCTCCCTACGGCGACCCTTCAAATATTTATAGGTATAGATTAGATCTTTAAGGACCTCCATAATCTTTGCTAGGTCCTGGGGAACAGAAGAGATGCCTAGGGACTGGAAAATAGCAAATGTGACCCCAATCTTTAAAAAGGGAAAGAAGGAAGACCCAGGTAACTATAGACCGGTCAGCCTCACCTCCATCCCAGGAAAGGTGATGGAACAATTTGTACTAGAGGCTGTTTCCGGGCACATCAAGGACAGGAGGGTCATTAGGGACAGTCAGCATGGCTTCACAAAAGGGAAGTCATGCTTGACCAACCTGATAGCCTTTGATGAGCGTGTAACCAGGTGGATGGATGAGGGCAGAGCCGTAGATGTCATCTATCTTGACTTAAGAAAGGCATTTGACACGGTCTCTCACAGCATCCTTGCAGACAAACTGAGGCAGTGTGGCCTGGATTTTCGGGTAGTGAGGTGGATTGTAAACTGGCTACAGGGTAGAAGTCAGAGAGTGGTGGTCAATGGGACAGAGTCTAGTTGGAG
>VXBP01007593.1:40505-102955 GCA_013400115.1 Rhinopomastus cyanomelas
GGGGGTTGTGGAGTCTCCTTCTCTGGAGATGTTCAAGACCCGACTAGATGGATTCCTGTGTGACTTGGTTTAGGTGATCCTGCTGTTGCGGGCAGATTGGACTAGGTGATCTTTCAAGGTCCCTTCCAATCTGTAGTGATTCTATGATTCTATGATTCTCTCCTTCTCTTCTGAAATCTAAACAGCACTAGCTTTCTCACTCTTTCCTCAAAACAGAGCTGCTCCAAGCCTTCAGTCATCCTCATTGCCCTCTGCTGGACTCTACAATCTCCCACGTCTCTCTACGATTCTGATGTCTGACTTGTGTAGGAGAGTCTTTAGGGAGTGCTCTATAACAAATTAGTTTCCTGAATACATGGCTGTCCAGAGCACGTCACCAAAAGTGGTTTGTGTTACATTTATTCCTGTGTACAGGCTTCATATATCAGTGTTGGCAGCCCAAAACATCCTTTGGGGGGTCAGGCTGGCTGGACTCAAATGTGCATAGCTAGTCATTGTGCTTTAAAGTGCATTCTTTAAAAGTGCATCTAAGGCACTTTAGGTTCCTTAATAGATTCCCCAACGTGAGAGCATTCCTATGTACAGTACCCACAGAGCACCTTTCTGAATGTGCCTAACACCTCTGCATTCCTCCTCAGTCTCTCAGTTTATTTAAGCTTTTAGTTCTCTTCCTAAATATGCAACTTTGATTTTATAACAGTGAAATGGATAAAAGAATATTTAAAATAATTTTTAAGCGTAGATTTTACTAATAAAATATTCAACTTCAAATGTATAGAAAATCCAGAAGTGCTTGGTCTTGATAGATGTGGCCCATGAAACTCGAGGCCACAGATTTCTTACAGCTGGCTCTGCAAAAAAGCTGGATCCACATGCAGTGGCTGGTAAGAATGGACAGAATGAGACGGTACCCATCTCCCACATGGTCAGTGGATAGGAAGAGGGGCAATGGTTGTAAGCTGGAACATAGAAGGTTCCACGTCAACCTGAGAAGGAACTTCTTCCCAGTGAGGGTGACGGAGCACTGGAACAGGCTGCCCAGGGGGGTTGTGGAGTCTCCTTCTCTGGAGATGTTTAGAACCCACCTGGATGTGTTCCTGTGTGACTTGGTCTAGGTGATCCTGCTGTGTCAGGGGGATTGGACTAGATGATCTTTCCCTTCCAATCCGTAGTGATTCTATGATCCTATGAAAGGGGTGGTGCTGTTGGTTGTCCAAAACGTGACACGTCTTCCTCATGTGATGTGTGACTTTATCCAAGGATGGAGACTGGCTGTTGTCTTGCAGCCAGCAAAAGTTCAGTGTGAGTATAAACGGATAATAAAAACCAGGCACATGGAAGGTTCAAGAGAAATAAATTTGGGTGCTCCCCTCTGGCCTTGATCATGCTGGTACTGGTGGTGTAGGTACTGACTTGTACAGCTCTAATGATCCATAGATTCAGGGGTGAGGGTTGTGTTTTTGCACCCTTTCTCTGAGTATGACTGGGGCAGACAGCTATTGTGGTGGAGCAGATTACAGAAGATCTTTGCTCAAGGGGCGAGATCTTCTATTCAGACTATGATCTGAAGCCAAATATGTACTATTCACTGTATATTATTTAAAAATGAATGGTCTTGTCAAAGGGCATTTCTTGGGTATTAACGATCATCTGTCTGAGTGGATGGCCTGAGAGTTTTTATTAAAAGTACATGCCTCCTCTCTGTGAATTTCCATTTATATTAGGTTTTCATGGCATGAAGTTCACCAGTGCTGATGGGTCTGTGATCCTGGACTCTAGAAAGACAACTTCACCTGTCTTGTCAGTGCCAAAATGCTTCTGTTGTGAATGTGTCCAGAGACATCTATTTGTTCTGCCAGAGTCATCAGTAAACTTTGACTTGTTCATCTGGCAGGGGAAATTTAGTTTAGACATTAGGAAAACCTTCTTCATTGAAAAGGTTATCAGACATTGGAACAGGCTCCCTGGGGTTGGTTCACTGTCCATGGATGTGTTTCAAAGTTGTGTAGATCTGTAGCTTAAGGTCTGGACATGGCTTAGGGTTGTGACAGTTGGGTTAATGGTTGCACCTGATGATCTTGAAGGTCTCTTCCAACCTAAACTATTACATGATTCTATGATTCTATGTTTTGTTTTAATCCTGGTAAGGCCCAAACAATCTGTCCCCCACTCCACTACAGAAGGATGTGGAAAGGTAAAAATGACGAAGAATGGAAGGGTATAAATGAAGAAAATCACGTGAGATTAAGATAGTTTAATAGGTAAAGAAAAAGCAATACATGCTAGCAAAACATGATGAGGAATTAACTTGTTCCTTCCCATTGCAGGCAGATGTTTAACAATCTAGAAAGACAGGGCTTCAACAGTTACTTGGGAAGACAAATACCATAACCCTGAACATCCATCCTTCCTTGTTGTCCCAGTTTTATATGCTAAGTGTGATGCTGTATGGTGTGGGATATGCCTTTGGTCAGTTGGTGTCAGCTGTCACAGCTGTCCACACTCCTAGCTTCTGGTGAACTCCCAGCACCGATGGAGCAGAAAAGGCCCTGATTCTGCCCAAGCACTGCTCAGCAGTATCTGAAACATCCCTGTGTCATCAACAGTGTCTTGGTCACAGTCCACACCACAGCACAATGCACGAGCTGCACTGAAGAAAGTTAATACTACCCCAACAGAAAACAGAACAATAGGGAAGAGAATGCCCCCTCAGGACTCTCAGTAAATAATTTGGTATGTGTGGTGCAGTACAACTCAGGTCCTATTGAGGTGCCCAGTAAAACCTAGACCATAGAACTATAAAATCATAGAGTCATTAGGGATTGGAAGGGACCTCGAATGTCTTAATTCTCTTTAGAGTCTCAACATTTGGAATCTCTCAATGTTTCATACTTGGGCAGCAAGTACATTTTACTCAGAAACAATGGTACTTATTTAATTTACTGGTAAATACATTGAAAATTACAACAGATTTTTTAAAATATGATATTAAGCAGAAACTTAAAAATTGGAAAACCATAATATTTTAATGTATGAAATTTTTTCTAGCCATGTGCCTCTTTTTACATTCACACATACACCCTTACAGAGTTCCCCATCAGCTAGCTATTATCCAATGAAGTTAACGGTGCACCCGTAAGTGTGTGTACATGCATGCACCTGCACTCTTATGTCCTCCTGTTATGTTAAATATGAAGATTCTGTCAGTTTTCTTTTTCTTTGTGTACAGAAATGTTACTGGAAAGTATAATCAATTTCTTCCTTAGCCTCTCCATTTTCTTTTTGAGAAAATGAAGCTGTTTCCCAGGCTTAAAATACTGGGGGGTTGCTTATTTATTTTTCCTGTGTTAAGAGTTTGGAAGACACAATCGGTCAATAGTCTCAGGACGTTTGCAGATGTTCATTTCGAGGCATTACTAAGAAAAGCAGCAGATACATTCTCTGGCAAATGGCTGAAGGAGCTGTGACCCCCTGTTTGTCCCTCAGGAAGATCATTTATTAAAAAATGAAGTGAATGACCTACTATAAAAAATGGTTGCCTTTCTTTGGAAAAGAAGGTTGCTGCAGTCAATAGACTGTCCAGATGCAATGAGAAATAAAGCAAAGCACTTTTTCTACAACGCCATGTTCTATGTGGAATCAACAACTGCAGTCCCCAAGGCTTTCTTGGTACCATTGGATGAAGGTGACAGGTCAGATCAGTCATTCCACAGATGAAGGAGGAAATGGAACAGATTTTTTCAATATCAGTTACCAGTGTGTCCCTGATATTGATGCTAATAATGCTGCAGGTGGTGTAATCTCTACAGTGACAAGAAAAAAGGGAAGACATAGGTTCTTCCATAAGCAACATTATGGTGCTAAATGGCAATATCCATATAAAATGTGGATATCTTATATAAAATGGTTTTTTTACTGAAGAGGCTTACAGAAAACTAGAGAGGAAGTTTTTAAGAGGGATTCTTCAATAGGACAAGGAGGAGCAGCTTCAAACTAAAATGGTCTAGATTTAGATTAGATCTTAGGATGAAAGTCCTCATTATAAGGATGATGAGGGACTGGAACAGGTCATCCAGAGAAGTATTTGATCCCAACTCCCTGGAAGCACTCAATGTCTGGTTGGATGAGTCTCTGGGCAACCTGCTCTAGTGGAAGGTATCCCTGTGTATGTTAAGTAGGTTGGAACTAGATGATCCCTGAGGTCCCTTTCAAGCTGTTCCAATAGGAGAGTTTTCAATTTCACAAGAGTTTCACCACTGTGAAGGACAGAGAATCCATTGGTATGAAACAGCCATTAATTTGCACTGATTTAATAATCAGTTTTACTAATCTATAATGCACATTATCCAAGGGCTCCTCACTGGAGTTCTCACTAGCACACAGCCCATGCAAGTTCAAACATGATAAAATGAAATGTTTCCTCATTATGTGCTCATATTAGTGATTTCTTGTGACACTTTTTTTTCTACTACCCCATGAACATTCATCTTAAGTGTAGCAAAGCAAATAATTTTGCATTATGAGAGCTAGAATTTAATCTCTTTTATACAAATATAGTTTCACAAGATTTAATGGAGTTTTCAACATGTATGTCAATTGAGACCTGACACAGAATGAGATTATGCAATCCATTTGAGAGCTTGGCAATTTTGATACGAGTACTTTGTTTGGCCGAGCGCGTGCAGCAAGAGTCACAATTTCCAAAACTAATCAGGTTTTCGTTTTCCTTGGACTGCAGTTACAGAATGACTTATGAGGCTGAGTGTTCTACACCTGTCTGTCTGTCCTTCTTGTTGGACTCTTGATGAGTATTAAGATCCCATAGTTAGGATTTCCCACAAGAATTGCTTAAGTCGTGGCATCTGGCTGGATACTCAAGCGTTCCTCTTAAGTTCTACAGATCCTTGGCTGGCTTCCTTCACCACTGGCTTGTCTCAGCCATCTGCCTTCAGTGTTTCTTCCCTCAGTTTCACCTCTGCTCTCTGCTGTGTGATGTTCTTTTCTCCAGCTGCTGAGTGGACAACAGACTTATTTCTAAAACTTCTTCCTAGTTCTGATTTCTAACCTGATGACTGAGTATAATAATGTATTTCAGCTACTTCTCAGCATGTCCCTCAACATGAAGCAGTCAAAGGGCAGAGCGAACATACTGAGGGAAGGATGAACTACTGTCAGCTGGCCAACACTCATGCAGCAGTAGCAGGGTCTGCATTCAGTTGTCCCGGGCTCAGAAAAGTTTGAGGATAGAGAAGGATAACTGGTAGAACTTAGAGGGAGATAGAGGTGAAATAAAAACAAGACTTTCTGAAGAAAGACACTTGGACACAGAAAAACAGTGTGGTGCCTACCAACGTGCAGATATGCCCATCTAAGGAAAGCTGAGACTCATTAAAATGAAAATATCTCTTAGGACATGCATTTTCTTTAATTTCTTCCTTTGTTAGGACACATACTCATTTATGCCATGGTATCCAGTTTAGACAATTCATCTTTACAAATGGCCAAACTGATCCTGAACTTCAAGGTAGTGACTTCCAAATATTGTTGAAACCAGGGATAACTTCATTAATGTCAGTAAACACATCACAGGATAAAAAAGGAGTGAAAAGGTAATAGACAGTCACAGAATTGTTTTGGTTGGAGAAGAATCTTCTGACCATGACATCCAGCCATTGACTTAGCCCCATGAGATCAGCGCTAAACCATGCTCCTCGGCATTCCATCTACACGTCTTGCAAATACCTCCAAGAAAACTGACTCCACTACTTCCCTGAGTAGCCTGTTTCACTCTTTGTTTCAACATTCTCATTGAAGAAATCATTTATAATGTTGTAGGCTACAAATTTTAATAAGATGCATTATTGGTCAGTGATAAAGTCTGCCACTGTCTTTGCTGTCCATGTTGAATGCAAGGTGAGTATACACGAGCTGCTAAAGTAGAAATCTCCACTCATTTGTGAGGACAGCTTTCGGTCTGATAATAATTCCAGTAAGTGATTAGCTGGAGGTTTGTGGTACTTAAGTACTTCTCCTGTGGCTAAATGTTTATCAGTAAGAAGAAAGACCAGACAAAAGCAGAAAACTATTACTGAATGGATCAGAGAGCATAAGAAATGAAGGAAACATTTGAAATGGGAACATGCTAGCAAGAGCATGCAAAGTTGAGTTCACAACTGGGCTCACAGTCATCTACAACTCACGACAAATACGAGAAACACTCAGAGATGTTCATTAGCAGGAACTTACAACAAAGCTTTCATATTGCATTTACTCAATGTTTGAAATTCCCCATGGGGATATTTTAAATGTCTTTTTTTTTCCCAGTGGAACAGAGTGCTCACACAGGGCAAAGCATAAAATATTTCTACCTGTGAGTTATTTAACCTCTTTTCATGACAATAAAAGATATGATGCTCTATATAAATTGTATTACCCTGGAGTTCATGTTGGCTTAAACACCTGAGTTTTTTATGCTTAGTAACAATTTCTAATACTAAATCTCAAATGCATATTGTATTGTGTCGAGTTCTGGGCCCCTCCGTTCAAGAGGGATGTGGAGCTGCTGGAGGGAGTCCAGAGTAGAGCAACAAGGATGATGAAGAAAGTGGAGCACCTCCCTGATGAGGAGAGGCTGAGGGAGCTGGGTCTCTTTAGCTTGGAGGAGACTGAGAGGTGACCTCATTAATGTCTATAAATATGGGAAGGGTGGGTGTCAGGAGGATGGAGCCAGGCTCTTCTCAATGTCATCTAGTGATAGGACAAGGGGCAATGGTTGTAAACTGGAACATAGGAGGTTCCACATCAATCTAATAAGGAACTTCTTCACAGTGAGGGTGATGGAGCACTAAAATAGGCTGCCCAGGGGAGTAGTGTCATCTCCTTCTCTGGAGATGTTTAAGACCCACCTGGATGTGTTCCTGTGTGACTTGATCTAGGTGATCCTGCTGTGTCAGGGGGATTGGACTAGATGATCTTTCGAGGTCCCTTCCAATCCCTAATGATTCTATGATTCTATGATATATACATATTAGCTTTAGGACAGACAGAATTTATCACTATTAATGTTTCTAATGTTGATGTTTCGAGTTTGTGCAAAAACGTGCATAAATAAGAAATAAGGTAATTTTACTTCTATGATTTATAAAATCTATCTTGAATATCATCTTGAACACCTTTGATGGATGAAAGGCCAGGTAGCATCTCTGTTTAACTCTTCTTTCGTCGCTAGGGGGCTCCCTTTCCCTCCTAGTAGCAGAAGTCACTAAGTTTAACTTGTCTGTGGGCTGGCAGGGAAAAGCTCCAACTGTGTGTTTTGTTTGCTGCTATTTCAGGTAGAGGAAATCTATTCAGCACATTATGCTTTCACTCTGTGAAGGATTTAAAGAATATTCCTGTCTCTAACAGAGGGATATGTCATGCTGTCCTATATTTTGAAACTGTTCATTTTCAGATATAAATACTTTTTCCAAATTATGGAGCTGTATGTGAGCAATATTTTATATTATTATATTATATTGCAATATTTTTGCACAAAATCCTGAAAGAAAACACAAAGATACCATTAAAATTTATAGTAAAGTTAAAACACAAAAAAAATATAAGACTGAGCAAATGAGATGTTTTTCCTGGGGTTTTGTTTGTTTATTTGTTTGTTATGTTATTATATTGGTTCATATTTCTTTCCACAATACAGCAAAGACTTTAATTGGTTGATTGGATGGATAATAATGTGATCATAGTTCTGAGATACCTGTTAAGGGTGAGATAAATTGTGTTCTTTGATTACCTTTGCTTCTTCTCTCAAAAGTTTCTGCTTTACATTCAGAACAAATCTGGCAGTAAAGAGAATGTTTTTGAAAAGGACTGAGGGAAATGTCAAACCTCTAAATGAAACACTGCCTTTGTACATTATCTTACACTTGTCTGATAATGGCAGCAGATCCACTCAACACTTCTGTTCAATCAAAACTCCTGAAATACAAATGCATTAATAATAATAGGAACATAGACTGTGGTGCTGTGACCCTTTAGAGGAAACATACTCCTCCCTCTGTTTGTTTGCATCTTCTGCTGTGCACCCAGTTCCAGTGTAATCTAAGACTCAATGCCAGGCTGAAGGCACGTACTACTTATCAGTGTATAAATATCAACTCAATAGAGTAGATGATGCAGAGAGCTTTTCAGTTGACAAAATCTAGGTGTATTTGCTAGGGTGAGTTGAGTATTTCTTCAGTCTCTGTTGGCTTCTTCGATTAGATTTCCATTTTGACAATAGTGTGAGATAGAGATCCCAGCCAACACAGGCACAAGTAGTAATGTGTCTATAGTCAGTACCTGACCTAACTGCCTGAAGAGTTTAAAGAGAAAATATAGACTTTTCCTTCCTCATTTCAGATGGTGAGACCACATCTGGAGTCTTGTGTCCAGATCTGGCCTCCTCAGTTCAAGAGGGATGTGGAGCTGCTGGAGGGAGTCCAGCAAAGGGCAATGAAGATGATGAAGGAGATGGAGCACCTTCCTTATGAGGAGAGGCTGAGGGAGCTGGGTCTCTTGAGCTTGGAGAAGAGGAGACTGAGACCTCATTAATGTCTTCAAATATTTGAGGGGTGGGTGTCAGGAGGATGGAGCTGGGCTGTTCTCAATGTCATGTAGTGATAGGACAAGGGACAGTGGGTGTAAGCTAGAACATAGGAGGTTCCACATAAACTTGAGAAGGAACTTCTTCCCGGTGAGGGTGACAGAGCACTGGAACAGGCTGCCCAGGGAGGCTTTGGAGCTTCCATCATTGGAGATGTTCAAGACCCACCTGGATGTGTTCCTGTGTGACTTTGTCTAGGTGATCCTGCTGTGGCAGGGGGATTGGACTGGATGATCTTTCGAGGTCCCTTCCAGTCTGTGATGATTCTATGATTCTATGACTTAACTCGGTGGCTCACAAACAATACATTCAGTGCCACACACAAAGGTCTAGATATCCAAGATGTCTGACAGATCTTGCAACTATTATACAGGACCTTCGAGGAGACCCTTGCCCCTCTAAAGTGGAAGTTTGCTATCATATGCGAAGGCATCTCAATAAGGACTAGTCATCTAAGTGTCAACATCTGAGCAAAACCCCAAATTTGTCATAAATAGAGAAAGAAAACCTATTTATTTATTTAAATTAAATTAGGACATCTAGCTTTACTTATTGGGATGCGATACAATGTGCTCTACAGTACATATGTCTTCCATTCTCTGCTGGAACACATAAATCCTGATATTCAGAGAACACAAAAAATTCTCTTTGCATACAAACCATGATGCATTGGAAGGCTGCTGCCCTCAAAGTCTTCATCCTAACAAAAGCACTAGCAGTGTTCTCTCCAGTCCAGGAAACTGATGAGCATGCACTATGTGTGGTAGTAGTGCCAGAGCCACCATAATTCTATTGACACCATCTCTTCATTATCTGTAGAAGTACACGGTATATGAAATCTCAAAGTATTCAAGCAAAGCCAAGATTTCTTCAGCAAACAAGGCATTTTGTTACAGATTAGCATAGGATTTGTTTATGTCTGCATTTAGGGACTAAAAGCAGGCAGTGAAACCCAACGTAGTTTTCCATAATTGCTAAGTCTGATTCATTTGCTTTTGCATTTACAATTACTTTGTCTAAACCGACACAGTAACTTGCTAAGCTAATGCCAGATGCCTGTGCTTGTCAGTTCTACCTTACCACTTAAAAACTCTTTGCTAGTTCAGTTTCTGCCTAACTTCTTAACCTTAACTCCTACCTTATTGCTTTTAATGTACTTTCACATGATTGCAAGCACTACGTTTATTGCAGTTCAATGAGTTACCATTTGTCAATTGATCAGCTAAGTCGTGATTTGTAACCCTCAAAATGTGCTTAGGATCACTTTAAAAGGCTTCCTCCTTTCACTTACAAAGAGGCATGCTATGCTAGAGAGGGAAAGTACACATATCTTAAGTACCTTGGCTCAATTCATATAGATAATTTGATAAGCAGCAGTAACTTGATAAGCCAAAGTAGTCTGAACATACTCTGAAACCTTGTACACACAGACACAAATATTTCTGGGAATGTGGTTTGTGAAGTAAATGTCCCCAGCTGCACATTTGTTCCCTCTTCTGAAGGTTATTATCAACATGCCAGGTATGTATTGATCGTGACATCATCTGTTCAGAATTCTTCTCTATGCAATGTAGCATTACACTGCTGACAGCGTAGCTTGTAATGCTTGTCCGAAAATGCTCATTAAAGTCTGAAGGACATTTCATAGAATAGAATCATAGAATCACAGAATCACCAACCCCTAACATCCTATGATCCTATGATCATGGCTGGAAAGGACCTCCAGGGTCATCGTGTCCAGCCCCTTCTCCTAGTGTCTAACTGCTAGACCATATCCCCAAGCGCCGCATCCATCCGTTCCTTAAACACCTCCAGGGTTGGTGACATCACCACCTCCCTGGGCAATCCATTCCAGCATCTAATCACCCTCTCAGTAAAGAATTTCCTTCTAACATCCAATCTAAACCTCCCAGATGCAACTTGAGACCATTTCCCCTCGTCCTATCATCACTAATTGGAGAGAAGAGACCAACACCAGCCTTGCTACAACCTCCTTTCAGGTAGTTGTAGAGGGCAATAAGGTCCCCTCTCAGTCTTCTCTTCTCCAGACTAAACAACCCCTGCTCCCTCAGCCTCTCCTCAGAGGGCATGTCCTCCAGCCCCTTCACCAACTTGGTTGCNTGCACTCGGTTCCCTCATCCAGATCATTGATAAAGATATTAAACAAGACTGGTCCCAAAACTGAGCCCTGAGGGACCCCGCTTGTGACTGGCCGCCAACTGGATTTCACGCCGTTCACCACCACCTTTCTGGGCAGGTTCATTTGATAGATACCAAAATCATACCTTAAAAGGTATTTTCTGTAAAGGACCCTATGCTTTCAGTACTGCTGATATGCAGACTGGAGTGCCCTGACTTAATTCACTTGGAATTCATCAAGTTTCTCAGCACGGCCATCTACAGTCATACTTTTAAAAGTCCAATTTTTAAAGGCAGTTTAAACTTAGCCTGGAGTGCCTGTTCTGTGTTGGTGAGTTTGTCTGTGTGTGTGCCCGTCCTTCATCTGACAGTCAGCTGTAACACTTTTAGCATGAGTTACAATAGGTTTTTATTATAAACACAATAATCAATGTTCCCAGTTGCTTTAAATTGTTATTGTTCTACTGGAGTCAGTGAACAAATAATGACTTCAACAGGGCTGTGTTGACTTGCATGTCTTGAAGCCTTATCTCACTGTGTAGAAACAGATTTTATTAAAACAAAATGTGCTAGCCCTTCTTTTGGCCCCAGAAACCCTTCAGTGACCATGGTAGATACTATTCCTAACAGATGTCTTTTCCTAAATGTTAATCAAACATCCTACACTTAGTGTACATCGGAAGTCTGCAGAAACTGAATAAGTATTGCTGAAGTTACGCTGGTTTTAACTTCTCATTTAAAATTTTCTCAGTTCCCTAGAAGTTTATACTGAACAGCAGGGTCATACCCTGTAGCACACCATGATTGATTGTTCCAAGAGGATTCCATCTAAGTGGTTGTTTTCCTATAGTTTTGGTGGATCACATGAAGTTTTACTTAAGCAAAGATGCAGTCACACAGTAGCATTTGATTTGAGCACTGCAGCAGATTTTAAACATTTCCAAAAGCTTTGCAAGTCTCTCTTCAGAACGTCTTGGCTGGTCCTACATGAAAGGATCTGTACAATGAAGAGACTTCAGAGAACCCAGGCAAAAAATGAATACGGAAATTACTTCCCGGAAGAAATGCCTCCTTGTGCTTCTCTGTGAACTAAGTTCACAGAGAAGTTCAGTGCATTTGCCCAGCAGCACTCCCCTCACCATCTTCTCTGAAAGCCACAGCCATGCTCACACATACACATCCTCAGGAGCCTGCAGTGTCAGCATGAGGCTGCACTGGAAGTGCCCATGGTACAAATGTAGCTCAACGTGGATTACCCATCCCAACCCACCTCTCCAAAAAGTCAGGCACAAAGAAAGCTTTAGGCAAGGAACAACTAGAGGTGGCAAATATTTACATCACATATCTCTGGATTAACAACAGCGTAGGTGATCAGGGTGGACGGCTCGGTTTGTTTGCAAGGAAGAACAGTCGATGTGTATTCAATTTAACTTTCTTACTGCTGTTGCCTATTACAAGGTAACAAGGACTTTGCTTTAAAACTGCATTCTTCTGGAGATTAACATGTTTCTGTGGTGAAATTCCCAGTTACAAGTTTGATCAGATATTGTGTTGTAGAAACACATGCTCAGAAGCCTGGGGAATACCTGTTTGTTAACACAGTTATTACTGTAATGGACTTCAGGACTTAGATATTTTATTGTTAAGTGTTTTTTCAAAAATGTCTGAAGCAGGCAATAGTAAAAGAAAGAGACAGCTAAAAGCTATCATGATTTTGAGAACTGGTTCAAACCAGACGAGACACCTAAAAGAGCTGCACCACTACACACCTGAGAAGTCAAGAACGTGGTAACTATATATTTCTAAGCTGAAGTACAGAAGTGTGAAAACTGAAGAATGAAGCTAGAAAAGGACTAAGGGCAAACACAAGTTGTGAACAAATGACTTATTAAGGACAGAATGGCTCATAGAAAGTTTTGACAACTTGGTTCACTATCACTAAGTAATAGCAAGTAAGTAAAGTTCTCTGGTACTAAAGAACACACTATACAAAACCCCCAGGAGATCTCTGTTCTTTGGATAGTAAGGAAGAAATAGTAATGTTTAAAAGAACACCAGGAAGGTGATATAAATTAAAAGATAAGCAAAGTCAATCTGACTCAAGAACTTGCAGAAATAATAACTTAATGAGCAGTCACTTCACTCAGCAATAAAAGGTGATGGAAAGTGATGGAGGCCCAGGAAGGTGATGGAGGCCCCATCCTTGGAGGTTTTTAAGGCTGGGCTAGATGAGGCTCTGGCCAGCCTGATCTAGGGTGGGTTGTCCCTGCCCATGGTAGGGGAGTTGGAAACGTCGTTAAGATCCTTTCTAACCTTAACTGACTCTAGGACTTGATCTACATGATCCTGCTGTGGCAGGGGGATTGGACTAGATGATCTTTCAGGTCCCTTCCAATCCCTAATGATTCTATGATTCTGTGGTTCTATGAGTCTATGAGTGTACGAGTCTATGATTCTATGACCAGAAATTAGATGCCATGAGCACTAACCAACAGCCATGTCTAACACGTGTCATTTCCTGTCTGGACTGCGTATGGGTGATACAGCAGTTGGGAGAGGAGCAGATGTAATCAATTCTAAAGCAAGATGAATTCACAATGATCTTGATCAAGCAGTAAAGGCACACACTTTCAGCTTACTTTCAGAAATATTTTTGAAAATAATTTTCATACAATAACTCTGGCAAGAAATAATTCTATCTACTAATCTGTGTCATAATGGTTTCTTTATCTGATGCTTTTTTGTCTCCAACAGGAAGAGCAGTGAGGAAGGAACAGAAAGCTGAAGCATTACCTGCAGTTTTCCAATGAATCTATGAGTAGAAATTAAGACAATTCTCTTTTGCTATTAATACTTTACTATTATTTTATTGCTACTGGACACTTAGCATGGCCAGCAGGTAGAAGGAACTAATACTGCTGCTCTACTCTGCTCTGGTGAGGACTCACCTGTAGTACTGCACCCAGCTTTGGAATCCTCAGCACAAGAAGTACATGGATCTGTTGGAGTAGGAGGGCCACAAGTATGTTCAGAAGGAACACCATACCTATGAAGAAAGGCTGAGAGAGTTGGGGTTGTTCAGCCCAGAGAAGAGGCAGCTTTTGGAAGACCTTATAGAGACTTTCAGTATTTAAAGGGGGACTACAAGAAAGAGGGAGACAATCTTGCCAGTGAAGCCTGTTGCAATAGGACAACGGGTAGTGGCTTTAAACTAAAAGAGGGTAGTTTTAGACTAGATCTAGGGAAGATATTTTTTATCATGAGGGTAGTGAAACACTGGCAGAGTTTCTCAGAGAGGTGGTGGAGGTCTCCTCTGTGCAAACATTCAAGATGAGGCTGAATGGGGCTCTCGGCCAGTTGTTTTAGTTGAAGATGTCTCTGTTCATTGCAAGGGCTTGGACTAGATGACCTCTGAAGATCCCTTCAAACAAAAAAAGAAGTCTCATTAGTTCATATCCATTGTTCTCCAGACTAATAAGCAGTTACAAGTGTTGAAGAATTACACGTACTTTAAGAATATCAACTGGTAATTTCTGTGGGCTGTAGTTTTGTACTAAATTTAACACATCAGGAGTTGTTTGATAGAGAAGACACTACATGGAATGTATTTAATTATACAACATTCACAGGCTTCTCATAGGTCTAATGAGGTAAATTAATTCATGAATTAGACTTTTCTGATGCAATTGTAAGCTGATAGGGGCATAAAGGCTACTGAAAATGTAGTTCCAAGCAAGATAATGTCACACAAGGCGAAGAAGAAATTGTTTATGTGTAAGAGTCACTGTCAGTGGTATTTAAGATCAATTGCAATTAAATAGGAACTGCATCAGTATTTGCTTTTGTATGCAGGATGTGGAATTCTAATTCATTTGATATTTCACATAGCACAGGAAAAAAAAATAAACTACATGCTACAGGATGCTCAGATAAGCTAATTTTCATTGCCTGGAAAATGTAATGTAATTATCAGAAGAACTGACTATCCCAAGTCCTGAGCTAAGTAAACAGAATTCATAGACAGGGCAGGATAGTTTCTGACTTCCTTCCACACCAGGCTTCAAGTCAAAATATTCAACTGGTTTTGACTGGTTTTGTCTGGATACCATCAAATTGGGAAAGATTTTAAAAAAAGAGAGTGAAAACTCCACCACAATAAGTACAAAATACTATGTGTAGATTGGGGGGGAGAAACACACATTTATTGTCTATTAAGTATCTCAGTCCTCTAGAAGGTCTATCAAAATGTGAGTGCATGAGGGACTTTAGAGAAGGCACTAAATTATCTAGGCCACATTTTGGGAATTTAAGACATCCTCATGTATTCAGATTACATCATTTGTTTCCACAAAGCATCGGAAGAACATCTGGCAGGAATAGAAAGGCTTCTAAAGCTTTTTAAGGAGCATAGTTTAAACTTGGAGGAAACAAATGTTGGTTTGTGAGTGATTGCATTGCCTTCTGAGGACATGCTTGTGCTGAAGATGTCTTGGTTATAGAAACTTCCGATTCAGAACTTTTAGATAGTTTAGATAGTTCCTGGAAACACGGATGCAAAACCTTGTGCAGATTCTGGAGGACATGTATACAGAATTCTACAAAACAACCACTCTAAGTGTGTTTGGTGTCATCCAAACATGTGAGAAAACTTTTGATTTCCTGGAAAGTTACAAATCCGTGATGTGTTTAAGTTCTTGAAAATATACTAGCAGTTTTAGAAACCTGTGGTTCCTCAGAGCTAATGTCATAGTATTAGGTGACTGAACCAATAAGACAAAAAACCACAGCTTTTTAAGTTACAAAATCTGTATGTGCCGCACAAGGCATGCAAACAGAAATAACATAACACAGATACTTCTGATTTGTAAACCAGTCTCAGGGAAGAAAAGAAGATTGAATATCAGTTCAATGGACAGTTTACTGAAAGTGTCTTCTCAACGTGTAATACTGTTTAAAATGCTCACACATTACAAGGTCTGAGGAACTAAATAAAGAATGTTATGATTATGGAATTTTATATTATTTCGCTCAGGCACTGTTCTACACTGAAAATGCTGCCTTATGTTCTTCCTTATTTTAATGTCATAGAATCATAGAATGGTTTAGGTTGGACCGTACCTCAGAGATCATCTAGTTCCAACCCACCTGACATAGTGACTAGGTGCCCAGAGCCCCATCCAACCTAGCCTTGAACACTTCCAGGGATGAGGCATTCACAACTTCTTTGGGCAACCTGTTCCAATGCCTCATTAGCCTCATAGTAACCATTTTCTTCCTAAAATCTAATCTAAATCTACCCCCTTTTAGTTTGAAACTGTTCCCACTTTTTCTGTCACTTGAGTCCCTCATAAAATGTCCCCCTCCATCCTTCCTGTTTGTTCACTTCATGTACTGGAAGGCTGCTCTAAAGTCCCTCCCAGAGCCTTCTCTTCTCCAGTCTGAACAGTCCAAATTCCCTCAGCCTATCTTTGTAGGATAGGTGCTGTGCTCCAGCCCTCCGATCAACCCTGCGGCCTCCTTCTGTACTCAGTCCAATAGTTCCACATCTTTATGTTGGCGACTCCGAGATTGGATGCAGAACTCTAGGTGAGGTCTTACAAGAGTAGAAGGGAAGAATCATCTCCCTTGATCTGCTGGGGACGCTTCTTTTGATGCACTCCATGATACAGTTGGCCTTCTGGGCTGCATTCACATATTACCAGCTCACAATGAGCTTCTCATCCACTAACATGTCTATATTATCAACCACAGCACACAGCCTGGTGTCATTAACAAACTTGTTTTAAAGTGCATTCAATCCAACTGTCCACGTGCCTGACAAATAATTCTGGTCCCAGTATGGACCCCCAAGGGATACAACTTTTAGTTGTTCTCCACCAAGACATTGAGCTGTTGACCAGAACTGTGGTCAACTGTGACCATCCAGCCATTTCCTTATCCACCAAGTGGTCCACCGACCAAGTCCATGTATCTCCTTTTCCCAAACAAATAAGCTGTTCCACACAGTGTTATATACTTTTCACAAGTTCTTCTGGTGCTACCAGTTGCTCTACCCTTATCCAACAATGCTGTAAACTTGTCATAGAAGCCACCAAATTTGTCAGGCAGAATTTGCCCTTAGAGAAGCCATGTCAGCTGTCACCAGCAACTTATTTCCTCGAGCAGACAAATGCTGTTGAAAAGCATAAATATACATGGTTGTCCACAAGTAACTCCAGCCTTCAAGAGCAACAAATCATGATTCTGCAAGAACACTGGCTGTTCTAGAAAACAGCAATCAAAAGGAACACGAGAAACTGCACAGGAAGAATCCTGTTCCAATAGTGTCTTTCCCAGTTAGGACTGTCAGCCACCACAACTCAAGGTAGATTACTATCTAGCTCTATTTATACATCCTTAGACAAGCTGATGTGCTGCTTTCGTGCACTCACAACACTTGATTACATTTTCAATAGAACCTAAACACAAGCTGCATTTACATCCCTTTCAATCTTTTGTCCATGAACCTGGTCTGAGTTACCACTTTATAACTCTGATTCTGTGATGATGGAATTTACATCCTCAGCCAGGCTGCAGTGATTGCCATAAAAATAACTACTAGGTTAATTGATGTTGTATGAATCTGAGTGACTGTTAAAACAGAGCAAAATATGTGCCTTGTAAATGAGCTGGTTTTATTTTCCAAAATGGCTCACTGTGAGTAGATAAAAGCAGAAAATAGAAGAATTTGGCTTAGAGATGACAATGATAAAGAGATAATGGTAGAAATAGAATAGATGAGTATAAACCATCCATAACAAAGCTTTAGTTGGAAATTAGAGCAAAGGTTACAACTATGCCAAGGGGACCAAGATTCGTAAGCAGCCTTTCACCAAGATAAATGGAGTCAGGGAACTTAATAGCTTTTGGTTGGAGCTGGAGGTCTTTGTTCAGACAATTATATAATGATCTTGACTGTAATAGTCAAGAATTTGACAGAATACTTTGTTTTATTGCTGTGTCCCAAAGACCTTTATTGGTATAATAAAAATTAGGACAGAACTCAGATAGATAGGAAGTCATAAAAGTTGTTGCTGGATGACATTTGGACTACGTGCATATCCTAGCTCTTAGCATAATGTCAAGAGAGTAATGAGAAAGCTAATTTGAAAGAAAAAAAAAACTTATTTCCTCATCCTGTATTTTTAATTTTAATTTTTTGTCAGATTAGATGAGATTGTTTTGTATATCACAGGTATTTACTATTTTTATGTTGATTGGAAAGCATCTTTAAAGGAAGAATCTGAAAGTGTTTTCAGATTCCACTAGTCTTGAACCAAACTTTGCAGAAAATGGTTTTTAATTTTAAACAAGATAGTAGAAATACCTGGTGCATGTATTTAGGCTAAGAGTCAAAATGTAGTTATTTCTACGTAACAGTCCTCTAGATTTTGGGGATGGTAAGTATTCTTCTCATCCCTTCAAGGTTTAACTCTGAGATTAGTCATGCAAAGCAACGGTACCGGTCTTCAGCTTTTTCCTTTCAACGACTGCTCTGTACTTCATCAAATCTTAACCACTATATGGAGTGATCTATCTGAATAAGTGTTAGTTTCACACAGCTGACTTAAGTGACAGGCTAGAGTTCAGTCCTACAGCTAGGGTATTGAACTTTTAATTTTTGGTTATTTACATTTGTATAAAATGACAGATAAGATGAATCACTGTAGTACTATTCACAAAGGTGCGTTCTGCTCCCTTAGCATCAAAGAAACTTACGTGGAGTTTGCAAAGTATCAGTGGAATAACTGACGTTCACAGAGAGGAATCACACACATCTTTTGGGGTTTGCTTCAAAGGGTGAATGAAACTCACTGTCAAGCTGCAGACTGACTGCGGCTGATGAATGCACGTGTATATTAAAGTGCAGCGTTGAGGGCAAGACTTCCAAAGGATTCCTTTGTCTTTGCAGTGTCTAAGTGCTTATTGCAAATGCAAAGAATGTCCAGTCGTGGTTTTTCTCCTTGCAGTAAAATTCCCTGTGCTCACCAGCAATAAACGAGACAGCATGCTGTATCCCTTGTGAAAAGTCAGGATGCCACTGGCATGGAAACTCTCCGTCGCTGCCTAGGACATGTTTAGAACCTATTTTCAGAATGTATGAAGGGTCTCCTACACAGCAGAGGACTGAAGCCTCACGTGTCTGAAATCCACACAAAACAATAGGATGCGACCAGTTTAAACAGCATCAACATCTAGATATCTGTCTAGTCTGTGGATGCCACCTGAAAAAAAAAACAACACAACCCTAATTGTAATGCTGTTAAGCCTAGACACACAAATTAATCCCAGAATTGAACTGGTTTTGTATCCTGCACCACATATTTGCAGAGTGCATTAGCTTCCACTGCAGTCTTCTACTGAGAAAAAACAGCCACTAACAAGTGCTGAGGCAAAATGCAGCTTCAGAGGATCCTGCAAACACTTAAATTCTAAATGTGCCTTAAGCAGAAACAACCCAATATCCTGCATTTCAAATGAAAATATATTTCTCCTCTGTGAATAGTTAGCTGGAGCCAAGAGCACATCTGTTATGAGGATTCTACCTCATTTTTGTGTTTAGCATTCCTGAGGAAGTTTTTTAAAAAGATCATTTACCAACGTATCGCTGCAAAGACCTTTGTATTAGTCATTTCCTACGTTATTTAAAATATTCTGCATACCCATTGCTTATCACTGAGTTCCCTAAGATCAAACTGATTCCGTCCTGAAGTGCTAAACTAAAAAAGGGGCACCAGTGGGAGAAAATGTTATGGGAGTGACAGAAGAAAGCAGCTGTGTATTTTGAGAAGCAGTGAGTGTTCAGTAACCCAAGACAAAGGAAGCTATAAATGATTCATAACTTTGAGAAATTCTGTTGCTTGTGTAATTTAAGGTATAAAATTCTATCTAATTAAAAGTAAGCACAGCATTTACCCTGGCCTTATCACTTTTATAGGGTCTTGGCTTCAACAAAGTTATTTTCATGTGCTCCACATAGCTATTTCGAGCACCTCCGTGTAGTAGTGTATTGGCTGATTTATTAATATCTGATTTGCACATTGAAAATCATTACCCTCAGGAGAATTTTAATGGGCTCTGATTCAGATGTAAATAAATAACAGAAGAACCCTCAAATCTCAGCACAGTTTGCTGCTTTTCATTGACCTTTCCAGATTCTCTAACTTGCCAGAAAATCTTTTCTGAACCTAATGGTATAATTTTACAATTTGTGTCCTGCTTTTCTTTCTTTTTTCTTTGTCCTTTATTTTTCTTACTTGTTAAGAGAGAAATTATTTATGTAATGAACAGCTGCTTCTGCTTCTGCTTCCAGGGTATGGCTGTTCATGTGGTCATTCCTGTTGTAAAGGCAAGCTAGGTAAATGCTTTCAAGATTCCCATTTGATACCTGAAAGCAGCTTTCTATTATTTAATGTTATTTACTCTTCCTATAAAAGTGCCCTGCTTCTACCTGCACTGTGCACACACAGAAATTTACCTAAAAGATGTCAGACTAAGATTAGAAGCTAAACACTCAGAAAATATCTCAAATGTCTTAAAACCTGAAACTTTCAATTTCTAGATAGTTGGCAAAACCTAGGTTCAGGCATGTTAGAGAAACTTTGCAAGTGCTGGCCAAGAACTGCAGGACTAGGAAGAAGGAACTTCCCTGTAAATTAGGAATTTGAGTGGGTCTGCCCTAGAAATTAGAAATTTGAATGGGACTGCCTTGGGGTTTTCTGACAATCAGGAGGTAACAACTGTTTCCTGATGAAGGTTGCCTACAAATGCATGCCTGAAAAAAAGCTAAACCAAGAAGCACAAAGTATTTGTGACTGTTGTTTGTACACAAGTTTGGTAGTCTGAAGTATATTACTGTAATTCCACTAGAGGGGCAACAGCTTTTAAAATACTTTGAGACTGAAAAAGTCAGGAGAGATTTGCATAGGGGTGTTGATCTGCTTGAGGATGGAAATGTTCTACAAAAAGATCTGAACAGGCTATACTCATATGCTAAGGGCAATGGTATGAGCTACAGGAAGGCCAAGTGCCAAGTACCTTGCGTGTGTGACTTGAGTGACAACAATTGGATGTAATGCTACTGGCTTGAGGAAGATAGTTTGGAAAGCTGCCTGGTGGAAAAGAATCATAGAATCATATTTACTCATTACGGATTGGAAGGGACCTCGAAAGATCATCTAGTCCAATCCACCTGCAACAGCAGCATCACCTAAACCAAGTCACACAGGAACCCATCCAGTTGGGTCTTGAACATCTCCAGTGAAGGAGACTCCACAACCCCCCTGGGCAGCCTTGAACTTGGGGCTGTCATCAACACATGACTGAATATGATCCAGCAGTGTGCCCAGGTAGACAGAAGGCCAGCAGCAACCTGTCTCTTATCAGAAAGAAAGTGGCCAGGTGGAGTATGAAAGTGATTGTCAACTGGTACTTGGCACTGATGAGGCCACACCTCCAATACTGTGTTCAGTCCAAAGAAGAGCAATGAAGCCGGTGAAGGATCTGGAGAACAAATCTTATAAGGAGCAGCTGAGGGAACTGAGCTTGTTTAGCCTGAGGTAAAGGAAGGTGAGACTTTACCACTCTCCACAACTACCTGCAGGAAGGTTGGAGCCAGGTGGGAGTTGGTCTCTTCTCACAAGCAACAAGAAACAGAACAAGAGGAAATGTCCTCAAGATGCACCAGGGGAGTTTGAAGATTAGATATCAGAAAGAAATTTATTCACTGAAACTCTTGTAAATAATTGAAACAGAGTACCCAGGGAAGTGGTTGATTTACTAAACCTGGATGTATTTAAAAGACGTGTAGATGTGGTTGACACACTAATTTTTTACTGTCAGGATAGAAACTTTTTAAGCGAGTGAATGCACAGGTTTCAAATTGGTAAACACATACATAAAGAAAATTAGACAAGAAAACATGAAGACCAAGAGGAAGATGAGAAAAGAAATAATGAACTGAAAATTCATTAGAAGAAAATTACATTAGAAAGAGGGGTGTACAGTTTAATGAAGGCTAAGTTTAAGCCTGTGAGTAAAATCAAACAATTAATACGCATTCAGAAGACATACATTCTGTGGTACTTAGGATATGCTTTACACAAGAAGGGTCATTTTGGTGTCCTGAAGATCTGAAATGGCTTCAATTTTAGAGACTTCAAAACTAGTATACAAAACATTTAGTGTAGGTGTACAAGATGTCTTCCAACAAGGAATCCAACTTGGGCAGAAGTGACAGATAAGCCATCATTTACCACTACCTTAGTGAGTCTCCTTCTCTGGAGATATTTAAAACATGTTCTGTGTGACTTGCTCTAGGTGATCCTGCTGTGGCAGGGGGCATTGGACTAGAGGACCTTTCGAGGTCCCTTCCAATCCCTAATGTTCTGTGATTCTGTGAGTGGTCTAGGCCGAAGGTTTCCAGATATGAAGGAGTAGATAAATTCTGGGAAAAATGAAGTTTCCTTTGGACTTTTAATGTTCCCTGGTTAGCTAGAAAGTGCAAAAGAGTTCTGACAATGTTCAGAAGTCCATGAATGTGAAATGGTATTTTAGCATGATTAATAGTTATCTAAATCCTTTCATTAATTTAATTCCATCAGCTCTCCTTTGGCAATATCATAAAGCTGAGTAATTATGAGTTTGGAGCAGATTTTTTCAAGACTCTAAAATGTCAGCTTCTCTCTGAGTATACAAACTAGATCTCAAGTATCACCTGGCATTTACAGGCAAAATTACAACATGTAAACTCTTACAATAAATCAAGATTTGGATACTGCGGCTAAGTTTGTAGGAGAGATATTATTTGGACAGAAATCTTTGTTGTAGGTGAAACAGAAAGAAGATAATGGAACAATTAAAATATTTTAGATTATTTGAATTTTCAGATTTTCAAAATTCTTCAAGGTCAGTAAGGAGATGACCCAGACTAACTGCCACAGATGTCTTCCAAATCAGTAATTGTAAAATGGTTACAGATACGTTTTTAAGCACAATTCTCTATAAAGAGAACAAAAGAGGGAGTTCTAGTTCTAAATTTAGTAAGAGAAATACTGCAATCATTGCCACAGCTGTAGAGTAGTAGAATAGGCACCAAGCTGGTGTTAGGTAGCTTTGAGAGGTAACTAACCTACACAGTATAGCTCCACAAAGAATTACATGAGCTATTATAAGCCTGATATCTTTTCAAGTTGTTCAACATGATTGTATTGTGTCAGTTTTTGTACTAATGTTTCCTATAATTGTTATAAAGTACAAAAATTCATTTTAAAATTAATATATAATTAATGTATGCTTGAAGAAAAAAGTACAGATGATATAGGATCTTACTGTGTGTCACCTCCTGAGTTTAGATTACTGGTTTCAATTGTCCAGCAAAATGTACTCAAAGGCCCAAACTACCGACACTGCATACCTAGAGGTAATATTTCAGCCAGCCAAACCTGTGGTTAGGAGAATCAGTGAGGGGAAAGGTCAATTCAATGGATACTGTCTAAATTCATAACTCTAAAACGACAAAATAGTTTAAAATATCATTGCAGAATCACAGAATAAATTTGTCTGGAAGAGACCCTTAAGACCATCAAGCCCAACCTTTGACCCAGCACGGACAGTTCACCCCTAAACCATGTTCCTCAGCACTATGTCTACAAGATGTTTGAATAACTTAAGGGCTGGTGACTCCACCACTGCCCTGGGCAGCCTATTCCAATGTTTGATAACCCTTCTGGTCAAAAAATTCTTCCTAATGTCCAGCCTAAGCCTCCCCTGGCACAGCTTGTAGCCATTTCCCCTGGTTCTATTGCTTTCCAACTCCTTGCTCCAACTTCCTTTCAGGTGTTTGTGGAGAGCTATAGGGTCTCCCCTCAGACTCCTTTTCTCTAGGCTAAACAACCCCACTTCCCTCAACTGCCCCGCAGAGGACTTGTGTTCCAGATCCTTCACGGAGCCTCATTGCCCTTCTCCAGACACACTCCAGCATTTCTATGTCCTTCTTGTAGTGATGGGCCCAGAAATGAACACAATATTCAAGACGTGGCCTTACCAGTGCTGAGTACAGGGGAATCATCTCCTCCTGCTGGCCACTATTTCCAGTAGTATGCTAGGATGCCACTGGCTTTCTTGGCCACCTGGGCAAACTGCTAGTTCATATTCAGCCAACTGTCAGATCCTTTTCTGATGTGCAGCT
The DNA here is from genome assembly GCA_013400115.1 of Rhinopomastus cyanomelas. Classification (NCBI taxonomy): domain Eukaryota; kingdom Metazoa; phylum Chordata; class Aves; order Bucerotiformes; family Rhinopomastidae; genus Rhinopomastus; species Rhinopomastus cyanomelas. Next base: position 64,511 of record VXBP01007593.1, read on the forward strand.
TTCCAATCACACCTCCCAAAGTCTGTAGCCTACCATGGGATTGTTATCACCCAAGCACAGGACCCAGCACTTGGCCTTATTGAGCCTCAGACAATTGTCCTTGGTCCATCTCTCCAGCCTGTCTATGTCCCTCACTGTCCTGTTAGACAATGGCTTCCAGCTCTTCCTCTTTGTTGCCCACTCTGTGTCCCTCGTGTCTTATCTATCACACATCACACAGCCCACTGTCCCCTACCTCCGCTGAGATATCAGTGAGATAGTACACTGTTGTTCCACAAGCATTATGGGACACTCCCGGGCATGTCCCTGGCGAGCCTGGTCTTTCCCCTTTCCCCTTTCCCCCTTCAAATCTAGTTTAAAGCTGTGTCAGTGAGACTGACCGACTCATGCACCTGAATCCTTCTCCCGCTTTGAGAGAAGTGCACCCTGTCTCATGCCGGTCTGAGGACTAGTATCATGTAAACTGACTCGTGATCAAAAAACCTGGTGACACCAGGTTTGGAACCAGGAATTGACTTGATGAGTCTCATTCTTTCAGGATTAGTTGCTGCAACTAGGGGGATAGAGAAGGCATTACTGTGCTCTTAGTCCCATGACCAGTTGGCCTAAGGCCATGAAACCTGTGTTGACTACCTCTGGTTTGTTGTGTCTAGTTCATCACTACCTACCTGAAAAATCAGTTAGGGATAATAATCAGAAGACTGGACCAGAGGAGGAAGCTTCCTTTCCTCACCTTTAACTCATGTTCTAGGGAGGCAGCAGGTTGTACTCTATTATTTATGATCTGTTATATCTGGGAAATTGTCAAGTTGGATATTATTATCTGTGTACAAGGTCTGATTGTGACTGTATTAAATAAATCTATTAGAACTGATAATTTTCTCTCTCTCAGATGGTGTTGAAGATGGATATAAAGCATTAGACATTAAAAGAAAATTAAGGCAATAGTGTCCTGTAGAGTGTTCATAAAGATAATAGCTACGTTACAATAAATATATTAATAATTATGTAATAACTCTAAAAACAAATCATGGCACACTCGTATCTTTACAACACATGAAAAGTTGTGGTTAATTCTATGTATCTTCTTCCACACCAGAAGTACACTAACACAGCGATGCGCACTCTTAGAAACAAATGCCCACATACTTTTTTTCATTGTTGAATCAATCCTATCCTTGATATCACTTCATATTTCATGTAAACCACACAGCACTAACAACAGCCTTTCCATAACCTCTCAACAGGTTTATTACTGAAGAGTGGCTTCATCAGTATCCACACTGATGGACAGTTCCAAATTAATCATGTAGTTCATCAGAAAAACAGCATTTCCCTTATTTTCCAGATGACAGTGATTATAGTTAGCCATGGAAAAGTTTCTCCAGATGAGGTGCCTGAAGGAGAGCACTAATCTGACTCTTCTGAAAGAGCAATGCTTTCCTTTCCCAGAGGCTACAACATTCCGTAAAAGAATGTTCTCCTTGGCTTTGCCCCATTTTTCCCCCTCAACATACACTTCTCAATTTATTGAACAGCTTCAGAGCCTGAACTGCAGAATTTAACTCCTGCATATCTGAGGTGAAGGGGATTCAACCTGATTAGCTTGACTTTCTTTCAAATCCCTTTGTCCTTTTCAATTTTACATTGAAAAGGCAAAGAAAGAAGTAGAAGGCGGGGAGGGGTAGATGAATGGATAATCTACTTCTTCAATACTGCCCATTTTCTAAGGTACTTAACCCATGAAGTGACACAGACTGAGACAAGAAGGAAAGACTTTTCAAGAGGGATAGCCTACAATGCGTTTAATGAAGGCCAAGAGGTTGCTTGCTGGTGGTCCTTTATTTATGAATGACAGAAAAGTGGGATAAATGCTTAGGGTAACTCTACAAAAAAGAAATGTGTTTACTTTTCAATAGCCATTATACTCTTTCTGGCCCATAAAGAAAGAAAAAAAAAACCAACAAAAAATAAAACCAACAAACCCATGGGAGAATCTGGGTACTCCCAATGCATAAATCTCAATTTCCTCTAGGGAAAGGAGAGAATGGGCAGACACCTGTGCAGCATACAGGACCATGATCTTTTCAGAGCAGTCTCTGGCTGGAGATTCCTAACATAAAAGTGACATAAAAGACAAAGATGAATAGGTATGGCACCTGTGCCTCTGTGCTCGGTGATGTTTGCTGTTCTCACGAAGGATATGGCAAATGTCCTCAAAAGTAGCATAATCTTACTCTGCTCTAAGTGTTTCAACAAGAATTTCAGCAAAAGAGAGGCTTGAACCAATGGAGTCTGACACAGAGGCAGTCTTTGTGTGTATTCAAGCTTCTTGCTGACCCCATCACTGGATCTCTACAGCAATACAAACTGTGTGCTCGTGAAGAAGGCAAATCTTCATCCATGATGACACAACTGAAGAGGTCTTGACAATTTTCTCCTTTTCTAGGCCTTACTATTTCCTACATGCTGTGGACTACTCTCAAACAACAAAGGTATAAATTGAAGGAGATCTTTTTCTTAATTCTGAGGTTTGTAGTGTTTTGCTTCTCATTACAAATTACAGCCAAAATCTTATTCTATATCAGTATTCAATAAACAAATCAATATGTAAGACATATGCTGTTCTCAAAAAATTCAAACATCTGTTTCAAATCCCCAAATGAAACGTGTTGTCCTTGGGGACATTTAAGTTTTCGTTTCCTGATACGTGATCTTTCATTTCTCAGGCTTCTTATGGGAAATCCTGAAGCCATTATTCTGGATAAGAATAAATAAATGTAAGAACTCCAAAGCAATTAGGGGAAAAAAACCAAACAAACCCAACCCTCATTAAACTATTTGGAATATACACAAAGTATGTGATCAGAGCTAGATAAAGCATGGTTAAAAGACTGACTACAGTTTTTTCAGGGATTTTTTTTTCCTCCAAATATGTGTTAAGAGGCCTCTATTATAGTTGCATCTGAACGTACCCTGGTGAAAATTCAGGCCATTTCCTACAGCTTGATGTACAAGACCAACGCCCACCTGGCTCCAACATCCTTGCAAGTAGTTGAAGAGAGTGATAAGGTCTCATTTCTGACTTCTTTTTCTTAGGCTAAACAACACTGGATCTTTCCACCACTCATTACAGTGTTTGTGTTCCAGACCCTTCACAAGTCCCACTGCCCTTCTCTGGAAACATTCCGTCACTTCAATGTTCTTGTAGTAAACCCACATCAGAACACAGTATTGGAGAGGCAGTTTCTACCAGTGCCCAGTATAGAGCAAAAATCACTTCCCTACTTCTCCTGGCTGCATTATTTCTGATGCAAATCAGGATGCTATTCGACTTCATGGTCTCCTAGGCACACCACTGACTCATATTCAGTCCCAGGTCCTTTCCCACTGGGCAGCTTTCCGGCCTGTGGTGTTGCATGGGGTTGCTGTGATTCATGTGCAGGACTCAGCACTTGACACTGCTGAAGCTTATACCATTGGCTCATCAATCCAGCCTGGCCGGATCTCTCTACAGAGACCCTTCTTACCCTTAAGAACATCAACACTTCTAGCCAATTTACTGAGGTACTTCCTAAGGCTACCTTTGATACTCTCATGGAAAATATTGATAAAGACTTATAACGAAGTAGGCTTCAAAAGTGATTTTGGGGGCTTTATGCTGCTCCCCATCCCTGTCATCCAGCTGAGAGAACTGGGAACAATTCATTTCACTGTTAAAGAAGGAGGCAAATATGACATTCTGTGCCTTGGTCTTCTCCTCACCTGTTGTCACTGTTTCCCCCTGTATTCAATAATGGATGAAGATTCTTCTTTGCCCTCCTTTCATTGCCACTGCATTTATAGAATTATCTTTTATGGCAGTAGTCAGATTAATTTCTAGTTAAGCTTTGACCCTTCCAATTCCCTACACAAACCATTGACATCCTTACAGTCCTGAGTTACCTGGTCTTTCTTCTGAAGTTTGTCATTTCAAGATGTTGGTATTAATTGCATTTCAAAGACCTATAGAAAGCTCACTCTTAACTCTAAAAGTAATTAAAGATTATGCTTATGTTTGTGTTTTAAGAATAGCAACAGATGTATATTTTTGTGGCACATGTAATAAATGAAAGGATTGGAAAGGTTTTGGTTTTCATTCAAGCTGCTTGCTTAGGATACTGTTAGAATGCTACTTACAACACATGGATTTTTGATTCATCTGAGATTAGTGTAACTAAAACTGTAGACTGCAAACAGACAGCTGCCTATATTAGAACCTCTATTCTACACTGAGTTTTAAACCTAAGTTCTGTTCAGACTTTGCTCCAGTTTCCTTGAACTAACAGGGTCAAATTCTGCTGAAAATGTACATCTGGCCTCTGTTGCTGAAACAGGACATGCCGTAGCGTACAAAGAGCTCCAAAGATCAGCCAAGTGATCTTTCATGCATTTTATAAATGCGCTTACACAGCGTGCAGCTGCCGTGGTCTTCTTCCAAGGTGTTCCCCTTTTTTGTGCCTCTGCATGCTCCAGTGTTGCAAGATGAAATTATTCCTTTGCTAATTCCAGATTACATCATTATGAAATATCAGTTATTAAATAGGAAAACAGGAATGTCTGGGAGTAACACCATCAGTTCAGGATTCAGGTTAAAAAAAAGGAACAAACTCTTTAAAAGTCATAGATTTCTATTTATTTTTAATCTTCCTGAAGAAGCCATAATAGTTTGATAAAAGAAAGCAAAATCAAATGCAGATATCTGCTGTTTGACACTGCTTATCTCCCTAGCTTATTATAGACGTAGTGTAATGCAGTTGTGAACTTGAAACATAACTTTGGTAAAGATCACAACAGAACAGTAATCTTTACAAACATACGCTGTAATAATGACTCTCATCTAGTTTTGGTCTCTGAGATCCTTAATGCTTGCACAAAACTCTATGAACACTAAAGAAAAACGTAAGAAATGTTGTCCTTTACAGGAATGTAGTAAAAAAATAAGCTGTGGCTCAGAAACAAAAAAACCCCCAACAATAATATTACAAATAATATATTAAATTGACTGAAAAAATTAATGCCTGAATATTTTTCTTCACCATGTAAAATTTTTAATTAGTTAGTAAAATTAGCTAGCCTTCAATATACAATCACTGTAACATCTGTTAATATACTATGTTGATAAGTGTAAACATATTTATAATACTGATCCTCAATATCATAACAACGATGATACTTCAGGGAGATTTTTCTTTGAAAACCCATACCATTGAGCACAGCTTAAAGTACTTCATTAGCTTCAACCAGCTTGAATTCTGCCTCTTAGTTAGAGGCTGGATTTATGTGCAGCAGAACCTACTGAATTCTATAAAATACAGAGAAAAATACCCATATATATTTATTTAACACAACTATATACCACATATTAACTTTTTTAATATATACACATATATATGTCTGAATGAAAATATGTGGAGAAATATTAGCAATGGCGTTTTTGAATGCCATGTTAACGCAGCTTGAGTTTCTCAAGATGTCTTTCTGACCCATCAGTAGTTTTGAATTTTCACATTCTTCTTCAGCAATTGTTTTCTGCTCTAATGAAGCAGGTATAAATATTAGTGTTCATCGATGACTTGGATGAGGCGTCAGGGTGCACTGTCAGCAAGTTTGCTGATGACACAAAGCTGGGTGGTGTCGCTGACAGCCCTGCAGACTGTGCTGCCATTCAGCGAGATCTGGACAGGCTGGAGAGCTGGGATGAGAAAAATCTAATGAAGTATAACAAGAGTTAGTGTAGAGTCTTCCATCTGGGCAAGAAAAACACCAGGTACCAGTATAGGCTGGGGAGTGAACTGTTGGAGAGCAGTGTAGGAGAAAGGGACTTGGGGGTCCTGGTGGACAACAGGATGACCATGAGCCAGCAGTGTGCTCTTGTGGCCAAGAGGGCCAACAGCATCCTGGGGTGGATCAGGACAGGGGTGGTTAGCAGATCAAGAGAGGTTCTTCTCCCCCTCTACTCCACACTGATGAGACCACATGTGGAGTCTTGTGTCCAGTTCTGGACCCCTCAGTTCAAGAGGGATGTGGAGCTGCTGGAGGGAGTCAAGGAAGATGAAGGAAGTGGGGCACCTCCCATATAAGAAGAGGCTGAGGGAGCTGGGTGCCTTTAGCTTGGAAAAGAGGAGACTGAGGGGTGACCTCATTAATGTTTATAAACATTTGAAGGGTGGGTGTCAGGAGGATGGAGCCAACCTCTTCTCAATGTCATGTAGTGATAAGACAAGGAGCAATGGTTGTAAGCTGGAACATAGGAGGTTCCACATAAATATCCACATCCTTCACAGTGAGGATGATGGAGCACTGGAACAGGCTGCCCAGGGGGGTTGTGGAGTCTCCTTCACTGGAGATGTTCAAGACCCACCTGGATGTGCTCCTGTGTGACTTGGTGTAGGTGATCCTGCTGTGTCAGGGGGACTGGACTGGATGATCTTTCGAGGTCCCTTCCAATCCTTAATGATCCTATGATTCTGTAATTAGTATTAAAAAAAAAAAGCAGCTCTTCCTTATGTCACATGTTATTTCCTATGATTGTTGTGTCTGAAGTACAAGCCTTGGATATCCAGTCAAGTGTATAGGTGCATTTGTCACATTAGGCAATAACAGCCTGGAACACGAGTGGTACAAAAGCATGTGAGGAGTCCCTTCTCTGTTCTCTGGACAAAGTGCTCCTCTCTGAGATGACCATGTCAATATGTAGCTGAGGAGAAGGAGCTAGAGTTTAAATAATAGACAAAACTTCATAGTTTTCTCTTGTCCCATCTTCTCTTAATCCATGCCTTGCAGTTGCAGACTTTAGGAAAAATACAACTGCAGAAAGATCAGTTGTCTGAGCCACTGTAAGAAACTGTAGGAACAGAACAGCAGCACTGATTCCCACAAGACTAAGGTTAAGGTGGCCTTCAGAGTGATGCAGTGCTAGTGGTTTCAGACAGTTCCAAGGATTTCCCAGGATTCAGAGTCAGCACAGCAGTCTCTACATCGGGTCTGGACCTGAGGATAAGGATACTTTCTTTTCTTTTCAAAACAAAACAACAACAAAATTACCAAATGACATTGTTTTATGACACCAAAGCTTTTATACAAGATTTCTATACTATCAGCAGAGGAATTTCATACATATCAAGAATGTGTGAGACATCTTCTATAGATCAGGAGGTTTGGAAAACTGTCCATACATTGAACAAAACTGACAGAGAGTGGTACCAGCTGAGAGGAAACCAGAAATAAAGTATTTTTAGTTCTTTCTATCTCATCAGGACTGAACAGTGACATACTTAGATAGGACAAAGAAAGAAAAAGGCAAGGAAAGGAGCAGATCCCTACTTTCCATACAAAATACTTAGAGAAATAGAAGTGTTGAGAGAGTTGGTACAAACGAAGACAAATCATGCCCCAAATATTGATAAGTGTCCCAAACCCAAGCTGCTGTGCACTTGTATGGAGTTCCTATGGAGATCTTTTGTGCTTGCAAGTGGTAGTAAATCTTTAGGCCACTAGAGTCTACCAGGGCTTTGTGATGTCTCTTGTCAGTGGGTTTCACTGCACCCCCTGCTTTGTTGGCATTTCTGAGAAGCAAGTTCCAGTAAGGGAGTTGTACAAGAGACAGAAATAGAGCTATAAGTTAACAACTAATAATCAGTCATTCGTGTGTTAGTCACAAACACTATATTCAGGTGAAAACCCTCAAGGAGCAATGGCTGTAAGTTGCAGCAGAGGAGGTTCCGCCTCAACACAAGGGGGAACTTCTTTGCTGTGAGGGTCACAGAGCACTGGAACAGACTCCTCAGGGAGGTCGTGGAGTCTCCTTCTCTGGGGACTTTCAAGGCCGCCTGGATGCGTTCCTCTGTGATCTGTGTTAGATAGTTTTGTCCTGCTGCGGCAGGGGGGTTGGACTCGATGATCTCTTGGGTCCCTTCCAACCCCTAACATCCTATGATCCTATGATCCTATGTTGTAAAAAAGTTATGCTTCTTCAAATGATCGAATTCTTCAAATTATGAGCTGCTTGCTTCTTACTAAAGTGCTTGTTATACTTGTTTCAGGAAGTATCAAGGAGACAAACAAGTGCTACTCCCCAAAGCAGAGGGTTTTTTTGGAATATAAAGTCCAGCTCAAGAGTAGGCATAAGCACAACAAAAAGTAGGTAATGTTCTTGTCTTTTTTTTCCTTACTTGTTTCAAACTGTTCTGAGAGATTTAATTTCAGAACAGGAAGATTCACTTTGGACTAAATGAATCCCTTTTGGCATTTGAGTTTAGCAGCTTAAGCACTTCCTATAATTAAGTCCAAAGACTTCTTTTAGGCTTAAATAAATCCCCTTGGAGCTGTCAATGAATGTGGGCTCCAGAGAGATGTAGAGGTCCAGGGATTTCTCTTAAGTGCCTCATTACCCATTAGCTTGCAAAACACATTTATTTGCAATACCTGTAATATGATATTGAGTTTGAAGAGAGCGAAAAAAAATCAGTTGAGAATCCAGGAGGAATGTTCTCTGAAGAAATTTAATATGAAACTAACTTCAGTCCTAGCTTTTTTTTCCCCCACTGAGTGCAAGCTGACTGCAGGAAGCTTTTTTCTTTCTGCTTTTTAGGACCCTCACGCCCGCCCCCACCTCTGGAAACAATGCACAAAAAGGGACTCTTCTGCTGCCTGCAAGAGGTGTCTAATTACTAGCTGGAAACTCCATTCATCACCCAGGTGTTGGAAAACACAGTCCTCTAATAGCAGGCCACTGCACTTGAGTGAACCTGCCCTGCAGGGGATTGGACTGTTCAAGGCCAAGCCTAGGGAAACCTGGTCACAACCATATGGAAGAGGGCTAATTCCTGTTCTTCCTCTGCTAGTCCTACAGAGATTTAAGAGAAAAAATATTTGCAGGAAGAAGCAGACGCCTTCAGCCACCTGTCCAACAATTCTTTTTGGCACAGAATATATTTGTTGGATCTCCTGTGCCAAAGTACAATGAAATTTGCACACACAATCAGGTTTCAAGCACTAATGTAGAAAATGAATAGAAGAAAAATAATGGGAATTTTAAAAGAAAGTTTAAAAGTTATTTGAACATTTGGAAAAGAATAGCTGTTTGAGGCAGAACTGCAAGTCATCTATTATTTGTGTTGTCACTCATAAAGACCAAATCTAATTTCCTTTCTTTTCTTTTTTTTTTAAATTTATGTGGAACTGGAGAGTGATGGGATAAACAGACACACCATTTTGAGAACTTAAATAGTTGAAGCATCTGTGCCTAATAGTAATATGAAACCTTATGTTTGTCTTCCTGACTTTTCAATTTAATTTTATAGCAGTTCTTAGAGTACTGACAAATGCAGTCCTTTCACCCAATTTGCCACAGCTTTTACCTTACTAGAGTTTGATTGTAGCCAGTTTTAAACAGCCTAGTACTCAAATTCCACACTGTGTATGCCAAGAGTCCTATCCCTGCTCATGCAAAATACACTGGCTGTAACTACAACCAAGTTTTAGGTCACACCAGGAATGCACTTTTCTCAGCAGTGTAGTATGAGAGAGTGCTAAATGGATTTGTTTTAGCTGAAAGCGAAATGGAAGAAGTGCTCAAGGCACAAACAACTTCTTGCAACTGTTAATGGATGTTCAACACATGGGACCACCGTAGAGTTTGTGCTGAAATTCATGTCGTGTTCACATCATATCAGGTCTTGAGCACCAACTAGTTCTTTCTGCAGGTCTGCAGTGCCATAATGTTTACTAATGCTGACACAGTGTGTGAGCATCTGCTGAGCAACAAATACTCCTCAGACCAACTTTCATCAGCCTTTGCCTCTCTATGAAGTAAGTGACAGATAATTGTCCTGGATCAATTGCTTATGAGCAGTTCAATTAGTATGAAAAAGGAAATTGAGTATCACAGAGCAACTGAATCCTACTTTTCATTTTGCTGATACTACTTGTGTTTTCTTTTCACTAACTCTCTGTGATGAGAGGCCTTTCCAAATGCATCCTCTCCAAACTCCCTTCCTGACACAGAATTGTTTTCTCAAGACTCTTGAATCATCTGCTGAGAAATTATACTACATAACTTATGTTCCTTTCTCTTTCATGTTCCTCCCTAAGGGAGTACAACGTCTGTGCCACCACGAATTAATGAATGAGTAGCTACTTGCCTCAAATTTTAGTCTGTGTTCTTTACATTCTGCCCATTCCAGAAAAGGAGGCTGAATGGGGCTAACATTCCTAGTTTATGCTGGAAATATCAAGAGATCTTCTGGAGAACAGTTGCTCTAATTTTACATATTATCAAGCGGCTCCAAGTACACCGGTGAAATATGATGGTTATGCATAAGAGCATAAAAGTGACGGATCAAATTTACTGAAAAGAGTTAACAGACCTGTACATTGCACTACACAAGTAGGAAACTCATCTGGGTTTTTCTACTTTTTTTAAATAGACAAATAAGATGAGTAAGTTGTAAAAGAAAAGGAAAAAAAATCACCAGGATTAACTGCCAGAATTTTTATTTTCCTTTTTGGAAAGTTCTTTTGTATATGTGTTGTCACGACCTCTATAATCTTCTGTACATTAAAGCAAACCATGCAAGTTCTTTCACTTCTGACACTTATTTTCTGTACTTGTTTGTGGTTCTGTTGCTCTCATTAACACTTTCTTCCTTTGGCTCAGCTACTATGCCTGTGACACCCATAGTCGAATCCCATCTGATACTTTAATGTTGCTCAATTGAGCAGTTGGATCATTTACATGTCTTGTAGAATTGACTCCCATTTAAATATCACAGAACAGCTTTGGTTGTAAGAGACCTTTAAGATCCAAATTCATGAAGAAGACTTTGACATGTTACAGCACAGTGAAACCCTTCTTTCCTGAAATCTCCAAGTCTTTTTTTGAAGAACTACTGTAAATAGTTTTTCTCACCTTGTGTTTCTGATCAACCATGGTAAATACCCTTCTCATTTTCTTCTCAGCCAGTTTTCCTAATGAGGGGAAGATAATTTTGAACTCCAGTCCTGCTTTTTAGTTTGACAATCACAGATGATCACATCTGTCCCTTCAGGATTTTGTATATCGCTCGTATTGGTATGTTGCTGGAGATTCCTCCTCTGCGTACCGTCTCCACAGGGATGTCACACCACCAGCCAGATGATACTCCACGTACTTCTTTGACTTCTGCTACACAGATATTTCAAACCAAATTCTTGCAATACTGCACACAGCTTCATCACCGTTTAACGGAGCTCAGTTTGGAAAGAAGGCAGCTGCATTCTATCAGTGGAACAGCTTTTGCACACCTGTCCTCTTCTGGGTTCCTGGTTTATTGTGCAAGCCATAAATAGCTTTTGTCCTGAAGAACGTTTACACACATTTTATGGTGGTGAAAATTTCTTAAACTGCTTATGCAGTCTTCAGTTTATGCCTCAAAATTTGAAAACAGACCTACCTGCCACTTGCTGTATTTTCACTTTTCTTCACTTGATTATGAGTTTCATCCTGAAGTCACTGAAATAATCACCTTCACGTAACAACAATTTCTCGACATTTCAGTGTGAGGTTTCAGCTCCTTTTGTTGGTCATTCTGGACATTCTATTGAACCATTGAGAGACTCCATGGGTTTGAACAAGTCTGCAGGCTTCTTACTATGTGGAACTCTTTTAACAGCAAAGATTTCTTTACTGAAAGGGTTATTAAATGTTGGAGCAGGCTTCTGAGGGAGGTGGCCAACCTGGAGGTATTTGAAAGACATATAGATGTAGGGCTGAAGACCATGATTTAGTGGTGACCTGGCAGTGCTGGGTTAAGGGTTGGACTTGATCTGAAAGGTTTCTTCCAGCCACAATGATTTTGTGACTTGGATGTCACCACTAAATGCTAAACTGCACTGTGACAGTTTCAGTCATTGTTCTATCATACCCTATTTTTGGTATGTCCACAGATATAAATATTGATAATGTTCTAAATGACAGGAGGTCATTTCAGCTGAGGAAAGGATATTTGCTGGATTTTTTTTGGCAAATACCTGTGGCAATATAACACCAAAAGTAAAAATGTGAATTATTGTATAATTTTTCTTGTACAGTTAAAAAACAGCTTTAAAGCTAGGTGCTAATGTAAGTTTTTAGCATACAAAAAATAGCGTAGTAAAAAAGTATTCATTAACTGATTTGAGGATTGAGTATATGAGTGCCATTTATACATGTGTGTGTGTGTTTATGGGCTTGCATATGCCAAGTCTACATAAATGAAGGCATTTTTTAACTATGAATAAAAGGAAATCAAGGAACCAATAGAATTAATTTGATATTTTAATGAGATGGACATACTGGGTTTCATTAAATTTCTTACTACAGTGGCTGGATGATTTAGCCTTCTCTGCTGCATTATTAGGCTACTACTGCAAAAAAGGACAGAGATACTTTGGGGTTTTTTTCATCATTAGGGCAAAACCATGGAAGCCAGATGTCCAGGGGAAGGATTCTCCTCACATGGCTTTAAACATCTAAAAGTGGTCACTGAACCCTATAATTGCCTCGTACTCACTGTACCATCAGGAGAAGAAAATGTAATCTTCAGGAGCACAGTTTGTCTCAATTTCAGATCGAAGATCTCAGGTGGTCCAGGTCAATTGTCTGTTTCTCTCCACTGACTGTAAGAATAACTATTATAATCAGCTCAGGTGTAAAAGTTTAAGTATTCTAAGCCCAAAGAAGAGAGCGATGCTCCACGTTTTAGGAGAACTTTGGAAGATACCCATGTTTTCTTTAAGACAGTGTCAAACTAGCAGTCATGACAGAGCATTTGATTAATCCTGATTTTGTAAGGTTTTTGAGCAAGTACTTGTCTTTAGGCATGCTTTCAGACCCACTAACCTCACATGTAAGTTTAATGCACTGACCTAGCTAATCAAGGTTGGAATGACGTACTAGTTACGTGGAAAGCAGGAATCTTATGATCTCATCTGTCTGCCAAGTGTCATAAGCAAAAAAATCCTCTATACTCTAAAACCTGATAGGGAATGTCACCTACACCTACCTAGATTAGTTTAGTAGACTTCTGTTGTTTCAGTTCTGAGAGATTCTGAAGGAGAATTACTGACAACTTTGTGAGTTATTTATGTCTTTGGAGAAGGTAGAGTATGGTAAATTTTCACAGCCAATGACTTTCACAAAGTTTGCCAAACCATCACTGATCAACGAAGCCAAAGATTTTTAATGGCTGTGATAAATGACTAAACACCAAACTGCCCCAATCCAAACTCATTTGTTCTTAAAGTCTGTCAATTGCTACTTTAAAATTTAATTCAACTGTCTTTGCTAGAGTTAACACTTTACACACTTCTGCAAAAAAAAAGTTTAATTGTGATATAAAATGTATTTTCTTTCTAAATAAGGAACAGCATTATTTTGTGATTGTGACCTTAAAATCTCTTGTGGAAAAATATTTAACAGAGAAATACAATCAGTTTCTCTCAAAGAAAACCTGTGCCATGTTACTGATGTCAAGCACTGTTAAAAAGTCTCAAACATTTCCTAAAGTTTGAGACTGGTAACGAGGATTTACAATACACATCACAAGACACGTAAGAGGTGTGGGGACATAGTACTCTACACTGATTTTATACAACATCACCGCTTTCAAAGCATTCTCATAGTGGTTACTGTAAATTCATGTCAACTGGACCTACTCTGATGACACAGAACAATAAATAAATGCAATTTACATACTGCAGTCATACAAATCACATATAGTTTTGTTAAAGGCCTTTTGTGGAGCACGAGAGATAAAAATGGTTTTGTCTGTGGTGTGATGTGGCTGAGGAAAGAGAAGCTTTTGTTTCCAGTGATGGTAAATCAGCTGGCTTTCCCTAAGGATTTCAGTCTGTATCCACAAATGTCCCCCCGTAAAAGCAAGTTAATTTCCTTTCCATCCCACATGCTGCTCACGCTGATGTCACAGCAGAGATTATTGGCTAGGAAAATACTACAAATAAATGCTATTAAGAGCTTTTTTTTCCCCTCAGAGTTAAAGTAATTTCATAATTATAAAAAACCTGAACTCTCTTTGGTAAACACATTCAACTTCTTCACTCTAAAAATTCAGCAGCTTATAGCTGCTGGTCCTGCTCTCCCTCTGGCACTCCAAAAGTGAAAGTCTTGTTCTTATACTGATACATTCCTCAAAATACGGTTTCTTCAATATTTTCATAGAATCATAGAATCATCATGGCTGGAAAGGACCTCCAGGGTCATCGAGTCCAACCTTCCTCCTAGTGTCTTTTGTTCCTTTTTGAGAAAAAAGAGTAATTGAATAATATCTAATTTCATTTTTAGTTCAGTGTAGCTCAACTCGCTGTCATTATTGAACTACTGTGTTGGGAATACATTTCTGAAACCTTTAATTAGGACGGGACAGAAACAACACTTTTCTGGAGAGTTTCAAATAAGCTAAAAAACTTGGATGCAAAAGACTGGTGGCAGCAAAAATTTCAAATACACCTCAACATTCTAAAATCTACCCACATTTTCTCTATTTTACTCTATTTTTTGAAATGTCAGAAAGACACCAAGGAATAAATTAATTAAATGTAACAGACAGAAAGTCACAGGTCCAGTGACTTTGACAGACACTGAGTTCAAAAACACAATTGGGTTTTTTTCTCAGCTATAAAACTGTTTCACAGCTGATTTTTAACTGTAGAACTATCACTGCATTTCAGTTGCTAAGGCAATTGTAATACAAACCCCCCCTACTTTTTGCATTGTACAGTAAACATGGGCTGCAATACCTATTTTACGTAGAGTTTTTCTTCTTTAATGAGTACATCTGAGCCCTTTCTAGTCATCTACATAAAACTTACAGGTTTACCTTTTTTAAGCGATTACACGATCTAAAATCATTTGACTACAGCATTGCGCATACACAGAGAATATAGTCACTAACATTTTACATTTTCTAATATATTTCCAGGCAGTTTTAATAATTTAAATTTAATTAATACTCACTTATTTAATACTAATTTAATAATCAGTATTTTGTATATTGTGATGAAAATACTACCTTAGACAAAGTACCATTCCTATCTTACTATCTGGAGAGTCAGTCAGAATTTTATCTCTGCATAAAAAGAAAGCCTGGCTAGGTCTCATAAAAGAGTCTTGAAGAGGAATGTAACCCCCTTTTCCATTTTTTAAAAGGAAGATCTTAAAACTATCATGATGCTAATTCTACTGTCAGTGCTTCCATAGGTAACTGCATTCACGTTGTTATCTAATTAACCCTTTGAGCTGTGCTTGCAATATTTAAACCATTTAACAGGCAGCGTTCTCTCCGTTATATATATATATAACCCTTGTATATTCTGCTGTATGGTAGCAATTAAACTGAAAATTGGAGCACCTGTGCATGCTGGTTTATTTCACATCACAGTTTCCAGATGTGTGGGGCAGATGACACAGCAACACAGAAGCCTCATTTACCACAGAGAAACCATGCATAGCACCATGTCTTATCACTGCAAGTACATGACAGGAAAGGTCACCATAGCTGACTAACAGGTACAGAGCATCCCTTTCCTTCAAAGAAATGTAGAAGCAAAGAGAAAGTTCCTGCCTCTCTGCCTATCCTGTGAGTTAATCCCAGAGAGTTAAAAGCTTTGTAAGATTACAGGCTGGGCTTGCTGCTCTCACAGGTCTTTTCCAGCCACATTAACTCTGTGATTGTAGCCCAAAGCTCCAAACTCTGTTGTCATCTTTCCTTTCTTTGCTGGAAGCGGGGGGATTGGACTAGATGATCTTTCAACATCCCTTCCAAATGTTGTGTGTTCTGTGATCCTTGAAAAATAAATATATGCATCTCTTTTCTTTTATATAGTTGTTAAACACAATTAAGATATTTATTTTCCTTGGTATTAGATATTTCAGTATGGTCCACTTCCTTTCTGTGCTTCAACCAAGGAAGTCCAGGCCTTATTTATTATGAGAGCAACGGCAGCACTCTCATCAGACATGGTAGTTCTGTGTAAGGGAATGTGGTGACCCTCAAACCCGCTCAGATTCAGTCTAGTGAGTCTGTAGAAACGACCTAAATCAGCTTCTGCCCATTCTCCTACATATGCAAACATACATCATGAGCACATGCAAAAGCACACGATTTTATCTCATCTTTTCCTTCCGCGTTTTGAAGAGGCGGTTTAATTTCTGCTGAAATCTGAGGAACCCACCTCTTCCCAAAAGCTCCACCAGAGGGCCCGAACATACCAGGTTTCTTCAACTTGCCCATTACACGTCTCACGCTGGCAGAATAGAGACCAATAAAGAGTAAATATTATTGCTGGCAGCCTGTCATTGCTTTGTTTTGCTTGTTTGCCACTGCTCACAGAACCTAAGTTTTTGAGTTCTCATGAAGCAAAGATTGGAAGAGCACAACTCCTGCGAGAGGGTCGGAGCTGCGTAAGTAGATATATGGAGTATCGGGTTTCTCCAGCGCATTGCACACATAACCCCTTCACTGCATCAGCTTGCCAAAGTTGGTGCTTGCATGAATGACTGCACGTGCACACGTGCGGCTGACCTTAGCTGCAGGGTGGCTTGAGAGGGCTCCCATCACGTTTTCAAAGATGGTTACCAACCATCTTTGTCTACCAGCGTATATTTCTGTGTATACTATCACAGTATATCAGCGGATATTCCTGTGGTAAAAAGAATAGTTGGAAATATTATTTAGGTAATTTCTATATGTGCTTCTGTTTCGATTAAGGCTGCTTTACAACATTTAAGGTAGAATAAATTAAAACTCTCACTCAAGACCATTAAAAATTGATTCAGTGCAGAAAGATACCTGATAGAGATTCATGAGTCTACCTCAGCAATATCTGCTGGAACAATTTTCAGTGCTGGCTAAAGTGCATTCCTGAGTATTTCCTCTTAAGCCATCTGCCAATCTTAATACTTATTCCTGCGGGAGGAAATCTTCCAGTGCTGTTTTTCATTTAATTTGCAAGGACATCCTGTTTAGGTACTTATCAAAGAACAGAAGAATGGATGCCAAATACCACAAGCCTTGGTTTAGAAAACTTAATGGCTCAGACTAAAGTAAGAAGCTGTGTTTAAGAGAGGCTGAAGCATTGTTCCTTTGTTTTTGGACAATATATGTTGCTCCTTTCAGTCTAGATACATTCATGCATGTCTCAACAGCAGCTGCTGTTTCCTAAACATCAAAGGATTTTGCTAAAAGTTGTTAAGCTCCAGGAGTCTGATTACTAAAAGTAAAACCCAAAAAACTACCAAGCAAGGGAGCCATGAGGAGAAATTTTGTCTGATTTAGGGTACTGGTTAGTTTAGTTGCTTGAACAGTCAATGACCACAGGGGTCAAGTCCAGGGTGTTTAGTCACCCAAAGTTCTACTACTGTACTGCTGCCATTCTGCCTGAGCCAAGGATCTTGGTGCTTATACTTCGGGATGTTTGGATCAAGTAAAAGAGGCTTCCTTGTGCAAAGTGCATATGTTGGAGAGAGAGTGGGAGGAAGGAGAAGACAGGAGAGAGAGGAAGAGTCCTCACCTAGCACGCACAGCAAAACCACACAGCTCTCCACGGACCACCATTTCAAAAAAAAACTGGTGGAGAGAAGGTGCAGGTTTGCCCCAGGTTTGACTTTTGGTGTTCATTTCTTCTTTCAAAAAGGGTGCCCAACTACCAGTCTGTGCACAGAGCAGGGTTACCTTGCAGGGAGGACTCTCCTGTCAAATATTGGGATACTGTGCAAAAATATTTCAGTGAGTAACACAAAAGAGAGTCTATGCATTGCCCGGTGGTTACAACAGTTGTATTTCCCTGGCAGAAGGGGATTTTGATTTACATTCCTTGACTGGGAGAACTTACACTTTCTGCATTAAAGAGGCATTGGATAAAATGCTCTAACCTTAAAGTAAGGACCAGAATGCAGAGAGAAAAGGAAGAAACAGACAAGCAAGGACATGCCTCAGCATACCAATAAAAATTGCTGTATTCTTTGCACTGGAGGCTGAATTCTTATGGTTCCTACTGGTTTCACAAAATAAAACTCCCTTCCTGGAGAAAAAAGCACAAACTTTGTCCATGTTTTTTTGGTCCATGTTTTGTGGTCAGTATGATAAAATGATTCTACCAGCTTTATTCTCTTCTAGGACCTCTTTTACCAATAGAGTTCTTATTGACACTGGAAGTAGAAGTCATACCCCCATAACATTAGCTAACCCATCTTAGGCACTCACCTAGAGATCTTTCATAGGTAGTGTTTTTCTAGTATCTTATACACCAGTACCTACCTAAGCAAAATTGAATATTGTGAACCATCAAGGGTTAGGTCAAACTAGCTGCTCAGATGTAAAGACCTGCAAAATGGACACTCAGAATGAATTAAGCAGTAATACCCTGCTTGCAAAATAGTAGCACGCTCAGTCTCAGTCCTTCATGTGAGCTAAACAGCAGAATGTTACTAATGAAATTCTGAACAAAATGCTACGAAAGGCTGATAGTGTAAAAATAATCTGAAGAACACATTATTAATTGTCTTTATCACAAGAAAAACTTCACTGAAAGCATATATAGAATTTTGATAGCTTCCTGTCAATGGGAAGAACAGAGTTAGACTAAAGATGGCCTGATTTATCTTAAGCTGTGGATACCCAGAAGGAGACAACATGACGAGGCAAATGTGTGTCCAGGGCTAGAAGCTGTCAAAACCACTGCTGGGAAAGGGGACAGACAAGTTTGTTCCCAGAAAACTTCTGAAGATTTCCATTTGAAATAATCTTTGCATGATTTAATGATCCTCCTGGTCAGAGGGGTAGGGTGGAAATATTTTTTCAGTGCTGTATTATCTAGCCCACATCAGTCTTGGCCCATGTGTGCTTTTCCAATGCCTTTCTGCTCCTACGTATGCAGCTTGCTGGGTACTTCTCCTTGTCTCGAGCGCCGAAGCAAGAAAATACTCTGTTGCCTAGCAAGAGCTGATATATGGCTAAAGGGGCACTGCTTGTGCTTGCCTGGTAATGAAAACAGATTATATTCAAAGCCTGAAAACCTGCATTTTAAAAATGCTGGTGGAAAATTTATCTGCAAGTTTATACATACAGAGCAACTGTTACGAAAACAACCAGCAAGAAAAGAGAAAAAAAAAGGACAACAACATGAATGGATTCACATGGAGGTGAGGGAGAGGGAACAAAAAAGCCAAACATTCTAAAACTTGTGACTCAGATGAATTACTGCCAGGAAATTCAGAGCTCAAGGTTGACATTCCATTATAAGTTCATGCTGTTCTTCCTGTCTCTGAGTTCCCACAGCTATTGGATAAAACCCTATAGTCTTCATTGTCTTGAGTTTGTCCACTGGAGTTCCTAAATGTGGGTTTCCTCTGTTTGAACATAATTCATTCGTTAACTTCACAATTAAAATGACCTATTTTGAAAAGCTGCAGTAGCTATAGGAAAAGCCGGTTTGCAGCAACAACTGGTTGCAAGTCACAAAACACTTAGTCATATCTAAGTCTTGCATCTTGGTAACAGTACCAGGCTGGGGACTGACCTGTTGGAGTGTAGGAGAAAGGCACCAGGGTGTCCTGGTGGAGAGCAGTATAACCATCAGCCAGCAGTGACCAAGAGGGCCAACAGCATCCTGGGGTGGATCAGAACGAGGGTGGTTAGCAGATCAAGAGAGGTTCTTCTGCCCCTCTACTCTGCCCTGGTGAGACCACATCTGGAGTATTGTGTGCAGTTCTGGGCCACTCAGTTCAAGAGGGATGTGGAACTGCTGAAGGGAGTCCAGAGTAGGGCAACAAGGGGATGAAGGAAGTGGAGCACCTCCCTTATGAGGAGAGGGTGAGGGAGCTGGGTCTCTTTAGCTTGGAGGAGACTGAGGTAATAAGTGAAGGCCAACAGCATCCTGGGGTGGATTAGAAGAGGGGTGGTTAGCAGATCAAGAGAGGTTCTTCTCCCCCTCTACTCTGCCCTGGTGAGACCACACCTGGAGTATTGTGTCCAGTTCTGGGCTCCTCAGTTCAAGAGGGATGTGGAGCTGCTGGAGAGAGTTCAGCGTAGGGCAACAAAGATGATAAGAGAGGTGGAGCACCTCCCTTATGAGGAGAGGTTGAGGGAGCTGGGTCTCTTTAGCTTGGAGAAGAGGAGACTGAGGGGTGACCTCATTAATGTCTACAAATATTTGAGGGGTGGGTGTCAGGACGATGGCACTGGGCTGTTCTCGGTGTCATGTAGTGATAGGACAAGGGGCAATGGTTGTAAGCTGGAACATAGGAGGTTCCACATCAACCTGAGAAGGAACCTGTCACTCAGAGAGTGACAGAGCACTGGAACAGGCTGCCCAGGGGGGTTGTGGAGTCTCCTTCTCTGGAGATGTTCAAGACCCGAGTGGACAGGTTCCTGTGTGACTTGGTTTAGGTGATCCTGCTGTGTCAGGCGGATTGGACTAGATGATCTTTCGAGGTCCCTTCCAATCCGTAATGATTCTATGATTCTATGATTCTATGATTCTTATTAATGTCTATCAAATATTTGAAGGGTGGGTCTCAGGTGGATGCAGCTAGTCATCTAGTGATAGGATGAGGGACAATGGGTGTAAGCTGGTACATAAGAGGTACATATAAATATGAGAAGGAACTTCTTCACGGTGTTGGTGACAGAACACTGGAACAGGCTGCCCAGGGTGGTTGTGGAGTCTCCTTCTCTGGAGACATTTAAGACCCGCCTGGATGTGTTCCTGTGTGACTTGGTCTGGGTGGTCCTGCTCTGGCAGGAGGATTGGACTAGATGATCTTTCAAGGTCCCTTCCAATCCCTAATGACTCTATTATTCTATGATCTAGCATGGATCTAACAGATTTTTTTCTACTTTTCTGCTTATGTCCATTTTTTAGAAAGGAGATTAACAGTGGAAGTATTTTATTAAGAAATTCTCTCTGATCTGGGTCTGTTAACTTAGCCAGGACAGACATCCCAAACTATGTAGCACTCATTTGCTCAAATGTCTGAGCTATTGGTCTAGGTGATGCTAGAGATTGGACTACATGATCTTTCAAGGTCCCTTCCAATCCCTAATGTTCTCTATTGAGAAGACACTTTTTCTATTGCTCATTGCAGTTCAAGAAGAGAGTCTGTTTGGCAGGAGTGTCAGTTCACAGTCATGAAAGACTGGCGTGTCCATCTAGACCATCACATGATGTTTTGGAGGCAGAGTAACTGGTTTAACTATCCCTTGACATGGAAACAAATCAGCCCACTGTTAACGCCGAGCGATGTTTGCCTGAGCAGTTTATCTGAGTATTGCAATAACTTGCTTATGAGGGTAGATGTGTAGGAAATTATGTTCAGAAAGGATTAAATCCAACATCAAAAATAAACTGGAAAATAACTGGAGTCAACTCAGGGCAATCAGAAACATACTATCCTATATCACATTCACTTCGCTTAACATTAGCTTCCCCCTTTTTGTTTTCCTCCTATCTCATTATGAAGATTATTAGTCAAAGAATTCATTTATAATTGTGCAGGCATTACTGTGCATCCTGATGTTTATTCTTATCAACGGACTTTTTATGCTTCTCATTTGAGGCCAGATGTTTGGAGTTGCTGACTGCTGTTGTTCAAGGCACAGCAAACAGCTGAGAGACTGTCAGTCTACGCTGACACAGTGCAGCCCAGAGCCAGGGAATAAGCTTAGTGCATGCAACACTATAGGACTAGTGTCTCTGGTCTATTTTTCAAAGGTCATGAGAAATTAGAAAGATTAATTCTTTTATAAGAAATAAAAAGAATTTTGTGAATGGCACTTGTTGACTTTCTTCACTGATGAAACTGCTAGAGTCTGACGTCATCTGAAAATACATTCAGAAAAGTTCTTATTAGTTTTTGTTTTCTTTCAGCAATGAATTACTTTAAATTCATTTAGACTTAAATTTAGAATTGTTTAAAAAACAAAATGACACACACTTTTTTTCTGGAATTTGTAGGTGCTACATTTTTTTAGGAATAAATATGTTCTCAGAAACTATTTTCTGGAGGAATCACTTGGAATAGTAAAGCTCTTGTTTCTTCAAGATCTGATCTGGAAAAATAAAAAGTGAGGAAACAACATGCTATTCATAAAACTACATTTTAGACTGTGTTTTTAATTCTTTTTTACTTTCAGTAGAAATCTCTACATTCAGCATGTAGACAGACCCAAAGCCAAATGACATCAAATGATGTTGTCTGTGTCCTAAGAGGGTCTGCTGCAATATTCAAGAAATATCTGTGTGCACGGGGGAGGGTGTGTGTGTATATGTGTGTGTCAGAACACACCACATCCTCTTCCATATCCTGCATTTAGACTGAGCTTCTTTCAGGATCAGGAAGTTCTCGGAAATTCTGACCTAAGTACAGCAATAAAACATTGTCTCGTCTAGTAGTTCCTGACAGTAGTTCCTTCTATACTCTGGCGATCCCTTCATGCGTTACTGCAAAAATGAAAACAATTTTGCAGATGGAATTGGAAAAAAAATATTTGCAACATACTTAAAGGAAAAAGTTAAACACTACTATATCCACAACTCCAGTGGTACAGTTCCTATTCAAAATTCACAGTTTTTAATTCAGTGTGGATTTTATTACATCTTTACAGTATTTGGAAGATTCAATTCATAGGGTCAATGCTTTACCTGTGTTTGAGCTTCAGAATGATGCTTGTTTCTCCTACGTCAGGCACCATAGAAACCATAAGTAACATACCGGTAGGATTTGGCCTTTGAGAGAAAAGATAAGAAATATCTATTGATATAGGAATCTAAAATGTTTTCTGGATGAGCATTCTCCTCTTTTCCTTTAGCTTGTTCTAATTTCAATTTGCAGTGACATTGCTGGAGGAATTGTTTTTGGAGAATACATAAAAATCTAGGAGAGGAAACACAGGTTTAGAAAAAAAGACATTAGAACCAGATATCAGAAAAAAAAGAAAGGATGGTATGTGGTGATTAATTGTCAGTATTTATTTCACCTGGAAATCTGCATCTTGCAAGATTGGCTTCATCTGTGATTGGAAGTCACAGATACTTGGGTAGAATAATACATAGGAAACTGTATGTTTTAAAGAGAAGTCTAAAACACTACTTTCACACCAGGTTTTGAGGATGGGAAGCACTCTTGACTTCAGGAAAATGTTTGACACAGTCTCCCATAGCGCCTCATAGCTAACCTGAAGCAGTGAGGTCTGGACAATATGGTAGTGAGGTGGATGGTGAATTGGCTGCAGGATAAAAGCCAGACAGTAGTGGGCTGATGGAGCTGGGTCTCTTTGGAAAAGAGGAGACTGAGGGGTGACCTCGTTAATGTCTATAAATATGTGAAGGGTGGGTGGCAAAAGGATGAAGCCAGGATCTTCTCAGTGTCATCTAATGATAAGACAAGGGGCAGTAGGTATAAACTGGAGCATAGGAGGAACATGAGAAGGAACTTCTTCATGGTGAGTGTGACCGAGCACTGGAACAGGGTGCCAAAGGGGGTTGTAGAGTCTTCCTCTCTGGCAACATTTAAAACCTGCCTGGCCTTGTTCCTATGTGACTTGGTCTAGGGGATCCTGCTCTGGCAGGGGGATTGGACTAGATGATCTTTTGAGGTCCCTTCCAATCCCTATTGATTCTATGATTCTGTGATATTAATCTCAGCCAAAACCAGCTGAGAAGTTAGTTAGTTAATGCAGGACAACTGAATAAGTGAACAAGTTACTTGGTGTCATATCTTTTCATGATTAATTATTGTAATTGAGATCACTGCTCCCAGCAGCAAAACAGAGTAGGGGGGAAAGGGGAAGAGAAAAGCAGGTAATGACATAATATCAATTATTTTGCTCTTTTTTAAATTGCTGAACATTATCAATATTCTGCTCTCTGTGTATATCAAAGACACAGCTATAAAAATATTTATAGTCTCAGAGTACCAAAAAATGAAGTGACTCGATGCTACAACTTCAAAGTCAGTCTGAAATACACAGAGATTGGCTGTTAGGAAAATTGGCCACTAAAAATAAAAGTGACAAGAGAAATTGTCTTCTATTAATTTCTTCAATAGAGCAGAATTACTAGGTTACCAGTATATGTAAGGTAGTCGTACAGTCTCCAGTGGAGGCTTGTGTGGACTAACTGATACTATCCTAAAACATCATATGTGGGCACTTTGCATTTTATGTATGTCTCTCAATTGGCACAGGTGCAGTGGACGTGTACATTACAGATGTAAAAGCTAGCTGAACTGGAGTTCATTCCCTGAACTTCACCGAGCACCTCCCCTGTCACTCTTCTGGAACATTACTCTTTGTCCTTCACTACAAATTTGCGACCAAGACGTGCCATTATGTAAGATGTGTTAAATTACAAGAGTTTTATAATTTATTCCACCTTTCCTGTTTTTATGCATCGGCGTGGACAGAAAAGAGAAATATTACCATGAAGCTAAAATGGTATGAAGAAGAAATACTCACTACTTCTCATCACTCCCGAAAGCCACGTGCCCACATCAGTGGTTGGGCTGGTGAGGCACTCCCTCTAGTTTTTCATTCAGTTGCACACAACAGCCTTTCCCCACGCAGGATAATCAGTTTATGAACCAAACTGGTATTATTCTAATTCAGGCAATTATTCCGCAGTGAAAGACAGAGCAGGCTGAGTGCTCATTTGAAAGGTACAGGGGAAATGCTAAATATTCCTATGGTTATCCCAAGGTTGATTTTTCCACTGGTTAACTCAAAGGACCTTCCTACATCTAAGGGAAGTGGTACAAGATGTGCTTTTTGAATGCTAAGTGACTTCCAGGGAAGATGTACAGCCTAAGTGACTCATTAAATAAGAGGCAATAATGACTTAGCTTTTCACTTGCAACTTTCAGCACTTCTCTGTGTTATATTTCGTCTTTTTTTCACAAAACAGTTTTCCCCAGTAATTGATTAATAATTGTCCGTCAATAGCATATGTTTAAAATCACAAATGCCTCCACTTTACCCTTTCAAATCTCCCTTAAATCTGAAGAAACAAAAAGTCCCCAAGCAAATGCCACAGGAGTGCTGATTAGTAATAGTATAAATCACAGAACATTAAGGATGGATAGGAAGAAGAGCACAGATTCATCTGTGTGTACGTACGTGTGATCATGAAAGAAAGGAAAGAATGCTGAAGCATTCTGTGCTCTGTGGAGGATGGATTCATATCTACATTGACCTTCCAGTCTATTTCCCAAAGAATTCCACAGTGGATTGTGTTAGTGGGAGTGATATCCATAGTCAGATTTAGAAACACTTCCTCAGTGTATCTCCTAAAGAGAAAACAAATACTAAAAACAAACAAATACATTTGAAAGGGAACTCTGCCCTAAGAGGTAGTCTCTCTCCAGTGCAACACAAAAGAGCAAACTGAAGCATTAAGCAAAAGATGCTTAATGTTGCTAAAATATATTTATGTCTATAATTTTAATACCAAATCTAAAGGTTTGGACAAATTTGGAGTAAATTCTATTTTAATATTTTTTTCATTCCCTAGAGCCTATATGACTTATATGAATTAATCAGAATTGATTGAAAAGACTAAGCTCCATCCTGAATGAAATGTTTAATACTTAAAAAACAGACTGCTATAGAAGATTGAATTCAACTGGATTCTGAAACCTGCAGAAAATCCACTCTCAGCCTGTTATAATGATATGAGTAGAAGGAGATCCAGTACTACTGAGATGCCTGTATCTAGTGGAGTGCCCCAGGGGTCAGTTGTGGGACCAGTCCTGTTCAATCTATTCATTGATGACTTGGATGAGGGATTGGCATGCACTGTCAGCAAGTTTTCTGACGACACAAAGCTGGGTGGTGTCGCCGACACCCCTGCAGACTGTGCTGCCATTCAGCGAGATCTGGACAGGCTGGAGAGCTGGGCAGAGAAAAATCTAATGAGCTATAACAAGAGTAAGTGCAGAGTCTTACATCTGGGCAAGAACAACCCTAGGTACCAGTATAGGCTGGGGACTGACCTGTTGGAGAGTAGTGAAGGAGAGAGGGATCTGGGAGTCCTGGTGGACAGCAGGATGACCATGAGCCAGCAGTGTGCTTTTGTGGCCAGGAGGACCACAAGCATCCTGGGGTGGATCAGAATGGGGGTGGTTAGCAGATCAAGAGAGGGGTTCTTCTCCCCCTCTACTCTGCCCTGGTGAGACCACATCTGGAGTATTGTGTCCAGTTCTGGGCCCATCAGTTCAAGAGGGATGTGGAGCCTCTGGAGACAGTCCAGCGTAGGGCGATGAGGATCATGAAGGAGGTAGAGCACCTCCCTGATGACGAGAGGCTGAGGGAGCTGGGTCTCTTTAGTTTCGAGGAGACTGAGGGGTGACCTCATTAATGTCTATAAATATTTGAAGGATGGGTGACAGGAAGGTGGAGCCAGGCTCTTCTTAACGTCATCTAGTGACAGGAAGAGGGACAGTGGTTGTAAGCTGGAACATAAGAGGTTCCACATCAGTATGAGAAGGAACTTTTTCCCAGTGAGGGTGACAGAGCACTGGAACAGGCTGCCCAGGGAGGTTGTGGAGTCTCCTTCACTGAAGATGTTTAAAACCCGCCCGGATGTGTTCCTGTGCAACTTGGTCTAGGTGATCCTGCTGTGTCGGAGGATTGGACTAGATGATCTTTCGAGATCCCTTCCAATCCCTAATGACTCTGTGATTCTATGATTCTATGATACTGGAGGATGTGGTCTTCAACTCGACTTGAAATGGACATATTATTAGTGAGAAATTTTTCTTTGTGACATTCAAGAGAGAAAAAAAAGCTTCAAAAATGAAGGCCAAAGCAGAGAGACTATGTCCACAGCACTAAATCACAGATCACAGAACTGTGATATCCCAATGTCTGTCCAAGCCATGGGCAACCAGTGTTTCCAAAACAGCATTGAGGGAAACTATGTCAAAGGCTTTGCTGAAATCCAGCAAGACAATGTCCATAGCCTTTCCATCATCTACGAGGTACGTCATCTAGTCACAGAAGGAGATCAGGTTGGTCAGGTAGGTTGCCCTTCACAAACCCAGGCTGACTAGACCCGATCGCCTGGTTAGTCTGCAAATGGTGCAAAATGACACTTGAGGTGATCTGCTCTACAGCCTTCCCTGACACCAGAGTCTGTAGTTCCCTGGATCCTCCTTCTGACCCTTCTCATAGAGATGACCCTTCTCCATTCTGAGATCAGCAAAAGGCTGTGGCCTTCCTAGTTGGCCAGGACTGCTGATGGAGAATGGTCAGTGTTTTACTGAGCACATCCAACAGCTCCTTTGGCACTCTTGTAGATAACACATCTGGCCCTTTAGACTTGGTGACATCTAGATTGAAATGAAATATCTCTTAGCATTTCAGTCCTCACTGACATCTGTTGTCAGAAGTGTCACTCTCATTGCTTTAGTTCATGCAAGGCTGAAGCTGAGACCATTCCAACAGGCAGGTTAGATGCAGACCCGTGTTTTTTGTCAGTGAGAGGATTTAGTAAGGGGACGTGGGCTGTACTACACACACAGAAAATAGTTTTGAGTACATTTAATTTAATAGTACAGGGAGCTTTAGACAAAATTTTCATGAAGCTATTGTATTTTGTAGTCTTAAATGAGATATGATTAAATGTTTAGGTGTCTTTTCTGCAAAATATAGCAAAAAATTTTAAAAAAGCACATCACAACTCGGAGACTATCAGGGAGGAAATCCATTGCTTCATTTCCCACTAGTTTGAAAACTGTCAGCAGGTTGCTAGTCATCCCCGTTCAACAAATAAATGACGTGAATTAGCATTATGTCCTCTGAAAATGTTTTTACACTGTTCACGACCGTAAGCACAATCTCTCTCTCAACACGTAAGCCTTCACGCAGAACAAAGCTGCTGTGGCTGCGGCCTTTGCGCAGTTCAAACTCTGATGTGCCAGACTTGGCATAAGCCTATCTCTGGTTAACATCAAAGCCTCTGAAATGAAACATCACTAGTGATGTTTGGGATTTTTGTGATCAGTGCATATAAATTCACGCCTCTTACACTGTCATAGTTGTATTATGCTTCAGCATTAATGGTGGGTGGCTCTGGGACACAGAACCCTGATCTAGAGCTGAATTTGAATGTCCTATATCTGACCCACAGATTTTGGAAAGTGAACTGGTGCCCAGTGTTTTATTTAGAACCATGCAAAAAGGAAAAGAAACATCAGACCTGCAAGTGAATTTTTCTGACAACTTCCATATGTGACTCCTTCTCATTCTCACCTTCTGCTATTGTCTTCTCAGCTGTTGACTCACGTAGTTTCTTTCTCAGATACAGACATGCATCCATGCAGACATTCTAGATGAAATTATTATTTAAATGGTTGGCATTCTGAATGGAATTAAAATTTTTAGTGCCCAATGGTAAGGTACTTGAATTGAAAAATTCAGATGCACTTACTTTCTTTGAACTTTTTCCTAAATCTATCAAAACCACTTATGTTTCTAAGATTAAGCTTATCTCTGGTTTTTGAATGAAATATCATTTAAATAAATGAGGCCATTGACTGTAGTTACAAATTTCCTCAAATGTACTGTATCCTTCTAAACTGTAATGGCTATTTGATATAGTAGTATTAAAGCTTGCTGTGAGAAGTACCTGCCCTAAGGCCTCTAAATCAGCAGATGAATAAAATGGTTTTGAAAAAGAGATGAACCCAAAAAATGGACTGGTTCCTTAGTTTTAATTTAGTCAAGTTTAATTTCTGTCTCTTGTTCCCAGCTTGATTCTCTTTAAGATCAGATGCCATAAATTCAGCTCACTCTAAGTCCTAGAAGTTTCTTACTCTGGCAATGATTTTATGGTAATAATTCTTTCAAGGACTAACTGCTCTCATTGCACTTGTCCTAGCTGAAGAAAGACTGTTTGGAGCAGCAGAAATCATAGCTGGTATCAGTTACAATAAATAAAGATTCATAGTAAAAGACAACCCAGAGTACCCATCAGAGAACTGAAAACTGACACAACAGCCTGAAGAGTTATTTCTCAACTTCAGCGTGGTGAGGCAGATTGCTTGATTGTAATGATGAGATTTTTTTCTACCTTGTGATGATCTCCTTGTTGGACAGGTTTTACTATGTTATACTGCACGTGTGCCAGGAAGAGTTCAAGGCACCTTGAACTGTCACCAAAAAATCAAATAACCTTGCATATATATCTGAGCTTTAATAATTCTAGGCATTTTTTCATTAGCATTTTATTAGATTTTAATTGTTACTACATATTTATCATGAAATTGTGAATTAGTTTTCAAAAAGATTATTTGGTTTTTTAATGGTTGCTTATTTTCATTTAAAGTTAATGTAAAGAATAGCATGAACATAAAACAATCCTGTAAATAAATAGATAGATAAATGCAGGAATAGCTTGTATGTAACAAGTCTATAGGACTATTTGTCCTGTTTACCTTGAATGTGTTCTTGATTATCCTCATTTCCACTAGAATTTAGAAGTGTTCACCATGGGATTGTCCTTACTGCTTTCCTTATGAAGGACAGATGAAAAAATTTACATGTGAATGGCTGATTTTAAGCATATAATGTATTTTCACTGTCATGTATATGCAAATGGAAGTATGGTGACATTCTTTTGGTAAACAAAAAATTTATGAATTTGAGTAAAAAGTAAACATTCGTGTTGAGGCAAAACCACTACTGAGAAATATTTCTAAATACGTATGTGTCTTCATGATAACTTTAAAGACTTCCTAATTTTTTCGCTCAGACAACAAAGAAACCTCTCTACAAAATGTATTCAGTATTCTAAGGTGTTAGAGAACGATAGAACGGTTTAGGTTGGAAAGGACCCCAGAAATCATCTCGTTTCAACAACCCTGCCATGAGCAGGGACATCTCTCACTGGACTATCCAAATTGTCCTTGTATCTTTTCCTAATACTCATGTTTACTGCAGGTTTCAAGTTGTACAGCAATTTTGCCTGTAGAGCAATCAGCTGAAACTACACAGAACGGGCAGAGAGACACCCAAGATTCAGATATTTGCCCTGTTTGTTGTTTTATGATTCAAATTGATGCTTTTAATGTCGGAACTACTATAGTCACATTTCACAGTGATTGTTTGTCAACATGAGCCAGCATTGTGTGAGTGTAGTCCAGAAGGCCAACCATATCCTGTATCAAAAGATGTCCCACAAGCAGCATTCCAGTACTTGAAGGAGGCCTAGTGGAACAAGAGCAAGGGGGAATGGTTTCAAACTAAAGTAGGTAGATTTAGATTAGCTTTAGGAAAAAATTGCTCCAGATAAGGGCGATGAGGCAACGGAACAGGTTGCCAAGAGAGCTTGTACGTATCCCCTCCCTGGCCAAAGAGGGGGAAGGCCTCCCTGATCTTTCCCTCCTTGAATGTGGCTCTCAGCAGTCTAGAGAGAGTTGTCTGTGCCCATGGCAGGAAGGTTGGAACTACATGATCTCTGAGGTCCTACCCAACCAAAGCCATTCTATGAATCTACAGTTCTATAAACAAAACCCTTTATCCTTGTGTCAAATCAAAAGGAAATAGCAGACACTAGGTCTGAATTTGCTGTCAGGCTGACAAAGTATTCTTCTTTGAGAACCTGAAATGCAGCTTTGCGGCATCTGGAAGCATCTAGCAACAACTGCAAAATATCCTCTCAAACATCTGAGAAGTTGTTACGTGGCAAGTAAGGAGCTACTATAGTCTTCACTGCAGAAATAGGTAATATCTAATCAGACATCATCTATTCAGAATATAAGTGTAGATGTTTGCCATCCAATGTAAGGCAAGCATGACATGAACATCATGCACCTTTTATAAAAAGAAGGTTTCTTAATACCAAGATCCACGATTTGCCTTAGCTGTGGGATAAATCTCTGCTTGGATAATGCATTTTAGTTGCATCAAAATAAATCCTTTGGGAAATGCAAAGCTGATAGTGATTTCTGTAGCTGAATTGAAAGATAGTACATGTAGCTCTATACCTATTGTTTGTAACTTTATAACGTGGGAGACTGAAGAACTTTTGGTATAGAAAAGAGAATGTACTAACATGGTATAAATGGCAACCTATCTGAAGAAAACACATTGTTTAAGCTACTGGAGAAGAACATTCTTATAAACCCAAAAGGCTTTATTAAGCCTGGAACAATTTTACCCCATCAAAGGCAATCTGGTATGATCAATCAGTAGGGCATGACTTGTTACTGTTTAACTATTCAGAAAATAAAATAACACAAGTACAAACAACCAAACTACATGTAAAAGGTTTTCAGCCTTTTAATTCATGGAGATTTCCAAAAGCACTATGATAATATTGTTATTTATGTACCCCCCAAAAAATCGACTTAAATGTGTTTTTTCAAAAGATAACTTAATTTGCATATTGTTCTTTTCAGGAGTCTTTACCTGAAAAATTTCCTGTATATTACTCTGGATGTGTTACGAATTTTGCAACATTTCTGCTAGGCTTTACCTTCCTCAAAGACTCAATGTGTACAAAAATTAACATCCCATTCAGCAAAGGAATCATGTACTAAAGAAAATCATTTGCTTAGAATCAAAGAATCATAGAATCATATAATCATGAGGGATTGGAAGGGACCTCCAAAGATCATCTAGTCCAATCTCTCTGCCACAGCAGGATCACCCAGACCAAGTCATACAGTCAGCCAGGGTTAGAAGAGACCACAGGATCATCCAGTTCCAACTCCCCTGCCATGGGCAGCACACCCCACCCTAGATCAGGCTGGCCAGAGCCTCGTCCAGCCTGGCCTTAAACACCTCCAAGGATGGGGCCTCAACCACTCTCCTAGGCAACCCATTCCAGGCTCTCAACACTCTCATGGTGAAGAACTTTCTCCTAACATCTTAGAAAAAGATATTATGAGAACTTATAAAATTGTTGGTGAATTGATTAAAAAGTATTGGAAAAGGAAGTACTATTTTTTTAAACAGATAAAAATATATCTGAGAGAAGAATGAATCTGTTGGAAAGAATCTGAGGCTGGACTGAAGCTTTTTTTTTGTTTTATTCTTATTTTTAATCTTACGTTCGTATATCCCATAATCATTAAATGCAAAATGGCTTTATCACTCGTTAAAGAACTCCTTCAAAGTATAGGAACACTGGAAAAACAAATAGTTAAAAAAACCTGTTCAGACCAAAAGGAAAATATTTGCCTACAGTTAATCAGTACAAAAGCACTGCTCATGCAAATGAAACATTGAAACTTAGGTAGTGTAATGTAGATGTTTGAAGAGAACAAAGTGCTGTCTTATTGAATTTGTGCTGGAGTCAGGCAAAGAAAGATAAAGAAATATTTAGACAGATTATGCCATGAGCTGTTCATTTCCTGTTACCAAGGAAAAGGCAGTAGCCAAAGTATTCCAGCCTTCCGGCCATTATTGTACATCTGCTGTTATACTGTTGTTTTGTAGATTTAGTCCTTGTTGACAAGAGGCTGAGTTAGCATAGTTCTTCCCCCAAAGGCACAGTCAATAACAGATGTTTTAAAATTCCCATTATGTTATTTTGAGATTACTTTTCTATGTAACTTGGGAGCTGTGTAGACTGTAGACTCATACACGTAACGTAATGTACATTTCAGTTCACAATAGGCAAGGTTGACTTCAATGAGAAAAATACTTTACTTAGCCTGTACATTTTATATTAGAGATACATTCCTCTAATTTTTAATACACTTCAACTTTCACTAAAACAAAATTCTTTGCCAGGATACAGAACTAAATTTTCCAGGTCTACGCACGTCTACGTGTTTTCTGCTCAACAGAATACAGACTCCAGATAATATGTTTTGCAGTCATTGCATAAAAACCAGCTAGGACAAAATACAGATACTGAACAGAAGGTGCACAGTGATCTGATTAATGCTTGAGATAATGTTAAAAAAAACCCATTACCTCTTTAAATAAAAAGTCAGAATGCATAAGAAACACACACAAAAGTGTACCCTTCTCAATCTTAAAAACATGTCAATATGTCTATCTTTGTACTTAATTTATTTTCTGTTTGTTTTGTAATTATATTATTTCATTTATTGAAGCCTTTAGTAGGATGTAACTGAAGGGATATTTTGTTTTTGCAGGAAAAAATATTTTTGAAATGAAAATGTGGGCTTAGTTCTCTTTGGTGGCACAAAGTAATCAGTAAAATGGGTGATCAGCCATAATTTTTAAAGGTACACTCTTCCCTGTTGCCTCCAAATTTCCTGAAAATTTGTATTTAAACTAATCCTGACAGAGGGAAACAAAGAAAGAAAAAGCAACACCAAAAAACCCTCAAGCATTCCTCTAACTAAATTTCAAAGGTGAAATCACTTGAATATTTGGCTCACATTTTAATCAAGTCTGAATTTTTTTCCCCAAAAAAGCTTTGCAGATCTTGTAAAGAGCAGGAAGTGACTTTGAGACAAAGATATTCACAAATAAATTTTAGAGGGTTTTTTTGCAAAAAATGACAGGGTGGTAAAGCAAACAAAGGCCATAAATCAGATGATAAAAAATGTACATTATGGAGAACCATTTTCTGTTTGGAAAGGAGTAATAGCTAAAATAACACGCAGTGAGCTTTCACTACCTGTGACAGGAATTCACAGGAGTAGCTAAGCAGCCAAAGGTTAAAAGTGAGCACCCAATCACATCTATCAGAATCTGTCTTAGCTTTTTGGATGGAGATATGCCACATTTCCAGAAGGAAAGGAAGTGTAAGGTTCTTCATTGTCTGTTTGTAAACACTGGGATAAACTAAAAACTATAAAACTTTCTTTCATTTCTGTGATGCTTTTGTCCAAGCTTTGCAGACAGAAACAGAGGACAGACAAATTGTGGAGGCTGGAAAGAACATTTAAGAAAACTCCAAAACCAGCAGCAAACCAAAGCACTAACGCCCTTATCTTTGCCATTGACATCTTCTGTTCCAAGGCAAATAACAGACTTAAATTGACTGCTGTTTAAAGTCTGTTTATAGATATCTAGAAGAATGCCAACACCCCTATGATGTAGCATAGCAAAGGGTGTTTTTCTCAGCTTTTCTTTTTTCACTTTCTCTCAGATGCCTGGAACTGCCAGCCATTTCTTCCATGTCTATTTTTATGCCTATTAACATTTTTAATTTAAATTCTGTTGTTTCTACTGCAGTCATTTGTTTAACACCCTGCTCAGCTGAAAAGACCTTTCTAATTAACCATCTCTTTTGGGACATTCAGACACCAGGTAATCAAAGCACGTACCTTTTATCTAATTTATGTCATCTTCTCAAGTTCATTGCCTTAAAAACTGGACTTTTCCCTCTGAAGTTAAATGAATGTCTTCTGTTGCTTTGTGCATGCATGTATGTGTTATCATGTGTGTATTTTGAATTCTAAACAGAGATGATCTACTGAAAAAAAGTCTTCACCTGGCTTCTCAAATGGACTGTTACTGTCAGCAAACACTTAGAAATGTGTAACCAACCCCTGTTAAAACTGTGTATGAAAAATAGAGATATAACTCTATAACATATATATATGTGAAAAAAGAGATATAACTTCTCTTCACAGCTGAATTATCTGAGCCAAGGGATTTTTTGAATACTTATAACTCACATTATATATATAGTTTTAAATATTTTATTATACTTTTCTCACACAGAACCAGGCACTGGTCTCCAGAAATTACAAACTTTCAAAGACTAAGAGGACACAGGGAATATCTAGATATTTTCAACTTTCCTAAAAGTCCAATCCCAGATATTATTCAATCTAGCTTAAAGGCAATTTTTAAAATGTGCTCAGATATCTGCAACTTCTATTAATTTTACAATTTGTAATGGACTGTATCTAACTTTACCAGGTAGAGATCAATCAAGTTCTGCCTGCAGTACAGTCAGGACAAAGAAAAGTTTCTGGAATCTCCCAATACTTTCAGTGCAGTGTTCTTTGTCACATCTACATATCAAAATGGACCTCTTCCAGAGGCTGCCTGCAGAAGCCAGGAAAGTTTACTAGAAACTTAATGAACAGGAATAAAATTTTGAGGAGGCAAAATGTGGGAGTGCCCCTCCATGTATGTAAAAGTGCATTCTTCCACAAAACAAAGAAAACAGCACCTTGGACTTGCAGGAGGATGTGCTGTCAGATATGTCCTGGTCAAGTGAACAGAAAGACCACTGCTTGGCACGAAATCTCTGACTTTCTGCGCATGCACAGAGCAGTTTTGCTGTGCCCGTCGAGCACACAAGCAGCAAGTGGTCTCATGACTTGGAAGCTGCCAGAACAAGACAGTGATGAAGACCAGGGTGTTCTTGCTGCCAGAACTGTCTCACAGCTGTCCTGACATCTCCCCAGCATGATGCACGAAATATCTGAAGCAGGCTGGAAGCGACGTGAACTTCTTTTACAGGCCAGCTTAGCCTTGTGTGTCACCTGTTGAGGTTAAATGCCCTGAAGTGTAGCGTATTCTGGTGATGTCTGCTAAACACAACAATTACAACAAAACCTGCAAGACTGCTTTGTTTTGCACTTCTTATGCCACTTTTAAGAATAATATAACCCAAGGCTTCCTTCACAGTCAACGAAAAGAGAGAGGAAGCCTCTGGGTAAATTCAGACTGTATAAAACTGAATTCTTCCTTCTGCTTCCCTCTGTGTAGCTGAACACTTAGAACTACAAAATAGCCTTGACAAAGTAAAACAGATTCTCAAAAACAGGAGAATTCTGACTCCCATTTTGTTCTGAACTCTATGAAATAATCTGTACCAAAGACAGGCCATGTTAAAAGGATTTTGAAAATTCTGATACTTCAGCAGTGATCACCACAACAAGCTGAAGCATAATTGAACCCACAAAACATCCTGAGACTGGAGTATTTTGAAAAGCTCTTCTTTTGCTGAACTGTAGTATCACTTACCTAATTATTAACAGTTCAAGTAAAAAAGACATCACTTTGAATTCAAGCCCTTGAATCTAAATGAAACATGGGCATCATCACATTCTGCACTGACTCCTGTTCTCTAAACTTCCAGCAACAATCCAGAAATTAAGAAGATGTAGTCACTTACAGATGTGTCCCAAATATGTCCATACACCATCCTTTCAGTGCTGTTAATTAAGGATTCATGCAAACATCAGGGAACAGAGTAACGTTTTCAACACATTCAGATTATTTTGTATTAGATTTGTGTTAGATCTTGGATTTAAAACAAGCACTACTTGGAAAAAGGCATATTTCCATTAAAATTATTACAGTGGGAACTAAAAACGTACATGGCTACTTATGTGCAGTTGTATCCTATAGAAGTAATATTTATGGTTTGTTTGAACGGTTAAGAAAGCAGCAATAAACTTCAACAAGAGTATTTAAAGCCGCAAAAACAACACATCAACCCACTGCACAACATTCCTGTGCAAAGCACATGGGTCTTTTCTCATTTTTGTTTACAACCAGCTCTTCACAGACTAAACTCCATAAGTTGTGGAGTTTCTGAAGTCCTTTCTCTGTATACAGACAGTGCATTCACTGTAAACACAATGAGGGAGGTAGGAAATAGAATCCAATCATAAGACCCTGAAAAACTGACCCCTCAAACGTAGAGCTGCTCCATAAAGAAAACCAGTGGGGGTGACAAAAGGCAAGAGAATCTGAAAGTGCTAATGATTTAAGCCAGAAAATATCAGCTTACTATCTCTTATTTCTGCAGTCCTGAAGCTTACAAAGATTTCGTTTTCAGCAAGTAACAGAAGCTCATTTAGAACTGAGCTCTGGAAGAAACATTTCCTGTTTGTATATGTAATTGTAAGTGCTCTACAGTTCTAAACAGAATCACTTTGGTTTTAACTTAGGTTGCAGTGTTTACAAAGCTTCCAGACTGTTTCCTATGAACTACAAAAGCTGGTTTATATTCCATAACTTTCTACTACACAGGTTTCACAAAAGCTGAGTACACAGTAACATGACTTTAAATCTGTCAAATGTTATTAATATATTAGTAATATTATTTAAATGCTGTATACAGCCAAAACCCCCTCTTGAATACAGATCATCAAATTTCTAATGTCTTTTAGAATGACTTGTCTATT
The DNA here is from genome assembly GCA_013400115.1 of Rhinopomastus cyanomelas. Lineage (NCBI taxonomy): Eukaryota > Metazoa > Chordata > Aves > Bucerotiformes > Rhinopomastidae > Rhinopomastus > Rhinopomastus cyanomelas. The sequence continues at coordinate 101,664 of VXBP01007593.1, forward strand.
ATACGTGCATATTCTTTAGCATGTTGTACCTTGAGTTTTAGGAGTTACACGGGCATTTGAGGCCATGTCCCAATCATAAGAATGAAACAAATACAGTGTTACTGATACCTTGGTCATTAATCAAAATTTCATCAGTGTTATGAAATATGTAATTTAACATCATAGGTCTTCACTTAAAAAAAAAAAATCATGTATTAGATTTTAAATATGGGCAAAAATAATAAAAGAACTTTACACAGAAACCATGATTTCTAATGTTTTCTAACCATTTGATGATTTTTTTGTTTGTGACAGCAAAAGACCATCTTTATTAGTAAATAAGCTACATGAATAGTTATGGCTAATCTGAGTCATTCCCTAACAGCATTGTGTGCTTTGCATACTGCTAAAAGAAACCTTAGAAGTCAACATATGAACCACCTAGATCTAGTAAGAAAGTTCGACAAGGAAAGCAGGCAGATACTGCAATGTACAGTTCTTAAAGACAGCAGTCATTAATGCATGACGTATCTAGTTGTCCTGTATTCTGACAGAACAGCAGATCAGTGGATCAAGTAGGACTTCTTACACTGGGATAAGAATCAGAGGAAGAAACCAGGTCTTTCATCCACAGAACATTTCCAGGATGGCTGGAAAACAGAAGACACCTAGGCAAATTCAGAAAAGTTTTATGGAGATTTTCTCCAGCATCAAATACTGATTGATGTGGGAAGAAAACCTAATTCTGCCATCCTAAATAAGAGTTAACACTGTTTACTTCCTTTGAGATAACAGCTATGCCTGTGTTCTTAAGTGAAAGTGCCAAATGTCTGCCCTCTTATCCTCATGCCAAGTGGATCGGCACAGAGTCCCTCTCCCATGGCCAGAATGGCTATACTCAGCTATTAAACTGGGCCACTGCAAAGTACATACTATCTCTCCAGCAGTTCTGGGTCCTTCTTGAACTGAAGGGCCCAGAGCTGGACACAATATTCCACATGTGGTCTCACAAGGGCAGAGTAAAGAAGGAGGCAATCCCAGGCACAAATACAGGCTGGGCAGTGACTGGCTGGACAGTAGCCCTTAGGAAAGGAACTTGGGGGTAATTGAGGACCAAAAGCTCAACATGAGCCAGTAGTGTGCTCTTGAGGCCCAAAAGGCAAACCTGATCCTGGGCTGCATCAGGAGACGTGTGGCCAGCAGGTCAAGGGAGGTGATTCTTCCCCTCTGCTCCACTCTGGTGAGACCCCGCCTGCAGTACTGGAGCCCTTATTACAAAAAGGATGTGGACATACTGGAGTGTGTGCAGAGGA
>VXBP01007593.1:103905-118148 GCA_013400115.1 Rhinopomastus cyanomelas
GGTCCCTTCCAACCCGGAGTGATTCTGATTCCATAACTTCTCCAGTGAAGTGATCCTGCTGTGGCAGGGGGATTGGATTGGATGATCTTTCGGAGTCCCTTCCAATCCCTAATGATTCTATGATTCTATTCTATGATTCTAGGAGAACCTGTCTACTAACTACACCCACTCTTATCCACCCCAAGATGCCATTGGTCTTCTTGGCCACAAGGGCACATTGCTGGCTTATGGTCAAAGTACATACTATCTCCTTTCTGTCCTTGTAAATTTCCTGGTGTGCTACAACATATTGATACTGAATGACACCAACTATCATAATTTTAAATTAATAAATAGTAATTTTTTTAAAAAATTACTTATTTAGATACAAATCTGAAAAAATGTAAGAAACACTGCCTGTTCACAGAACATTAGGGATTGGAAGGGACCTCGAAAGATCATCCAGTCCAATACTCCCACCAGAGCAGGATCACCTCGACCAAGTCACACAGCAACACATCCAGGTGGGTTTTAAAAGTCTATAGAGAGGGAGACTCCACAACTCTCTTGGGCAGCCCATTCCAGTGCCCTGTCACTCTCACTGTGAAGAAGTTCCTTCTCATACTCATATGGAACCTCCTCTGTTCCAGCTTATACTCATTGCCCATCGTCCTATCACTAGAAGACATTGAGAAGAGCCTGGCTCCATCCTCCTGACACCCACCCTTCAAATAATTATAGACATTAATGAGGTCACCTCTCAGTCTCCTCTTCTCCAAGCTAAAGAGACCCAGCTCCCTCAGCCTCTGCTCATAAGGGAGGTTCTCCACTTCCTGCTGGGGTATTGGCCACTCCTAACAGCTTTGTGTCATCAGCAAACTTGCTGACAGTGCTCTCTAATCCCTCATCCAAGTCATTAATTGAATAGTACTGGTCCTATTACTGGCCTTTGTGGGACTCCACTGGATACAGGCTTCCAACTAGACTCTGTCCCACTGACCACTACTCTCTGGATTCTATCCTGCAGCCAGTTCACAATCCACCTCACAACCCTATTGTTCAGAGCACACTGCCTCCGTTTGGCTGCAAGGATGCTGTGGGAGACTGTGTCAAATCATAGAACCATAGAATTATTAGGGATTGGAAGGGACCTGAAAAGATCATTTAGTCGAATCCCCCTGACACAGCAGGATCACCTAGACCAAGCCNTATTACTGGCCTTTGTGGGACTCCACTGGATACAGGCTTCCAACTAGACTCTGTCCCACTGACCACTACTCTCTGGATTCTATCCTGCAGCCAGTTCACAATCCACCTCACAACCCTATTGTTCAGAGCACACTGCCTCCGTTTGGCTGCAAGGATGCTGTGGGAGACTGTGTCAAATCATAGAACCATAGAATTATTAGGGATTGGAAGGGACCTGAAAAGATCATTTAGTCGAATCCCCCTGACACAGCAGGATCACCTAGACCAAGCCACACAGGAACACATCCAGGCAAGTCTTAAACATCTCCAATGAGACCTTTCCTTCGGTGAAGCCATGTTGACTGTCCCTAATGACCCTCCTNTATTGTTCAGAGCACACTGCCTCCGTTTGGCTGCAAGGATGCTGTGGGAGACTGTGTCAAATCATAGAACCATAGAATTATTAGGGATTGGAAGGGACCTGAAAAGATCATTTAGTCGAATCCCCCTGACACAGCAGGATCACCTAGACCAAGCCACACAGGAACACATCCAGGCAAGTCTTAAACATCTCCAATGAGACCTTTCCTTCGGTGAAGCCATGTTGACTGTCCCTAATGACCCTCCTGTGCTTGTTGTGCCTGGAGACAGCCTCAAGGATAAATTGTTCCATCACCTTTCCTGGGATGGAGGTGAGGCTTACCTGGGTCCTTCTTCTTACCCCTTTCTAAGATTGGAGTGTCATTTGCTATCCTCCAGTCCCCAGCCACCTCTCCTGATCTCTATGATTTAGCAAAGATGATGGACAGTGGCCTAGCTGTCTCCCTTAGCAGTCGCTGGTGCATCCCATCCAGGCCCATGGATTTATGTACATCCACTTTGTTCAACTTATCCCTAACCCAGCCCTCATCAACTAGGGCCAAGTCGTCTCTTATCTCAACTTCCTGTGGGGCCTCAGTGGTCTGAAGTTTGCTATCAGGACAGCCTCCCCAAGTACAGACAGACGCAAATTTGTTTCAGCAAAAAATAAAAGTATCACTCATAAATTTTCTGTTTCTTCAAATTATTGTGTATTTCTTCAATGAAATCATATTTCATCTGCAAATCCCAGCTTGGCTTACCAAACTGTGCAAAGTACTCCTGAGTCCTGAGTGTTATCCTCTTGGACATGTTATAATTTAACCATTAAATGGAGTCATAAACTGCTTATACACAAATATCTTGAACAGAGTGTTGGACCATTCCTATTTTTGGTGCTGTTGGCAATAATTTAAGTTGGAAGGTGAGAAAATGAAATCTATCGGCAGTATTTTCCCATGATCATGTGCAAAAAAATTGATTGTTACTGTTTCCCCAGGGAAGCAAGGTCACACTCCCTCACTACCTATTCTCCCTTAAAGAGTTATGAGTTTTGAGACAGTTTGAGCTAAGGAAGTGTGATCTTAGAGATGTAACGTTTTTACTGGTTTCCTGAAGATAGGTTTGTCCTGAAGGAAAGATTTAAAATTGACCTCAGGAAGAGAAAAACTGAAGAATTATCTAATAGAAGAGAACTCAGAGCATATATATATATATATATATATATATATATATGCATATATATATATATAAAATTCAGTTATGTAAATTCTGTAAAATTTTCTGTAAACTCTTCACTTTCTTTAAGACAACAAACTATACAAAAAAACCTCCTATAATTTCACTGTCATTTTTTCATTTATTCACCAAAAGTTATTGCTTAAATATCTTCTAGAAGTGTGAGTATGGTTTTGATTGATTAAAAGGGGCATTTTACAAAAAAGAAATAAATTAATAACAAGTGTTTATCTGCATAAATAGTCTAGATCAGTTTGACATTGATAGTTTTCTGATTTTCCTGACCAGAAGCAATTTTTTAAAAAAAATTTCATCACATAAGGGAGAAAGCAGATATCTAACATTTCTCAGGGAGACATTAAGATCTTTATTTGGCAAGGGAAGGCAGCTATGTGATCCTAATCTCTGTGTTATTTGCATTACAAGATGTTAGTCTAATCTTTTCCTCTTGGAAGGAATATTTTTTCCTAGTTTTGTCTAGAACACACAAAAATGAATCTATATTTATACATCTGAAAGAATTCTAGGCGAGTGTCAGTAAGATCATTGCTTGGGACTCGCTTCACGAAAAAGCCACTCATTTCCTTGAACTTCTGTATTGATTTTCTTTTTTTTCAAAAATAATCAGTCACTTCCCAGTGAAGTATATTGATGATAGTTCTAATTTGAGAAGACAAATCATAGAATCATAGAATCATTAAGGATTGGAAGGGACCTCGAAAGATCATCCATTTCAATCGCCCTGACACAGCAGGATCACCTAGACCAAGTCACACAGGAACACATGCAGGTGGGTCTTAAACATCTCCAGTGAAGGAGACTCCACAACCACCCTGGGTAGCCAGTTCCAGTGCTCTGCCTTCCTCACTGGGAAGAAGTTCCTTCTCATGCTGATGTTCCAGCTTACACCCCTTGCCCCTTATCCTATCACTAGATGACACTGAGAAGAGCCTGGCTCCATCCTCCTGACACCCACCCTTCACATATTTATAGAAATCAATGAGGTCACCCCTCAGTCTCCTCCAAGCTACAGAGAACCAGCTCCATCAGCCTTACCTCACAAGGGAGGTGCTCCACCTCCTTCATCATCCTTGTTGCCCTAGGCTGGACCCTCTCCAGAAGATCCACATCCCTCTTGAACTGAGGAGCCCAGAACTGGACACAAGACTCCAGATGTGGTCTCACCACNGTCCAGGTCTCACTGAAGGGCAGCACAGTCTGCAGGCGACACCACCCAACTTTGTGTCATCAGCAAACTTGCTGACAGTGCATGCCAATCCTTCATCCAAGTTATCAATGAATACATTGAACATGACTGCATCCCAGCACCGACCCCTGCATCACCCCACTAGATACAGGCTTCCAACTAGACTCTGGTCCATTGACCACCACTCTCTGAATTCTATCCTGCAGCCAGTTCACAATCCACATCACTATCCGATCATCCAGACCACACTGCATCACTCTGGCTACGAGGATGCTGTGTGAGACTGTGTCAAATGCCTTACTTGAGATAGACCACATCCACTGCTTTGCCATCATCTATGCACCTGGTTATGCCCCAGTAAAAGGCTATCAGGTTGGTCAAGCATGACTTTCCCTTTGCGAAGCCATGCTGACTGTCCCTAATGAACCTCCTGTCCTTGATGTGCCTGGAGACAGCCTCTAGAACACAATTGTTCCATCACCTTTCCTGGGATGGAGTTGAGGCTGACCGGTCTATAGTTACCGGGGTCTTCCGTCTTTCCCTTCTTGAAGATATTGGAGTGACATTTGATATCCTCCAGTCTCTAGGTGCCTCTCCTCATCCCTAGTACTTAGAAAAGATGATGGAGAGTGGCTTAGCAATGACTTCTGCCGTCTCCCTTAGTACACGCAGGTGCATCCCATCTGGGCCCATGGATTTGTGTACATCCATCTTGCTCAACTTATCCCTCACCCAGTCCTCATCAAACAAGGCAGGCTCCTCTCTTGCCTCAACTTCCTCTGGAGTCTCAGCAGTCTGGGGCTTGATATCGAGACAGCCCCCAGAAGTGCAGACAGAGGCATAGCTGGTGTGCAAAGAAAGTGTTGAGTATCTCTGCTTTCTCTGTATCCTCTGTTTCCATGGCACCCACCTCATTCAGCAGGGGCCTAGGTTGCCTCTAGATTTTAGTTTTACCTGCAATGTATTTGAAGAAGCCCTTTTTGTTGCCCTTGACCTCTCTTGCAAGGTTTAATTCCAAGGAGGCCTTGGCTTTCCTAGTTGCATCCCTACATTCTCTCACCAGAGCCTTATAATCAGCCCAAGTGGCCATCCCCTCCTTCCATGACCTGTAGGCTTTCTTCTTCTTCTTCTTCCGTTTGCCCAGCAGCTCCTTGTTTTACCATGCAGGTCCTCTGGCTCCCTTCCTTGACTTCTTTCCTGTTGGAATGCTCTTTTCTTGTGCTCTGTCTTTGAATGTTAACCAGCATTCCTGAGCTCCTTTACCTGCCACTACCCATTCCCATGGGATTTCCCCTAGCAATGTCTTGAAAAGGCCAAAGTTGGCCCCCCTGAAGTCCAGGGTTGTGATTCTGCTAGCTGTTCTGTTCCTACCACACAAGACCCTGAACTCCACCATCTCATGGTCACTGCAACCAATGCAACCCTCAGCCTTCACTGCTTCAACCAGACCTGCCTTGTTGGTGAGTACAAGGTCCAGCAGTGCTCCTCTCCTAGTGGGATCCTCCACCATTTGCATCAGGAAGTTGTCACCAATGCATTGTGAGTGGACTGTGGCTGGCTGGTTGAGTGGGTCTTCCAGCAGATATCTGGGTAGTTAAAATCCCACATGAGAACCAGGGCCTGAAGTGGAGACATCTTTTATTTTTGAGTAACAATTGCTAAGACTTTCTTTCCATAGCATCTTAGAATCTACAGCACATTTTCAAAAATTCTGACAGAACAATGCCAGGATATTACATAAATTATGGTAGTTTTGAATTAAATTACTGGAAGGCATGATTCAGAGGCTAACCAAATGTACTCAATCTACCAGCAAGGTTCAGTCCACAGCAGTAAACTATAACTAGTTTGAAGTACACATCCTGATCTACAGTGCTATGGACAATGAGGCATCAAAACCAGCTATTTTATTCTATTCCTTTTGGTCCTCATTACATAATGACTTAGACATAGCTTGATTAGACAACAAAATAAACCAAACAGCAGACAGCAAAGTTGCTTAGGAGAAAAAAACCTAGGTGCCAGCGAGAAAAACAAATTATTAAAAATCTTTAGATTTTTATTAACTTTTTTGAGAAAGAAGCCAATTAGTAATTAATTGGTACATCAGTAGCAGATATATCTTATGAAATTCAAAACTGATACCTCATGTTTTCAGAGCAGTAGTATTCCATATTTCCTAAACATATTACTCAGACAAAACAGTTACTTGATTGTATTTAAGTTATCCTTAGTCTGCTTACCACATGGGATGAAATTTGCTAACTATAAACCTTTACCTTATAAAATTGTTTCAGCTCAAGTTTATCTAATTATTAGCATCAGAAGCTGTTATGTAAATTAGCAACAGTGGTAGCATTCTGTAAAAAGAAACCTACTGAATTTAATTTTGAAGTAAGAGAGAAAGATAATAATGGTTTCACTGTATATTTTGTAATCCATCTTGGTATTTGTGAAGAGATTACTGGATCATGTGTGCTGTTTGTTACACTAATGATTACAATATGGTCTGTAGGATGATCACTGGATTAACCCAATAAATCCTATTTCTTAGCTACTTTGGTCTTTTTCTGATTTTATCATTACATGAAACTACAAACTTAACAGCTGAAGAGATAAATGACTCAAAAGATTTGATTTAAACATTTTTATCTCAAACATCAAAATACCAAAACACAGATGATGGTAAAAATCACCATATATGTCAGGCAAACAAGATGATCATCTAGTTTTCATGTCACAGTACAGTAGTTTTTAAATTCACATTCTTTTGAAATCCATGAAGTTAAAATTTGTGAAAACACTGAGACCAGTAAAAGGAGACTCCACGATCCCCCCAGGCAGCCTGTTCCAGTGCTCTGTCACTCCCACTGTGAAGTTCCTTCTCATATTTATGTGGAACCTCCTATGTTCGAGCTCACACTCATTGCCCCTTGTCCTATCACTAGCTGACACTGAGAAAAGCCTGGCTCCATCCTCCTGACACCCATCCTTCACTAATTTATAGACATTAATATGGTCACCCCTTAATCTCCTCCAAGCTAAAGAGACCCAGCTCCCTCAGCCTCTCCTCATAAGGGAGGTGTTCCACTCTGTGGTGGGTTCAGACCACAATTAAAGATAAAAGAAAAGAAAACAAAGCAGTTAGGTCTCAGTGAGATCTTGGATAGAATTCAACAGGCAATAGATAGCTTAGGGAAAATGGAAAAGGGTTTATTAACTCTGTAACTGTATACAGGAAGAAGAAAAGGTTAAGCAAGTTAGTGCACACAAACTAGAAACTGTGCCACAAATGCCATCACATATTCTGAGAAAAATATAATGGGAGATCACTGTCATATCAGTCCTTGGTTTTTTCCATTACAGACCTGGGGAAAGAACATGTCAGTCAAGTAGAGATGGGTACCACCACCCTCTCTATTACTCCTGTGTTGCCGTTGTCGTCCGCAAGACACCGGTACCCTCAGCTTTCCAGACCAGCAAACTCTTCAATTTTAAACCTGCCTGAACATGTTACTGTTCGACTTGGTCTACGTCATCCTGCTCTGGCAGGGTGATTGGACTAGATGATGTTTTGAGGTCCCTTCCAATTCCTAATGTTCTGTGATTCTGTGAAAAGATTCAGGGCACAGTTTAAGGGAAACATGATACACATTTGGAAAAGTTGTAGGAGATTCTTTTTGGAGACAACCAGTGTACACAAAAATCTCCATGCATTTTCTTTGTATGACTTCAGTAGTGATTCAGCGTATTTTTCATTTTAACAGGTTGTACACACTATCTCAAAATTTTTAAATGATTGATTCTTAACTTAGAAAAGTACTTAAATAATAAATGTTTATCCTTAATATTATTTACTCTTGTATTTATGCACAGGTGAGAATAAGTGATCCTTTTAAAATAAAAAGAATATCAATACTGTCAGTAGTTGTGCAAATTATGACTTTCAATGAGATTTTTATATTCTAGACATAACAGAACATTTCCGTTTGTTAAACCCTGAGCATTTCCATTGATAAGTCTTCATTTTATTTATAGTTTCCATTGCAGGAATTTAGTATACTTTTTGTTTCATAATTTTTTTTATTTTCTGTAGTAATTATATGGAATACTCAGCACGTGTACTATTCCTACACATAAAACTGCAATGCTTAAATTTAGACAAGAGTTAAATGAGCTGAGTACAGAGTGCATCAGCATGAAACATATGACCTGATCCATTACAACTTTTCTTGCATTCATATTGTAACTTATTTTTGAAAATGAGTACTTTATGTTAAAAGAATTGTCTACACAGATAAACACTAGATTTCCTTTGTCTTCTCGATTTGAATTACATAAAAATTAAAAATAACAAGGGAGTAACCAATAATGTTCCAGCTACTGGACAAGAAACACATGCTTTTCTTGTTGTTAGAAAATTTATTCTCAATAACGGCATGTATTCTCTGACATCATCAGCTACGAGAAATTTTACAGCCTCTGCCCACAGAAAAAACAGGGGGTAGAATAATCTGATTTCATCATTACCGGAAATGGAATAACAGACTTCCACATAGGAAGTGTTCTCCCCTCATGCATGAAACTCCATTTCCTGAAAATGATAAATTGTGACAGCAGACAAGCCCTTAGGAGAACGCTTTCCAAATGGTACTACTTCTAAGCTCTCACAGGTCCAGCAAGCTCAAGAGATTAATTTTACATCTGTTCCTACAATTCCTTGTTTCACCTACCATATGCATGTCTATGGATACTCTCAACTGAAAAGGAAATACTGCAAAAAATACATTTTTCTACTGTAAAAGATATTAAAGTATGATGTGAATAGGTTCTTGCAACATTCAAGTACTATTGTACAACAGAAACTTGTTGTACAGAAAAAATATTGGCAGCTATGAACAACATATTTGATTTCTTTGATATATGTTTTTAAATTTTCACCAGAAACTTGAAATCTACATTATTCCAGAATTTGCTAGCAGTTTACATATTTTTAATGCTTTTGTCTAGAATTAGCACAAAAATACTAAAAGACACCAACATATATTGCTATTGCAAGAGAGATGCCACACATTCGTGTTCTGCATTTATATGAGAAGGAATTTCTTCACAGTGATGGTGACAGACTACTGGAACAGGCTGCCCAGGAAGGTTGTGGAGTCCCCTTCAATGGAGGTGTTTATAACCTGCCTGGATGCGTTCCTGTGTGACTCGGTCTATGTGATCCTGATGTGGCAGGGGGATTGGACCAGATGATCTTTCGAGGTCCCTTCCAATCCCTAATGACTTTATGATTCTATGATTTAAGTGTAGCCTTCAACCTGTGTGCAATATCTAGCCTCTAATCTGAGATAGCATTCCTCTGTTTTACAGCAATTTACCAACTATGAAAAGTCATTTACACAATAGTGATTCTGTGGAGTGCAATTTAAAAATAAAAGTAAATTAGGTAAAAAGCCCTTTCAAAAAAAAAATTTTTAGAAGATTAGGAATATTCTCAGTTATGGCTTTGGCCTATGGTAGCGGTGACTAAAATGTGTTTACCTTCTCCTGTTTTTCAGCCTATGCTAAATTAAATGCTGGTCTCAACTGATATCTAGGTTACCGAAACCACAGTCACATTTGGTATCCATTGATACCCTTGTTTACAGTCTCACAAAGGAGACTTAGCAATAAGCTAACTTGGTGCTGGAACGGAGTCCTAACTCTTGTAGATGAGCTGTCAGACTGGGCTCCACAAAACTGGCAGGAAGAGCGTGGGGCCTCAGCAAGAGCTACGCAACGAAACCTGAGAAATCAAGTGTCAAAAAGTGAGGGCACATTTTTGCCTCTTTCTTCCAAAGGATAAAAACAAAATTTCTGATTTTGCAATCTGAATATAATGCAGATACATGCCGTTCTTTTCAAGTAAGATTGTCAGAACCGGCACTGGTTCTTGCTTCGCCCATCCACGGCGCCAGCCAGCACCGGGTGGGGCCAAGGCCGCACGGAGGCAGCGGGGCTGCCGCTCCCCACCCCGCCGTCAGCGCCGTCAGCGGGAGCGCAGCAGGCCCGCGGCCCCCCCTCGGTCCCACTGCCGACTGAGCGAGTGCGGCTGGGGGCAGCTGGGTCGCAACGAGCCACCCAGCCCTGGAAGTGTCGGTGAGGGAGGGGGGCGAAAAGCCCCCAGCAAAAATAGTCAGGGCCACGTTGATCAGCCCCTTTTGTCTTGTCACCCAGCGCCCCCACTCAGGGCAGGCACTTGGGACGATTGTCTTAAAGAGAAACGCTCCTTTTTCCTCAAGAAAGCGCAAATCTGTACATCTGAAAGTTCTGGTAATTGTCAAACTGCAACAACTTGACTCAAGGGGGAAAAAAATCAAATTTATTTAAACAACAAAAAACTCGTTATGAAATAAAGACAAGGCGTTCTTAACTGCACCTTCTCAGGTCAAGCTCCGTGAATTCCTTCCCCCTCAGGGGGATGACCCCTCACAGTTCCTCCCTGTGGCAACACAGTGTCCCTCCAACATGAGACAGTCCACCAAGAACTTATCTGACTGGCATGGGGTCTCCAGTGAGCTATTATACTTCTGGCAGTGAACTATTCCAATGTAAGTGGCCTTCAAAGCTGCAGTCTTTTATAGGTCAGTCTCCAGCTCCAGCACGGATTCCTTCACAGGCTGTAGATGGGACTCCTCTCCAGTGTTGATTCGCAAGGGCTCAACCTTACACTTCACTACGAGCTAAAGGTAACTAACTGCTCCCGTGTGTATACCTCCTTTATACCTCCTCACTGACCCGGGTGATGACATGGCTGCATCTCTCCACTCTGAACAAAAGGGGAGCTCCTGGAAGCAAAGTACAAAGCAAAACCAAGAAACTGTGAAATGAGTTTCTCCTCTTGAATAGGTTCATTTGCTGAAGCACAGATTTGGCTCAACGTGGGCTAGGAATGGGTCCAACCTGACGTTGAGGAGACCTTTTGCAGTTTCTTACAGAGACCATGCCACCAGCGTCCTCTCCCACTACCAAAATCCCACCAGACACAAACCACAAGAAGCTGGTTTTGCATCACCCTGTGGTATTGTTTCTCTAGCCTACTTAAAAGATTATCAAGTCACAACATACTGTTAATTTTATTCAGGTCAAGACATACAACACATTCCTCACATCTGTTATAGAAATAGCTAATGTATTATAGAAATAGTTAATTTGCCTAGGCAATTCATCCCACATTTATTTCATGTTCCATAGCATTATTTACAGATTTTGATTATTTGCACATTGTCTGTGGATGAAAATATTTCTTAACTAAAGGCTTGAGATAAAATCTGTTGTTAAATGTCACAGTCAGAAAAAGTAAACATCACCTCTTCTGCAAATATTCAAATCTGAAGAAGGACTGCTGTGAAAGTGTTTAGGATAAACAACATGGGCTACCTCACTGCACCCAGGAAACTCAAATTTGAGCAAGCAGAAACAATAAAACAAAGACAACTCAGTCTTTCTTCTATATTAAGCTACCAGGGCAGACACATGGAGAAGCAAAGTAAAAGTTCAGAAGATATTTCCTCCAGAGAACAGAAAAAGAATAAATCAACATTCTTAATCCAAAGCATTTACAGGTTTGCATAAACTACTGTTGCACTGACATTTTACATGGAAAAAAGGGAAAGGTTAGCATGAACAATGCCAAATACGTACTAAAGTGAAATATAAATATTAGCCTGAGGTGTGGGGAAGCGATGAGCATGCTGCAGGATAGACAGTCTCTGATAAATAATAACTCAGAAAATGAGCTTTTTCTGAATGTCATCACTAACAATATTTAGAGTTCAATAAACAACTTATTTGAAAGAAGAAGCTGCTAGATCTTGGTGTATGCTCTTTCATATCCAACCAATTCACTACACTTTCTCAAAGCACTAAAGAGTATCTAAAAGACAGCGTGTAAATACTTTAGAAGTCCTCTGCAATAGATCATGTGATGTTTAGCAAATTTCTGCCACTTACTTAAACACTTAGTCAAATGAAGAAAAAAAAAGATTAGGGGTGACGAGAGCAATTGTGAGAGAGGAAGGAAGGGGAAAAACATCAAAAAAGAAATAAAGAAAACAACTTTACATTGATCTGAAGTTAGAATGACATGCCAGCGCCGGCTCAAGGCTCTACAAACAGCTGGAGGGTATTTATATTGTAAAAGCATGTTCATTCTAAATGAACAATGTGAAAATGCCAGCAGAAAGAGCTTGCAGAGCCTAGTGCAGCCATGTGCCACTGAAGAATTTCTACACAATTAGAAAGCCCATGAAAATCACAAACATTTGTAACCAGTCTGTTGGCTAAAGAACTTTTCAGACGGATTGGAGAGGATGAGTCATTTTAGGAATTATTTTCAGAGCACATTCTTAAAAAACATGTTCCAATTGCATAAAATCACTGAATATGAAATGAGTTGTAAGAGAAATCCCTTACCAACTTTCCAGCCATTAACATTTTAATAATAGAAAATGTTAAACTGGTCTCTGTGGCTGCAAAGTAAAATTACACAAACTTTGGATGAATTTGTATGCAGAACCATATTTTATAATGTAGAAGAAAACCCAAAATTGTTACATTTCTGAACACAGTGAGGGTGACAGAGCACTGGTACAGGCTGCCCAGCGAGGTTGTGAGGTCTCTTCCACTGGAGACATTTAAGACCCGCCTGGATGGGTTCCTGTGCGACTTGGTCTAGGTGATCCTGCTGTGTCAGGGGGATTGGACTAGATGATCTTTCAAGGTCCCTAATGATTCTATGGTTTTCAGCCTTCACAGGAAGTTTTCATTTTCAAAATTTTTGTGGACCTGAGATACCAAAGACACCTCAGTTGCCACTAAATCCTAATCTCAGTAATTCTTCATCCATTTTCATTTCACAGGAGAGTGGGAAGGTCTTTCTGGGGATACACAGTCTTAATATGTCTATCTTAGTAATGTGTCTGCCACTTTTCCACCATCCTGTGCTACCCAGACTGTCACTCAGGTACTGAACACTTTATTTTCTTGTTTTCTTTTTATTCTGTTCCCTCCCACACCAAAGTTGTTTTTGTGCTAATATAACTATGAAAATGACTTATTGCCAGCTGAATATGAGCCAACGGTGGGCCCAGGTGGCCAAGAAGGTCAATGGCATCCTGTCATGTATCAGAAATAGTGGGGCAGCAGGAGTACGGAGGTTCTCAGCACTGGTGAGGCCACATCTTGAATACTGTCTTCCTTTCTGAACTACTCACTACAAGAAGGGGCACTGTAGTGCTGCAGCATGTCCAGAGAAGGGCAAGGAGGCTTGTAAAGGGGCTGGGGCACAAATTCTTTGAGGAGCAGTTGAGTGAGCTGGGATCATTTAGCTTAAGGAAAAGGAGGCTGAGGGGAAACCTCTACAACTGTCTGAAAGGAGGTTGGGGCATGGATTGGGACAGCCTGTTCTCCCTGGTGGCAAGCAACAGAACCAGAGGAAATAGCTGCAAGCTGTGCCAGGACAGGCTGAACATCAGAAGGAATGTTTTTACTGAAAGAGTTACCGAACTCTGGAACAGGCTGGCCAGGACAGTAGATGAGTCACCTTCCCTGGAGATATTTAAAAAGCATATAGATGTATTGCTGAGGACTTGGGTTTAGGGGCTGTCTGGCAGTGCTGGGTTGAAGGTTGGACTTGATCTTAAACTCTCTTCCAACCAAACATGTTCTATGACTATATGAAAGCTTCTAACCAGTAGTAATAGCATCAAAGAAAAACCTCTTGTTACTTTTCACACCTGCGCAGGAAATACTCTTAATGATACCAAGTCCTGACTGCATGTTTCATAGAATCATAGAATCATTACGGATCGGAAGGGACCTCGAAAGATCATCTAGTCCAATCTGCCTGCAACAGCAGGATCACCTAAACCAAGTCACACAGGAACCCGTCCAGTCGGGCCTTGAACATCTCCAGTGAGGGAGACTCCACAACCCCCCTGGGCAGCCTGTTCCAGTGCTCTGTCACCCTCACTGGGAAGAAGTTCCTTCTCATATTGATGTGTAACCTCTTATGTTCCAGCTTACAACCATTGCCCCTCGTCCTATCACTACATGACACTGAGAACAGCCCGGTGCCATCCTCCTGACACCCACCCCTCAAATATTTGTAGACATTGATGAGGTCACCCCTCAGTCTCCTCTTCTCCAAGCTAAACAGACCCAGCTCCCTCAACCTCTCCTCATAAGGGAGGTGCTCCACCTCCTTCATCATCTTTGTTGCCATACGCTG
>VXBP01007593.1:118175-130998 GCA_013400115.1 Rhinopomastus cyanomelas
CCCTGGGGCACTCCACTAGATACAGGCCTCCAACTAGACTCCGTCCCATTGACTACCACTCTCTGACTTCTACCCTGCAGCCAGTTTACAATCCACCTCACTACCCGAAAATCTAGGCCACACTGCCTCAGTTTGTCTGCGAGGATGCTGTGAGAGACCATGTCAAATGCCTTTCTTAAGTCAAGATAGATGACATCCACGGCTCTGCCATCATCCATCCACCTGGTTACACCCTCATAAAAGGCTATCAGGTTGGTCAAGCATGACTTTCCCTTTGTGAAGCCGTGCTGACTGTCCCTAATGACCCTCCTGTCCTTGATGTGCCCAGAAACAGCCTCTAGTACAAATTGTTCCATCATCTTTCCTGGGATGGAGGTGAGGCTGACCGGTCTATAGTTACCCGGGTCTTCCTTCTTTCCCTTTTTAAAGATTGGGGTAACATTTGCATGTTTCTTCTTGTATTCATCTGTAAACCTGTGAGTCAGCACTGATCCTTCCAGAACGCAATGTGATATAGAATTCAAAGAGGGAGTTCATGACTAGGTTTAGATACATTATTGTAAAATGTGGGATTTGTTCCTGATCCCTACATTTGTGGTGACCCAATCCTTAATTTTTTTGTCCATGTCTTTTACAGCTTATCCTTTTTTGTTTCCATCTCCTCTGCTGTTTCGCAGTCTTGCACTTGAGAGCAGTGAGAGTATACAAAGGAAAAATACATGTCTTTATGTAAATTATTTTGGAATGATTACAAAAAACTCCACAAAGACAAAATTTGATTATGTCTTTACAGCTGAAATATCTTGCTTATGTGTATTCCTTTAAAACTGAAGGAGTCTGCTCTCTTTAAATATTACCTGAAAGATCTTGGAGACAACCAGAACATTTTAAACGCAGCTAAATACATTTAAATCACAGTGGTCTAGAGATGAGCCTACTTGTTAGATAGGATGGAGGTCCCATCCAACCCTATGATTATGTTAGAATCAGTGCAACTGCCTGACATTCATAAGATAACTAAGCTTGCTTCGAAACTTTGTAGTCTATGGAAAAATGAAGTCCCTTTTAGATAAGCATTGTCAGCAAATGAAGGTTGTGTATGTCAAAACCTCCCAAGAGCACTTAGTTAAACTTCAACCTCTCATTTATCTCTACAAGGAATAGAACACACTCAGATAATTCACCGCTCATGCTCCAGATTTCCTCATCTGAAGGAATTTCTGAGTGTTGATTTCCCCACTTTCTCAAACAGGGATAGTTGTATTAACCCTGACTTTTGTAGTGCTGCCTAATGGTTAGAGTAGATGCCCAGAAACTTCAGCATTTCAGTTAGTGTGCTCTGTGTCTTAAAAGACTGGAAAAGTTCTCCATTGTCTTGTGACAATGTACAGAGAATGGAGACATGGACTTGTCTTGTGACAATGTAAAGAGAATAATGACAGACCAAACTATTTGATGATCAAAATTATTTAAGCAGCCTAGAATCCTTCAGTCATTGCCAGAAAGCCAACTCCTACTTTTACTTACATCATTATCCATTTTATAGAATCATAGAATCATTAGGGATTGGAAGGGACCTTGAAACATCATCCAGCCCAATCCCCCTGACACAGCAGGATCACCTAGACCAAGTCACACAGCAACACATCCGGGTGGGTCTTAACCATCTCCAGTGAAGGAGACTACACAACCTCCCTGGGCAGCCTGTTCCAGTGCTCTGTCAGCCTCACTGTGAAGAAGTTCCATCTCATACTCATATGGAACCTCCTATGTTCCAGCTTGCAACCATTGCACCTCGTCCTATCACTAGACAACACTGATCAGAGCCTGGCTCCATCCTCCTGACACCCACCCTTCAAATATTTATAGACATTAATGAGGTACTCCTCAGTCTCCTCTTCTCCAAGCTAAAGGGACCCAGATCCCTCAGCTTCTCCTCGTAACGGACATGCTCCACCTCCTTCATCATCTTTGTTGCCCTACACTGGACTCCCTCCAGCAGCTCCACATCCCACTTGAACTGAGGGTCCCAGTCTTTACTGATGCAGCAACTTCTTGCTTTGATGTTCCCTTTCATAGATATCACATTAAAGTCTTAACATCTTTAAAAACGGCTCATAGCTTCTTTCCATGCATTTAAACCTTTTTTCATGTCTACAAAAGACATTAATATAATTAAAACTCCGACTCGCTGAAAGCACCGTCTAACATGTAGACTAGCACTATGAGCAGAACCGATGTCATTCCTTAGCTGTTTCCTTGTTTGCATTTTTCACTCCGTATGGTACTTACTATCCTGAAATCCTGACTAGTTGTTTCAAAGCTTCTGATAAAAACAACAAAAATAATTTACGAAATTGCAAAAAATGTCAAGATTAAGGTAGTAAATTAAAAACAATAACAAACATGAATACAGTTTTATTTGGGACATAACATTTTAAAAAGTAAAACAAGTAGACTTTAAACCTTTATAATAACATTTATTTAAATCGCACACTAATATCAACATTTGCACTCATTGCTCCAAACCGGTTTTCCATGTATTTCCTTTCTCTTTTTTCCCCTCTTTTTGTAAATTATTTTTCCTTCTCATTGTTACATATTATTTTCCTTTTCCTCAGTTTTATCACAGTATATATATAATGACAGAATTGTTTAAGTTGGAAAAGATCATCAATTCCAATCAATAAACTACGAAGCCCACCACTAAGCCATGTCCTTAAACTCCAGACTTTTAAACACATTAATGGGTGGTGAATCAATTGGTTCCCTGGGCACCATGTTCCACTGCCTGATGACCTTTTGAATACATACATTTTTCCTAACATCTAACCAAAACTTCTGACACAGCTTGAGAGTTTCTCTTGTCCTATCACACATTGCCTAGAATCATAGAGTCACAGATACACAGAATGACTCTGCTTGGAAAAGACTCCTAGGATCATTGAGTCCAACCATCTACCCTACCTTACAAGTTCATCCCTAAACCATATCCCTCAACACCTCATCCAAATAATCCTTAAACACTCAACCACTCTCAGGGAAGCCCACTGCAGTGCTTTACCACCCTTTCTGTGAAAAAATTCTTCCTATTATCTAGTCTAAACCCACCCTGTCGTAACTTGAACCCATTTTCTCTTGAAAGAGGGAATCATCAAGGCTGGAAAAGATCATGAAGTCAAACCACCAACCCTACAACCCCTAACAGCTAAACCACCTCTTGAAACACTATGTGTACACATGTTTTTGAACACCTCCAGGGTTGGTGCCCCACCACCTCCCTGGATAGCCTGTTCCAATGCTTCAGTACTTTTTCTGTGGATAAGTTTTTCACAGTATCCAAGCTGACCCTTCCCTAGTGCAATTTGACCCCATTTCCTCTTGTCCTATTGCTAGTAACAAGGGAGAAGAGATCAACATCCACTCCTCTGCAAACTCTTTTCATGTAGCTGTAGAGAGTGAAAAGGTCCCCCCTCATCCTCCTTTTCTCCAGACTAAATAGTCCTGGCTCCCTCAGTGATTCCTTCTAAGCCTCAGTCTCCAAACCTATCTTTAGTTTGTCTCCAAACTAATCTTGTTGCCCTTCTTTGGACCCCTTCCAATATCTCAATGCCTCTCCTGTGTTCAAATGCCCAAAACTGTATGCAGTACTCAAGTTAATAAAGACAACTACTTTAAGTATTAAAAAAAAAAGATTGTTTGTTTCATGCAGGGGACAGGACACTCGTGTAAGAACATTACAGTTTATAAGTCTCTTAAATACATTCATTCAAGATAAGAGGTACTTGAAAGATGTAAAAATTTTGTTTAACCAAAACATAAGTAAAAATGAGATTAAACTGTGATCTGTGGTATTTATATAACGTGGCCTACTGTTTAGTGTAGGGATCTAGACGATTCTTACAGCCTTATTTCTCCTTTGGGATTACAGGGCTAAACCACCAAGACTTTCACAAATAAGTTTACTGAATGGAATATATACAATTCTTATTCTTATGTAAACAAACAGGCTATGACTTGAAGCCACACAATGGCTTTTATTGTACAAACCATGTATTGCTAAAATCAATCCAAGTCATAACTGTGGTAAGCAACCATCTCAGTCTTGAGCAATCTGTCAGTAAACTAATAAATTAGGCCAATGTGGTGAGAGGAAGAACTCCGCTTTTTATGGGCATCTGTTCAGCACCCGGGAATAGTTGTAACTTTGCCAGCTCTAATCAAATAAGTACATTCTTTTCTCTTAAAAGTTTTTTTAAATCTTTTAGGAACAGAGAAAGATACAAGGAGTTTTTTACATCTGGCTTTTTCTTCATGTAGGTTTGAAAGCTGCAAACATGTGAGGAATGAGAACTTGGTTCATCTCTTAATCCTGCAGCCCCTCCTTAAAAGAGCCGTAACATGTTTTGTTCAATCCTGTTTACACACACTATGGCAGCAAACTGGGAGATTTGAAAATGCCCAGGAATTTGGTCTTTCACAAACATGATGCATCCTGGATACATGAGGATCACTGGAGCTAGGTCTTAAAGAAAAATGTCCTTGACTTTCAACGTGTGAGATGACTTTCTGATTTCAGTAAAAAATACTATTACTCTTTGTTCTTTTGTATCTAATATTTAATGATCTGTTGCACAGAGAAACAGGCATCACAATAAATAGAAGTGGCCTAGAGGCCAATGTAGACTAGCTGGACATATTCTGAATAATTTCTCAGGATTAAAAACTGATTCTCATACATGCTTGAGGTGTGTTTTGATTAAACAGTTCAACAGCGACAATAGCCTAAAAGTCAAAATTTGAGTTACTGATCCAAGTCAATTCAGAATAATGTTAAATTTAATTGTACTCAATCAAAAAAGTAATGGGGAAGCAAACACAAAAACCTCATATTTTTACTTAAATGTAAATTTTTTTCCCATTCATGAGGTAAAATACACTAAGTTTTAGAAAAAAAAAAACAAACACAAACCCCAAATGTCTGTAAGGATTGTCTAACTATTGAATTCTGAGAATTCTGTTCTTGTTGGAAAACATACTCAGTTTTATAGCCTTTCAGTTCTGTTTAGACCTGTATTTGTTCCACTTACCCTAGTCTGCTCAGTGCATTAAATGATTCTCAGGAATCTTTCTGACATCATCATAAATTCCCATAGTGGTGAGCAAGGGATACAAACTATAAGAAATTTGTAATGTTTAAAAGGATAAATTGCACAGAAGATTTTTGTGCCTGCAAAGTAGTCAAATGATGCCATGAGTGTCCTCTTAAGACACCATTTATCCTTAGGTGGATAAAATAAGAAAAAAAATGTGTATGGTGTTCAAAAGTATTGTTATAATTTACAATTCCTTCAATAACCATCAGTAATGTAAAATCTACTGGTTTGGGTTTTTTTCAAAAAGTACTTATTAAGCTGTTATGCACATTTAAGATACTTGTTTGAGAAAAAATACTTCCTTGAGAGATGCATCCCTTGTATCTCTAAAAATCTACTGAGTTATTTATAGACACATTAGTCCAGAGAAAAATAAAATCTAACTTTTTAAAGTCATCTTCAAACTCACTGCTCAAAAAAGATATATGGCACAGTTCCATATCTGTGAAACAGAGATGAAGAGCAGAAGGAAGCCCCCATAATCCAAGGTGAAGTGGCTAGTGACCTGTTACATCACACAGACAAACACAGGTCTATAGGCCAAGAGTGGAGCCACTGAAGCTGAACTGAGGCAACCGGCTGAAATGCTCACCGAGGTGCTTCCCGTTGTCTAGCACTTCAGTGACGTAAGTGTAGGAAGCGTATGAGGAAATGCATTCAAATGCACAGATTTCTTGAGGTCAACCAGAAAAGGTTAAAATCAACACATTTCTTAGGGAAGGCACCAGCGTACTTGCTGCTAGTCCACGGAGCTGTACTACAGGGTCAAAAGCTCCTGCTGGGTGAGGAAGTTCTCACCTCAGTGGCAGCCTACAGAACATCTAGCCTTCCTATCTTCCATCTCCTCTGAGTAAGCCTACGTCTGACCAGTCACAGTATCACAGTATCACAGTATTATCAAGGTTGGAAGAGACCTCATAGATCATCAAGTCCAACCTGTCACCACAGAGCTCAAGGCTAGACCATGGCACCAAGTGCCACGTCCAATCCTGCCTTGAACAGCTCCAGGGACGGCGACTCCACCACCTCCCTGGGCAGGCCATTCCAGTGGCCAATGACTCTCTCGGTGAAGAATTTTCTCCTCACCTCAAGCCTAAATTTCCCCTGGCTTGGAATGGAAGATTTCTACAGAATTTAATGTTCTACAGAAAGTAAGTTTCAGGGCTGGATGTGCCATGACTAAAACAACAAATACCACCTCCAAGACAGTAAAATATCTGAATGTCCAAGTCATTTACCCTTTCCTAGTGCCTGTAAACTTCCATGAATGACTTCCATTTTTAATCCCAAACGCTATGTACACAGACTACTCCAGACCTTTACACTGACTTTATAGGGTTATACTAGGTGACTTAGAGTGTAGCAATTGACATCTACATTTGTAGAGATTTTTGCTTCCTTTTCTATATGCTCTGTGAGAGAGTCAACATCTTCAGCAGAAGGATAATAGGATAGGATAATGTTGAGGTGACATAGAATCACAGAACATTAAGGATTGGAAGGGACCTCAAAAGATCATCTAGTCCAATCCCCCTGTCAGAGCAGAACCACCTAGACTAAGTCACACAGGAACACATCATCCTCCTGCCTGACTGCTTTATAAGTCATCGTAACGAGTATTCATAAAGTGTGAACTGAATGCAAGAAAGTGATGAAACAGCCTTTCATTGGAGCCTAGTGCACAACCACATCTGTATTAAGATCTTAGCAAGCCTGTTACAGAGCCGACTAAAGCAGACCATTAATTTCAGTAAGGAAAAGCAAAGAGTAAAATATATAGCAGTGAGTCCAGGGATCATTCAGTGACTGTTTCTCTGGAACACAAAGCAGGATCTTTAGTGAATTGCAATACAACTTTATTTTTTATGTCAGCCAAAACACTAGTACTGCCTCAGCCTGTGTTACAGACTGAAGGGCTATTGCACCAGTCTCCCCTGCAAAGAATAAAGTGTTCACCCTAAGCAGTTTACAAACAGATAAGTCAAGCAAAGTTAAGAGAAATAATGTGAAAGAGAGAAAGTTCATTAACGTTTTGCAGATGTCATATTAGTTCCCTTTTTTTCTTTGCTTGTTCTTCGTTGAGTGGTGAAGTTGTTGGAAGCTTAGGAGAAGGATAAAGCAGGTGGTGGAAAGAGTAGAAGGGGGATTAGGTAAGAGGAAGAGATATATGGGTGGCAGCTACAGTGAGGTTGAAGTATAGCAACTGTCAGGGAACAGAGGACAAATAAACTGAGTTCTGCGGAAATGGTCAGACTGCTTTCATAGCTGGAGAGGTAAAATTAAAGGACTGACCTTTGATTCTGAAATTTTTGTCTTGAATATTCTGCAGAACAATAACCCAAAGAAGTGTGAAACAGCTACATGGAAATTGCAATGAGTTTATGAATTGTCCCCAAAAGCATTACCAATTCCTTCTTGAGTTGCTTAACTTGGTTTTAGACTCATACCTGTGGAATAGAAGCGCCTGTTTTCTGTTGTGACTATTATTCTCTTAGCAATCTCAAAACATCTATGAAGTTAAGACTATGTAACAGTGTGTTCTGAAGGCAATATAAGTCTGTACAAGCATCCTTGCAGTGAAGTTCCGAGAAGGTCACATTTTTCACACAACAGGGACTATTTGAAAAACAAATCATAGAATCATAGAATCATTACGGATTGGAAGGGACCTCGAAAGATCATCTAGTCCAATCCCCCTGACACAGCAGGATCACCTAGACCAAGTCACACAGGAACACATCCAGGCGGGTCTTAAACATCTCCAGAGAAGGAGACTCCACAACCACCCTGGGCAGCCTGTTCCAGTGCTCCGTCACCCTCACCGTGAAGAAGTTCCTTCTCAGGTTGATGTGGAACCTTCTGTGTTCCAGCTTAAAACCATTGCCCCTCGTCCTATCACTAAATGACACTGAGAACAACCCAGCTCCATCCTCCCAACACCCACCCCTCAAATATTTATAGACATTAATGAAGTCACCCCTCAGTGTCCTCCAAGCTAAAGAGACCCAGCTCCCTCAGCCTCTCCTCATAAGGGAGGTGCTCCACCTCCTTCATCATCTTCGTTGCCCCTGTACCCCTGTATCCTTATTTGCTGGTACCCAGATATATATATACTCCTAAGCCCACAGACTCTCATCAGTTGCTGGTCAGACCATTTTTACCTCAGATACACACTTTGACATTGTAGGCTGAGGCTCCCGTGTTCATCAACAGCAAAGTCTTCCTATGGTCTTGAACTTTAAGACACACACTCTGGCTCCCACCCACTTCACATACTCAGTGGATTGTTCAGCTTGATCTGCAATAGTAGTCAAGCACTCAGACACCCAGGCTTGTTCTATTTGCTGGCAACATAGAGACATGGACTCCTGTGACCCCCAGTCCCTGTATCCATGCACATGGACCCTCCAACCCATTGTTTGAATTCACTTACTGCTCCCAGAACCCTATATACACAGATGCACACATCAAATACAGAGACCTCACCTAGGAAAAGTAGTAGAAAGTTATTCAATTGACTAGGTCTGCACTGATTAGGAGAAGGGAATGACCAGATAGTCAACCCATCAGAAGTTTGCACAGAACTGACCCTTTTGGCACCATACTGGATTTTCCACACTTGCTGATTCCAGATAATCTAAAACCATCCCATTCCTCACCTTTATGTCATCTCCTAAGTATTCCATAGAAAGCCCTGTGCAACCCAAAATGTTCTTTCCCTCCATGCTACAATAAATTTCATATCCCAGGCAGCAGCCCTCTCAGTCTAAAAGCTTCTCCACCATTGAGACAACCTGAAGGATTTCATACCAGGATGCTGTGGCTCAGGCTGTCCTGGGAGGTGCCCAGACAGCGTGTCCTTTAAGTCTAGTTTGTATTCCCTGGTGACTTTGGACCTTTGTGCTCCTCTAGGTTTGTCGAGATGGACCTCTGATGGGCTCAAGGCTCCTGGAACTGGCCTAGGGTCCCCCATCTGCTATTGTTTCATGTTCTTTTCTGGTCACTCAGAAGAAGTTTTATCACATCATCTAACATACATTGTTTGCAATATATGTCCTACATAACCCACAATAAAAAGATGCAAAAGAAGTAATCTTAAACTTACAAACTATGGAGCTGGAGAGGATCAGAAAAATGGAATCCATTTCCTGCCTTGAACATACAGCATACCTGTAGCATTTCACAAGAGGTTTTACTATTTCCTTCTACATCAGGGGACATTGCTTAAGACTCTCCTTTCACAATCTATTACACAGGTCACCTCGCTTTCCTGCTAGACTCTTTTCACTAGAATTTAGACCTAGCTTCACTTAATTCTGTTTTATGTTACTGCTACTCATGCTGGACATGGAACAATTTTCATTTTCACCTTCTATTTTCACCTCTTTGCAGCCTGCTGTTTTAGCTCCCTTCAGTCTCCTAAGCTTTAGACTAAACAAGCGTAGTAACTCCTATTTTTGTTCAGAGGTTATGTTTTCTAGATCTGTAATCATCCTTGTCGTGTTGTTTTGAATTCAATCCAATGTTTTTTACCTTTTGTGAAGCATGAATCCTGAAACTGGTCATAATATTGCGTTTGAGAGCTGAGCAAAGCCAAACAGGATTTAACTATTTCATCTGTCACTTACACCGTGCACAGACTGTTTAGGGTCTCATGACAGTGTTTGCCCTGTGTGTATGTAATCTCTGCTGTAAACAGAATTGGTTCACCTCTTTCAGCTTGTGATCTATTACAATGCACAGAACCTTTCCAGTGGTGTGTCTGTACTTCCTGTTATTCTGTAACCTCTGCAGTCAAACTTCCAGATATTTGATAAAGCATTTCCACATTTTAAAAAGTTAATCATGATATGAAATGATCACGATGCTTCTCTTCATTCTTGTTGTTACCTTTAAAATCTTACAAAAAACCTAGACGTAAAAATGCTAACTCAAAAAAACCTCCACATTTTGGAGTAAGTATGTAAAATACAAAGATCTGGTTTTTTTCTCATTAGAGTGTGGCTTAGAAAAAGTACAACAAAACTATTTAAAAGCTGTATAAGTGATTGTCAATCTCTTCAAGTTTAAAAAGTTGCATTGCCTTTGAGAGAATATCTACAGATTATGATTTTGTTCATCTCACTCAGGTGAATAGATATTCACTACTACTGGAAAGAAAATGAGAGAGCACATTAAAAAATCACTAACACATAGTAGTTTAAATTTTTGGATTAATCATATTGGCTAATGAAGAAGAGAGCTCGGTCACAGCTTAAAACATCTAAACTTAGGTTTCTAATCATGTTCTTTGAACTGACCAAATAGAAAGCAATCATTAGACTGTTTTTAAAACTCTGTTAGAGCTACATTCTCAAAGATGATCACGAGTGATTCCTTGTAAGATTAATAGAAATTAATTAGAGGTCCAGGATCTATGTCCTGGCCTTAAGTTGCATCAGGGCAGATTTAGATTGGCTATTAGGGAGAAGTTCTTTCCTGAGAGAGTGGTTGGGCACTGGAACAGGCTGCCCAGGGAGGTGGTAGAGTCACCATCCCTGGAGATATTAAAAAATTAGTAGATCTAGCACTTAAGGCCATGGTATATGAGTTAGGGAGATGTTGGGATGAGAGCTGGACTTGATGATCTTGGAGGTCCTTTTCAGCCATGATGATGCTATGATTCTATGATTCTGTGATTCCATCCTCTGTTCAGACTGCCATATAGGCAGAGATTAATTTTGATGGGGAAAAATTTTTGAATCGGAAAAAGATAATAAATTTTCAAAAAATGGATAATAACACTACACAGCTGAAGATACTACAACAAATACATTTATTTTAATAGCCAGAAGTTCTTCTGCTATGTTCTTCTCTAGAATAACTTTATAACACACTTCTAGATAATAGTTGAATTAATATGAAACTCCTGTAGCCAGAGGAAACCTCCGTAAGAATAAATCCACACAGGGCAACTAGTTCGTCGCTGTGCTGTGGTAATACAATAGGAATTGCTGTAACAATCCTGTTGATGTGTTTTTTTAAAACTGCATTAAAGTGTAGAGAACCGAAGTAAATTACAAGGATTGCTAAAGTTACAAAATTTATTAAATACTTTATATAATAGAGCTTAACTCCCTCTTGAACCTTATATCATTCTACTTACAGAGTCAGTAGAGTGCTCTAACATCTCTAGGCACGTGCCTCACAAATATGTCCCACACATGGACTGATTTTAAGCACGTTTCAGCTAGCAGAAGGACTAGTTCTTAGACCTGATAATGTATTTATGGGAGAAGTGAGGAATCTTTCAAAATGCCAGATTTATGAAAGCTCAGAAAAGTGTGTTCATTTAGAGAAGAAACCAAATTACAAAAGAAAGCAAACCATTAATTTTAAAGTATGATAGTGCAAATACCTCTGATTTATTTTCTTAAACACAAGCAACAGTGTAATATGTGTTAATTCATAGCAGTGGAGACTCCTCTAACAATCTGCAAAAATGAGAAGGGAAGTATAAACTATGATGGTTATTTTAAAAAAATCATTATCTTTTTCTACTTTTTAGATTAATATTAGGCCTCTTCCCGGGCAGTATGGAGTCTACTAGGGAATGAAGAAAGACCTTAAGGCATGAGGACGTTTGGTGAAAGACTCTGGGGCACAAATTGTATTCTGTTCATTACTTCCATTTTGGGGTGAGGACATGGGCCAGAATAGAAGGACTCAGTCCATTAACACCTGGGTACAAGACTGGTGTTCCAGGCAGGGCTTTGGGTTCTTTCAGACACCAGACCTAGCAGATAGATTGGGAGGGGTTTGTCTCAGAGGGGAAAAAGGGTTCTGGGGCAGGAGCTGGTAGGGCTCATTCAGAGGACTTTAATCTAGATTCGAGGAGGGGGGGTGAGAAGGTTGATGGGCGAGCACCAGTGGGGCAGACCTCTGGTCTTAAAGAAAACCAGGTGGCTTCTTGCTGTCCTACGGTGAAATCAGAGCGCTCAGCTCGCTCCCTGAAATGCCTGTACACCAATGCCCGCAGCATGGGGAATAAGCAGGAGGAGTTAGAAATCTTGGTAGTGATTACAGAGACCTGCTGGGACAGCTGGCATGACTGGAATGTGGTCATGGATGGCTACCTCCTTTTTAGAAGGGACAGACCAGCAAGGCGGGGTAGAGGAGTTGCTGGAATGTATTGAATTCTGTCCAAGGGCAGCAGAAGAGAGAGCTGAGAGTTTGTGGGTGCGTATTAAGGGGCAGGCTGGCATGAGTGACACTGTTGTGGGTGTCTATTACATACCTCCAGATCAGAATGAGGAAGTGGATGAGGTCTTCTACAGGCAGCTGGCGGCAACCTCACAGATACAAGCCCTGGTTCTCATGGAGGATTTTAACTACCCAGATATCAGCTGGAAGACCCACTCAAACAGCCAGCCACAGTCCAGGAGGTTGCTGCAGTGCGTTGATGACAACTTCGTGATGCAAATTGTGGAGGAGCCCACTAGGAGAGGAGCACTGCTGGACCTTGTACTCACCAACAAGGCAGGTCTGGTTGAAGCAGTGAAGGCTGAGGGTTGCATTGGTTGCAGTGACCATGAGATGGTGGAGTTCAGGGTCTTGTGTGGTAGGAACAGAACAGCTAGAAGAAGGTCACAGCCCTGGACCTCAGGAGGGCCAACTTTGGCCTTTTC
>VXBP01007594.1:8916-46195 GCA_013400115.1 Rhinopomastus cyanomelas
GATCTTTCGAGGTTCCTTCCAATCCCTAATGATTCTATGATTAGATAAAAATTCATCCTAAAAGTCCTGCGTTCCGTACTAACTTGGTCTAGGTGATCCTGCTCTGGCAAGGGGGTTGGACTAGATGATCTTTCGAGGTCCCTTCCAATCCCTAATGATTCTATGATTAGATAAAAATTCATCCTAAAAGTCCTGCGTTCCATACTGACTTGGTCTAGGTGATCCTGCTCTGGCAAGGGGGTTGGACTAGACGATCTTTCAAGGTCCCTTCCAATCCCTAATGATTCTATGATTAGATAAAAATTCATCCTAAAAGTCCTGCATTCCATACTAACTTGGTCTGGGTGATCCTGCTCTGGCAAGGGGGGTTGGACTAGATGATCTTTCAAGGTCCCTTCCAATCCCTAATGTTCTGTGATTTTGGTTTGAGTGGAAATGCAGCGTTGATACGATTCCATTTGGAGTTGGCAGTTCTGCTTGGGTTTGAAATAGCACTAGAAAACATTTGTCTTAACAAGTAGCCACAGATCTCGTTGCTCTTTCCAAAGTTGGTATCTTACGCAGAGTTACTCTGCTGTTCAGTGCCTGAAGTGGGACTGTGGCCTGAAATGAGAAGGAAATCACTCCTCTCAGTGGCATGTTGTAATTTTGTGGATCAGCAGCTCCGCTTGGAGGACTCGCAGCAGTTTCCGCTGATCTCTGCGGGCAGTCCCAGTGGGCTAGTCCCAGTGGGCTAGACTGGACTTGTGCGGGGTCACTTGTCTCCCCGCAAGGCAGCGTGGGGCAGCTGATAAGCAATATCTTAAAGCTGTAGGAGGCAATGGCTACTCTCTCAGAGCTTCAACTGATTTTTGTCTTTCAGACAGGCAGGGTAGTCCAATCTCTGCTAGCCCTAAGCTCATCAAAGACCTCTACTATTTCTGATGCAGTATCTTGCTTGTTATAAACAGGGATTTTCCAGTTTCTGTTACCTACCCTTTCTCCTTCCTTCAATCTCCACCGTTGTGTTCAATATTTTCAGTTGCCCAAACTAGCTGTCAGCTGGGGCAATCAAGCAAAAATAACTGGAATATATTTTGGGGCCCTCTTCAGACTTGCAGATCACACTTGTACAGACAGTTATCATCATAAATCTTCTTATTTTGTGTATCACATCCACTTTAACTCTGTAGGAGAAGCATGTTTGTTAACTGATGCATCCTACCTTAAGATAATTTTAAGCTATTAGCAAAGTGTACAGCTCCCAGAATGAGGCTTCTGTTTTCATGCTTTTCCCAGCATGTTTGAGTGTTCAGGTAGTTAATATTTCATTCATCCCACAGCAGTAGCCCTGAAGCAAAGGGCAGAGTTGGCCAGTCCTTTCCAGTGTCAGTTGCTGGCATTTATTTTCATTTGCTGTGAATAAAAACACCCCCAAAAACCCCAAACCAACAGAATCAGTAACAAACCTGATCTACCTTTACATCCTCAGTGCATGATTTTTATTTAGCATCACCCTCACACATCGTTTTGCTGTAAGGTAGAAGTACAATAAAAATTTAAATGTCTTCCTGCTAAGTAGTGGAATTGAAGTAGTTGTAGAAAGAAAATATGCTCTGCTGAACAGTAGGAATGCTAGATTGTGCCAGGACTGTGCTGCTTTTTTACATCAGCTCACTGAGGCAAGTCTATTTCTTGAAACAAAGTATTTTTGAGAGATTTCTGTAAAAGAAACCTGACCTGAAAATTCTTCCATCTCTTCTCGTTTTGGAAGGCTTCTTGTGCTGTGAAATATCGCCGATACTCAATTCTAGGTCACAGTGTTTGTCTTCCTTCTTGTCAATGGATTTGGATTTACTAGCCAAGCCCTACTTCCATGTCTTCTATTATTGAAGGAGGAAATGTATTGAGGGAATGTATTGTTCTCAGAACCTCAAGCTGTCTCTGCTCAGTGCCTTGCAGATGTATGGGCAAGTCTAGAGATCTTAACCTGCTCCTGCAGTGCTTTGAATTAGTCGTTCTGGCCCAAAGAGCTCATTAGATAAGCCAGAGTGACTGCTTGTAAATGTGCAAGGGAACTGTGGTACCAACTATATCATCTTAATAGCTTGTGAATCTAACAGAGGCAAAGCAAAGGATGTTTTACAGAAGTCTGGGGTGGGAATTTATTTCTTTGGTGTCTCTTTCCTTTGCAGTATGATTTTCCTCTTCAATCAGAATTTTTCCAAATTACCTTTTCCAATTTAAAATGATGTATAATAGACAAGAAGGTACCATAACTGGTTTCTCTCCTATTTACCAAATAGGATGTGTTAGTACTAGATTACAATAAATATGTCTTGAAGAGAGCACTGCAGAAATGCTTACCAGTGAAGCTGGGAAGTGCTGTGATCAGCTAAATATTTTATAGCATTAAAGCTAGTGAAATCCTGCAAGTTGAAGTATATATAAGTTTTTTTAGATCTTCTGATAGAGTGGAAAAGCTTCACGACATCTACTCACAGGTGCAGATTGACTGTATTTATCTGGGCTTGACACCTGTGTACCAAGCAATAGCATGATGTGATTTGACATGGATGCTGTACTAAAAATTGGAGCACCAGAGATATTTAACAGCGGGGTAAAATTAGTACAGTATCTTGCCAAAGCACAGAGCCAGCAAGCATTTCTTACCCTCTAAAGTAGTAAATTATTAATTCACTCTTGAATTTTTGAAAAAAGTGGCATCAGAGTATTTGCTTTCATGGCTGATTTGTTTGTGCCTGTTTGTTCATGGCTGAGGGAAGAATAAAGCTGATCTGTTTGCTTTGAAAACAGGCGTTTATTGTGGGCGACTTACACTACAAAGGTAACACTTCTGTAGGAGAAAAAAGATCAGCAGACAATAAAAGCCCTTTTCATAAAAGTACAAATACTTGGTGATTAATGTAGCTCCCAATGTTACTACTTTCCCGCAGAACAATGTTGTACAACTTCCAGTTGCCGAAGGCTTTGTCTTGACTAATGTGTTGACGCACGCGGAGTTTTCATGGGTTGGTAGATATTTTGTGCTCTACTTCATTCTTTCTCATTTTAAAAGCTACATTTCAGTTTCTTTAGAAGACTAGAATCCAATTTTCAGACTTCTTGAAAGGTTTTGGGTTGTATTCAGATGTTGTAGACAAATAATTCAAGGGCCTCATGGCCAAACTGAGGCAGTGTGGTCTGGACAATGGGCTAGTGAGGTGGATCATCAACTGGCTGCAGCCAGAGAGTAGTGATCAATGGGACACAGTCTGGTTGGAGGCCTCTATCTAGTGGAGTCTCCCAAGAGTTGGTGCTGAGACTATTCAATCTAGTCATTAATTACTTGTATGAGGGATTAGAGTGCACTGTCAGCAAGTTTGTTCTTGTGCAACCTGATGCAGATGATCCAGTCGTGGAGGGATTGGACTAGATGACCTTTTTGAGAAGTAAGCGTTGGTTAGTTACCTGGCTCTTCTCCTGCCCAGACCTTCCCTTTATTTGTTAAAAAATTAAATTAGAATGAAAAATAGGAATTAGTAATAAAAAAAGTAGTGATCTGTGTGTGTTTGTTAAAAGATGCAGTCTTAACGTGTCTTGAGTAAGAAGGCACTCGGAGGATTTTCTTGGAAGACCAGCTTGCATCCTGAATGTTAATTCCTTTTCCCTGTACCCCAGTACAGAGAATCACAGAACATTAGAGATTGGAAGGGACCTCGAAAGATCATCCAGTCCAATCCCCCTGACACAGAATCGTTAGGGATTGGAAGGGACCTCGAAAGACCATCTAGTCCAATCCCTCTGCCCCAGCAGGATCACCCAGACCAAGTCACACAGGAATGCGTGTTAAAATCCAGCATCTTAAAAACATAACTAAAAATACCTACTTGAAATTGTTCTGTTATTAATTTTTGACAATAAAATATCTAAGTTTATGGAGAAGTCAATGATCCTTTTAAAATTAAGCAACTAAGAGCTCAGGAGTACATTGCCTAGAAAGTGGCCGTAGAAATGTTGTTAACGTCTGAGCTGGCAGTGTTTAGACACTGAACGTGCTTTTCAGACATCAGCAAGAAAAGCATTCTGCTGCACTGTTGGGGTTCTTAATGTTCAGCAGTAATAGCCTGAAAAATAACTGTGTTTTTGTATTTTGATGCACTTCAAAATGAAACCATCCAAAAACACAATGCAGCGTTGAAATAGCTGGGGTGGGGAAACAGGTGACGCAAGTGGAGACGCGAGAGCTGGTGTGTGGTATGAACGTGAGGGATTCTCCACACACATTGAAATATCTGATTGAAATGATGGGCTAGTTTAGTTTCTGGGTGCTTTCTTCTGCTGCCTGTGTCCTCTGGGTGTATTTGTTTTTCTTGAATAAAACACACACTTCCCTTGTCTGTCTCTTCAAGATACACATTGTATTTGACTCTGATTTCTTTCTTTGCTGCCTTTAACTGAGCTATGTCGTGTAGTCCATCTTCTTGGTGCTGTACATATCACAAAAGGTGATACCTTGCCCAGCTCTGAAGAGAATATTGCATTTGGTTATATTCCCTTCCAATCCCTAATGATTCTATGATATACAGGGTCTCTTTTATAGCAATGTCTTGCCTCACTTGCTGTACTGTTTTGTTAGCACAGTTTAAGAGCTTAGCCCAACATTATTCCAAGGTCATTTTCAAAGTCCTGTTGTGATTCTGATTCTTTTTTTTTGTTTGTCTCTGGGTTTTAGTCAAATGTGAAATTTACTGATTTAGCTTGTGAACAGGAAATTTAATTTACAGCTTGTCAGTTCATTTACAAAACAGATACCACTGTGAAGGATGCTCCTAAGTCTGTGCACAGCTTTTCTTTTGTTCTCTGTTCATTTTTGTTCCTGTGAAGCATGGCAACGGGCAAAAATCACTTTGAAAATCTAAATTCATAGCTGTCACTGCTGACCATATCCTCTGGGCCTTGCAGACAGCACAGGCTGTGCAAGACAGCAGATGGTGGCTGCACACACAGGGTACCCATCCAGGAAAAGCCACTTGCCTTCTCTCAGCATCCCTGCCCTCCGTCTGCCCACAGAGCTCCAGTTTATTAACAAAACTTGAGTAACTGCTTGTGGGAATGATAGTGATGTTTGTTTATTTTACATTTAAACTTAAATGTTATCACATTACTCCCCATATGTATTTCCAGGAGTATACCAGCTCTCTGTGTTGTGGTGAGTAGGTGTTGTGTCACCTCTGAAGTCTGAGGTTAACCAACTATCGTAGACTTTGAAGTGTGTGCTTAATTTTGCAGGTACTTAACACATTCTGATTCTGTGTGAAATGAATCCTCTAAAGTGACCTTTTATTCTAAAAGGGCCTGGAGAATAAATCTTACGAGGAAAGACTGAAAGAGCTGGGGCTCTTTAGTTTGAAGAAGAGGAGGCTGAAAGGAGACCTCATCACTCACTCTGGTGCTGGTCTCTTCTCACAAGCAGTTAGCGATGGAACAAGAGGGAATGGGTTCAAAGAAACAATGACACAAGGTGGCTTACCTCTGTTGTTCTAGTGTATTTGAAGTGTATTTCACAGACTCTTAATGTTTTTAAATGCAGGCAATGAATTTGGACACCCAGAATGGCTCGACTTCCCCAGAATAGGGAATAATGAGAGTTACCACTACGCCCGAAGACAGTTCAATCTCACCGAGGATCATCTTCTTCGCTACCGATTCCTAAACGCGTTTGACAGAGACATGAATAAATTGGAGGAAAGGTTTGGCTGGCTGGCTTCTCCCCCGGTAAGCTTTACATGCCGAGTGAAAATCCTCCAGTCACCAGTCGGGTACATGTTTGGAATGACAACAGCACCCCATCTGCACGCGGAAGTCTTAACCAGCGCTTCGTTATGCGCTGCGTAACGCCCCTCCGTATAGTTCAAGTTGTCAAAACATGTCACTGAAACATCTTCCACAGATAATAAGAGTCTCCTTTTAGCTTCGTAGCTATTTTTGTTGGTTTTTATTTAGTAGTTGCAGGTTGGGTGAAGCAGGCTATGAAATCATCTGTAATCCAGTCCAGGGATTGCTTTGGGAAGGCATCAATTGTCAGATCAATTTATTTTATATAAATAATTACTCTTTTACTGAGAAAACATTTTCAGCAGAGTGTAGTGTAGAACGGTCTCCCGGTCATCAACCTGTCACTTGTCTTTGCCTCTTTCACCCAAATATCATCCCCTATGTTTTACCAAAGCCATTCAGTTACTATCTCTCAGGGCTTTGTTATTTCATACTCGCGATAATCCACTTCAAAGAATGTTTTAAACTGGTGTCTGATCTATTTCCTAACTCCATTAATAACTAAATAAAGGGTTGTACATGCCAGCAGCTTAACGTGGCTACCAAAGCTATTTCTCAGAGATTTTAAAAAAGCAAATAAACAACTGCATCCACTGCTTTGTTTACTAAATTACTGAAAGTAGATGTGATGCAGAGTCCCCATAACACTTAGAGTGAAGATTTGATGAAAGCTGTTCATATTTTGCTGAAGGAAATTGTGTTTATGAAGCCACGTTACCCACCTTTGGGCGAGAGTTTGACAAGTGCTTTGTGCCTGACGTGCTTCCCCCTCTTCAGTGTTAGGTGATGCTCCAGAGGTGAACGATTTCAGCTTGAGTATTAATGCCCCTCTCTGTGTTGCTTAAATCTCTGATCATTTCACTTTAAATGAAGTCTAGAAATAGCAGACTTAGGGGGTTTTTTTTGCTAATTGTTAGAAAATAACTACTTAATAGTACTGGATGTTGTTTTCTTTCCTAGGCCTATGTGAGTGAAAAGCATGAAGCCAATAAGGTCATAGCATTCGAGAGAGCAGGTCTAATTTTTATCTTCAACTTCCACCCGTATCAAAGTTATGTGGACTACAGAGTGGGTATTGAAACTCCAGGAAAATATCCTTTTCTTAGAATCATAAAAATACACAATTGTTTAGCTTGGAAAAGACCTTGAGGGGATTGGACTAGATGATCTTTCAAGGTCCCTTCCAATCCCTAATGATTCTATGACTCTATATGCCAAGTGAAAACTGAGCTGTCAGAAATATTGCCATCAGAATGCTGCAAAAATAGATATGTTTAAAAAAATAATTAATTCGGGCTGTCTGCAACCTGCACCTAGAGCTTCTAGTGAGCAAAGAAGGTCACTTGAGTGAATCACTAGCGAGCTGTTGCTGAAGGCAAAAGTGCTCCTTCGCAAATGGTTTTGAAGCCTGGTTGTGTAACTGTCCCTGCCCGTTAGAATTTGGTGGTTATCTCACATGCAGAGACAAAGGACTTAATTTAGGATCAGCCAAATGCCAACTTCTATCAAAGGGGTTAATAGGTGTGAAGAGGAAACACAGCATCCTGAAGTGTGTGTGCATCCTCTGCCTGCACGGGAAGAGACCCAGGTTTCCAGCACTAGAAGTCTGTGCAACTACTAGAGCAGCCTATACTACTCCAAATAGCTCTTCCTTTTTCTGAAGGAAAAAGAAAATATTCCTGTGCTCATGCTGGAATTTTGCTTCATAAATTATGCTTTTTCATGAGAAACAGGCAGCTTGAGCTAACAAATTGTTTCTGCCTAATTTATGTCAGTTGCAAAACAGATGAGTAATCAACATCGAATCGTTAGGGATCAGAAGGGACCTCAAAAGATCATCCAGTCCAATCCCCCTGCCACAGCAGGATCACCTAGACCAAGCCACACAGGAACACATCCAGGTGGGTCTTTAACATCTCCAGTGAAGGAGACTCATGTTACAACTGGTCAGTAGACTTTACCTGCTCCTCCACAAAGCTTTTGATTATGCTGGACCATTACCACCGTAAATAGCACTTGGGAGTCTTTTACCAATAGTAAGGGTTGAGGAACAAAATAGGAATT
This sequence comes from Rhinopomastus cyanomelas, assembly GCA_013400115.1. Classification (NCBI taxonomy): domain Eukaryota; kingdom Metazoa; phylum Chordata; class Aves; order Bucerotiformes; family Rhinopomastidae; genus Rhinopomastus; species Rhinopomastus cyanomelas. The sequence continues at coordinate 16,798 of VXBP01007594.1, forward strand.
ATCCCATTTTATGATTTGCATTTACTTAGTGGTGTTTTCTGTGTCATTAGACATGCATAAGATTAAATAAATAAAAAACATGTTAAAATATGTATTTCCAAACAGCATAAAAGCATCATAATTCAGTAATTACTGTGCTAGATAATGACAGCCTTTCCATTTGCAGCTCTATTTACACAAGAGTTCATTGCTTTAGCTGCTCTTCTCCACTGTAGCAGTTAGCAGATTTAGAGCATCAAATTTAACAGAAATGGGGCTATTTCTTCAGAGAAGAGGTTAATATTCCCAGCACCCTGTAACTGAAACAAGAGAGACCCCGATGCAGAAGAAAACTGTTCTTCAGTGTTTGATGAATGTAGTGCTCAGAAACCTAGCTGCTCATAACGTTCTGAAGTGTGAAAAGCAGCTTTTCTGTACAGATTAAGCTGGAAAGGAGGTGGGTATGTTCACCAAGTGAGTTCTTTTTCCCTGAGAAACGTGTGGTTTGTGGAGAACAAAAAAGTCCCTTTGCCCACGTCATTCTCAAGACCTCCTTAGGAGTATGTATGCCAAACAGGCTATGCTGAGAGGTGCAGAGGGGCAGTGTTTTCTGCTTCATACTGCTAGAGAGCACTGCTAGATGCACTTCTACAGCCTGAATGAAGGGAGTGGGATAAATTGTTTTAACAGGAGCAGAGTCGTAATGGTGGCATTTGCTGTAAGTAGTTTTAAAGGACTCATTAGGGATGTTGGGGCTCTCAGCAACATAGAGAAATTATTAAGTGTAATATATATATAGTAGATCACAGAGGCAAATAGTGAATACTTGAGGGAGCCATTCTCTTGCCATGTTATTCAAATATGCGGTGGAATGGTAGTGGCCACTGCTGGTGCTGGGTCTGAAAGGGCACTGGAGAGAAGAACTGCAAGTTGTAGCTTCTATTTCTATATGTTGCCCATGCCAACAAATGAATGGCCATTTGATTGCATTTACAAAACACAGGAGGGAGAAGGGGTAGGAGTGTGTGCGCCCATATGAGGCATAGAGGACTAAAGCTGGAAAAATATAACTTCCCAAATTTTCTCAAACTGGTACCAAGCACAAAGATTTTGCCAGAGAATGTGCTAATCTGTCAGTTCTCCTGTGCCCCTTCTGGACCTTTCTCTCATTTTGCTGTAAGTACTTGTGGAGAAGAGGGTTACTTAACATTTGTGATTTGGTAGCTACTTGACAGCTTTGCTTTTTAACTCATGTGCATCTATTTTTCTTCTTCCTTGCCTTCTGTCAGCAAAACCTGTGCAGCCTTCTAAACTGAGATACCTCAGACTAAATTTACAGCTACTTTTAGTTCAGGCTGCTTTTTGTCTTATGTCCTCCTTCAGTCTTTCTTGATTTAAACCACTAAGACTGGCTGTTGGAAAGTTTCCTAAACTCATCTTATAGAAAATGATGTGAAAAGACTGAAATAGAAACAATCCCATTAATATCAAAATCCTTAGGCTTTTGTGCAGGACCGTTTTCAAAAGGCTGAGCATGTGAAAGCCCGAGAGCAGTTTAAGAACCAGTGACCTCAAAGCATGTTGCTTCACTCTGCCCTAATCCTATTAAACACAAGCTTTAGCAAAACAAGTCTCTTCCATGTCTCAGGACTAAGGAGTGAAGTTGTGGGTGGTTTTGTCTCTGTGTGTTTTGGGTAGCAGATAGAGAAAGGTTCTTCTGCACCTCTACTCTGCCCTGGTGAGACCACATCTAGAATATTGTGTCCAGTTCTGGGCCCCTCAGTTCAAGGAAGACCCAGAACTGCTGGAGACAGTCCAGCACAGAGCCACAAAGATGATGGAGTGGAACATCCCCCTGCTGAGGGAGCTGGGTCTCCTGAGCATGGAGGAGACTGAGGGGTGACATTAATGTCTACAAATGTGTGTAGGGTGGGTGTCAGGAGGATGGAGCCAGGCTCTGCTCAGTGGCATCTAGTGATAGGACACAGGGCAATGGGTGTGAGCTGGAACAGAGGAGGTTCCACATCAATATGAGAAGGAACTTCTTCCCAGTGAGGGTGACAGAGCACTGGAAGGGGCTGCCCTTCATATGTTTTTCTACTATTCAGTTTTCTGAGGTTTTTTTAATGCTTATTTTTGGTTTGAAGCGGGTGCATCAGCATGAGTTGTGTTGCTGCAGTTCCAGGTATTTTGCTTTGATTTATTCAACAGTAATTGAACTTGGTTCCTTAATAGTGCTCTGTAAGTATAAAATCCTTTTGGATTCTGATGCTGAGGAATATGGAGGACATCAAAGGTTGGACCACAGTACAGAATACTTCTCTGAAGAATATCCTCACAATTATCGACCGAATTCATTTATGGTAAGTGAAGTGGTTCTTCATTCTGTTTCCATCTGAAGAACTTAAATTCTTTGCACAAGCATGGAGTCTATCCTGGGATGATTGAGGGAGTGGTGGGTTTACTGTCTTTGAATATCGTAGCGATGGCAATGTAATGATTTGGTTATCACCTAGAACATTAACTGATGCTTCTGTGAATTCATTGTGTCTACGTCTGCATGCACTCTGGGGGAGCCTGGCACGTGACCTTCCTCGCCAACATGCATGGAAACCTTCAAATATGCTTTTGAGTTGTCTTCTTAACTATCATTTGCTGTATTTTTCATGTCTGAGAAGCTTCATCTTCATGCTTGCTTTGTGTTTTAAACCAAATCTTGCCTTGCTTTCATAAAATTGTCAGCATAACTCCACAAACACCAGTTAGAGCAAATCATGCATTAGCCAAGCGGCCTTCTCCTCCTCAATCCGCAGAAAAACTTTGCAAAATGGAACAGATCTGTTTACATCGAGAAATTGAACAATTTCCAGACATAAAGTAATACAAATAGTGGATAAACACTTCCCTTTCAAATCTCTCAGATGAAGGGAGAGGCGTAACCTTGCTTATAGTTTCTATTGGCTGAGATGGTGACTAATAAAAAAATCGACTTTTGTAACTTTTCTAAATTATTCTGAAATCATAATCATTTACCCCAATTAACCATTTGTAAATGTCACTTTTTCTTGATATGAGTATGTATATGTATATATATACAGTTCCCATTCTTCATACACCTCTTCACACACATGTATGTGTGTCTATGTTCACAAGCACCGCGGGATAAGCTTCTAAAAGGCCATCAAGTGAGGCAGAAGGCACTGAAGAAGTTCAGAGAACTCTCACATCACTGGCTAGGCTCTCATATTTAAAACATCTACGTGGTGTCTCTTCCTGCATAGGTGTATTTATATGCATGAGCACGGGTAAGTTACACTTCTAACCTTAACATGCTACAAATGGAGTATCTGCCCCGAGTTGTGTCGCCTACATCTCTTTTATGACAGAACGGAGCCATCAGTTTCTAGTGTCATGTCTCATGAGATCTAAGCTCTGGAGAATTATTTGTGACTCTTCTCCTCTCTGTATTTACCTTATTTCATTGTGTTCCAGGCGTTGGCATTTATCTCGTTTGCTCGTTATGATAGATCCATTGCATGAAGTACTCCTTGTGGTTTCATCCTTGTTGGTGTGAAGGGTTTTCTTTGAGTACCTGCAGGTGACAATACCCCCCGTGGTATCTCTGCTCGTGTGCACGCTGAGACACTAAAGCTCAGTGATTCTGTTCCTGAAGGTCATACAGCACGTTAACGCTGCCCGCGTTCTTGCTTACACGTCCAGTCTGAATGCCTTGCTTTGGTGGTTGGAGAGCATCTTAATTATCTGTCACTAATTTGACTTGTGCAAGGCAATTAACAGTCATTTGGAAAGTCTACTTCACATTTAGACTTCTGAGTCGTAAGTGGTGGAGATGCACTTCTCTAGGACCATGTGGAGGATAAGGCATGTGACAAGCAAGGCAGCAAAGATGCTTTTTGCAGCATAAACAGAGGCATGGCAGTGGCACTTCTGGATCAGCAAGAAGCCCAGTACTGTGGGTCATGCTAACTTTCCTTTATGTCCTTCTGCAATCTAATTCCCAGACCACCTCCAGCCAGCACCCCAGAGGATGCCACAAGCACCAAGTGAAGGTAAAATACTGGTAAACAAACACAAAGCAAAAGTCATTGGAGAAAAGCATCTGGACAACCTAAATCCAGCAAGACTGATCTCACAGGAGGAACAAAAGCTGCAGTAGAGGCCTCCACTTGCTATTGTACAACAAAACCATGATGTTTCAAATGCCAGTTTGCATCTCAGTTCTTGAGATAGTCATTCGTGGGAGTTCTCTTGGTCTTAGCTGCAGTTTCTAAGATCCAAGTAGAAGTCATCACCTCAAATGTCTTTTCAAAAGACATGACTCCCATAAACTCCAAGGTTCTCTTCCAGTTTATCAATTAATTTATTCTCTTTACATAGTGTGGAAGACTTGCATATTTGAAACAAGAATCTGTAGTTCCTCCTCTACCAAAAGCTATAAAGAAACATGTCCTAATAACATACACAACCTCCTTTAAGGCATAAACACTGCCAGCAAAACAAACCCAGAGGCCTTTGTGCTTGACTTGAGCAGCAGAACAACTGCCTGTGATTTCATTTTGTCAAATACACGACAAAAATAGAAGATTAGATGTGACACAATTTGTTCTCGAAATATCACCCAATAAAAGAAGTATTCAAAGTGACATTGCAAGATGAGAAGGAGGGAGATATTAAATTTCTGGACCAAAGAACACTGGATGGAGAAGCAGCTTTGTGAGCACGGATAGGCATTTCCCTGTAAAATGTTGATGGTGAACAGATGGTGATTCAGGTTTGTTTAGTTAAGGCTATGGAGGGACAGATTTTAAAGTCATCAGACACCTTGAAAACTCAATAGGAAAATGCACCACAAATTCTATTTGTAATCCAACTAATTTAAATCATTATTGTAATCTAATTTTTCCATTTCATTGCTTGGGCTGCTTTGGATTGTTAACAAGTATATGAAATACACATAACCTTCCACGTAATCAGACTTTCCAGTAACAAGCTGTTAACCACATGGTCATCATCAAAACAGACTCTTTAACCAACACATTCCACCTGTGGTGTTCTCCTAATCATCTTTTTTGAGGTATGTCTTATAAAACCTGTCTCCTTTTCCAGTGATTCTATGAACTTTTAGTTTTGCTTCTGTCTTACTATCACTTTACACGTCAGATCCTAGTGCCTTTTCCTCATAAAGTAATTTGTTGGTGCCTTACCAGGTGGTAGTTGTTGGGTGTGAAACTTGGCTTTGGAACAGGGAAGGGAGTAAGAGAAATAATGTGGTCTTGTGGCCAAGAGGGCCAATGTCTTCCTGGGATGGATCAGAAGAGGGGTGGTTAGCAGATTGAAAGAGGTCCTTCTCCCCCTCTACTCTGCACTAGTGAGACCACATCTGGAGTATTGTGTCCAGTTCTGGACCCCTCAGTTCAAGGAGGGCACAGGGCTGAGGGAGGGTGTCGAGTGTAGAGCAACAAAGATAATGAAGGAATAAGGACACCTCCCTTATGAGGAGAGGCTGAGGGAGCTGGGTCTCTGTAGCTTGGAGGAGACTGTGGATTGACCTCTTTAATGTCTATAAGTATGTGAAGAGTGGGGGTCAGGAGGATGGAGCCAGGCTCTTTTCAATGTCATCTAGCGATAGGACGAGGGGCAACAAGTGTGAGCTGGAACAGAGGAAGTTCCATACAAATATGAGAAGAAACTTCTTCATGGTGAGACAGACAGAGGACTGGAACAGGATGCCCAGTGGGCTTGTGGAGTCTCCTTCTCTGGAGACATTTAAAATCTGCCTGGACATGTTCCTGTGCGACTTGATCTAGGTGATCCTGTGACAGGAGGAGTCAAAACTATTCTGACCTGCATCATTGGACTAGATGATCTTTTGAGGTCCTTTCCAGTCCCTAATGATTCTGTGATACTCTTTCTTAACTTAAAGAGACTAGTTCTAGGTGATCCTGCTGTGGCAGGGGAGTTGGACTAGCTGATCTCTCGAGGTCCCTTCCAACCCCTAATGATCCTACGCGCACGGGAAGGCGAAGTGTTGAGATCCTCCCTTTGCAGGGCTACTTGTGCATCAATGACATCTGAGCAGTTATGTTCTGCACATCATGCTGTATAACTGGAGATTGAGAAGCAAATTGGAAGGGAGGCCTTTACAGTATTTTAATCAAACCTTTTTTGTCACATGCAATATCTATCAAAATGAAAACTGAAACGTCTGAGGTCTCGTATGACAAATTATAGTCAGAAAGCAAAAGGTATCGTGTACTTTATACCTTGATGGTTAATTATATTCTCAGAGTACTGTCAGTGTCTGACAATTAGCACTAATGCAGAGACATGAGCTTGTCTGAAGCCCTCATTTTAATTAAAAGTTTGGGATGATGTTGGCACAGACCCTTGTAACGTTGCCTTCTGCATCTAGCAGCTGCACTATCGAATGCTTTCAGGCAGTGCCTGTTCTAGCTCTGCATTTTAGGAGTTCTCCCATCTGTTGCAGAATGACCTTGACATTATTTTTAGGGCTTGATGTTTTCCGGTCCAGCAAGTGGGATGAAGATGAGTTCATTATGCTTACAGCTCACTTCAGTTGTGCTTGCACCTGGTGCTGAAACCAGTCTCACAGATCCAAAAGTAGCAGTTGTCACTTGCAGAGTTCCTTTGCTTTTGGGTTTCTAGACAGGGTGCCTGTGGAGATGGCTGACGTGTTGTAGTCCTCTCCCAGAATCCATAAGGTGAGTGTCAGGGAGATTGCACTAGATGATCTGTTGAGGTCCCTCCCAATCCCTAATGGTTCTATGAACATTATAGCTGCTGCTGTTCACAAATGCTTCCTGTGTCTGACATTCCTGTATATCTCTTCACTTTTCTAATCTCTCACTTTTTGAAATTATCTGGATGCTTACAGAAAAAGCTGTGAGGAGGAAGCATTTGTGTGGCCAAAAGACACCTTGTGCTCCTGGCAAGTAGTAGTAGCAGCACCTGTTGTGTTTTCCCCTGTTTGTGAGACTGCCTACAAGATTGGGTTATGATCTTGACAAAGCACCATGTATGTTGGTGGAGAAAAGAGTTAATGCAGTAAATGGAGGGGTTTGATGTTTGAGTTAGACTGGCTGTATGATTTGAGTGCCCTAAGCCTTCATCTGTGTGGGATTTGCCTGCTTCCAGGCTGTGTAACTGCTCCAGGTTGAATGAACATGCAGTATGAAGAGGTCAGAGATTATAACAAAGCTTTGTGTGTCTTTGACTTACAAACAACATCCCTATCCTCCATCATCCTTTCTGTTAGCAAATCTCCTGTGAAGTCAACTGCAATTACTGCATTTCTTTCCTGCTCAGCACTCCATGGAGAGTAGTCTGTCAGTGGTAGTTTGGTGACTGCACGTTTGAAGGTTAACTTTGTGGAGAACTTATGTACAGCTGAGTCATCCTGCATCGGTCTTGAACAGATCTGACGTTCTTTCTTTATAAATATGTGAAGGGTGGGTGTCAGGAGGATGGAGCCGGGCTCTGCTCAGTGTCATCTAGTGATAGGATGAGGGGCAGTGGGTGTGAGCTGGAACATAGGAGGTTCCTTATAAACATCAGAAGGCACCTGGTAGTGCTAGTTCAAAGGTTTGACTCCATGACCTTAACCCAAAGTGGTTCTGTGATTCAATGGTTTATCAAGAAGCCCACCAAGAGGGGAAAAAAAATAGAGAGAAAAAGATGACCCACACTAACATGAATGTTTAATTTGTCCAGCTAAGGAAAAAATGTTCCCAAAAGTTCCCAAAGGAACTGCCTGGCAGCTGCAAATCTTGGTAGCAAACAGAAACCTCAGTCATCAGTCTAAATAGCAATCATTTGTGCAAGTTCTGACTGGCAATGAAGCAGGAGCAGGATGTTTCCTCACTTGACTCAGTTTCTCGGGTGATGTAAATTGGCTTTAAAGGAACTGGGCTAATTTACTCCTCCTAGCAGCCGACGCATTATTGACCAGGATGTAATTGAGAGTCTCAGTGCCCTGTAAGAGTGTTTTGTTCCCTTAACGGAGGTGACTGTTCACACACTGTTAGAACTTCCATCCATTTGTTCCTTCTCAGTTCATCACACAAACCCAGGCTGCTGGATTCCTCAATGTGCGATTTGAAAAGGTTTCCTTTATCGTCTGTGTGTTCTGGGCCAGTTGATTTCAATAAGCACATGCACCCCTGCACACATCCTGGAGGCTGTTTGTCATGGAAACCTTGGGGGGAATAGTTGTGTTTGCAGTGTTTCAAGGAGCACTGGGTGTAGCTCTGCCCTAGTTCATCAACGATCGGCCATTCTCATGCTTTTCTTCTTTTCCTAAAGCTTTTACTTCATTGCTTTGTTCTGCTTTGAAAACTGCAAAGGTCTTTTGTGCCATCAAACTCTCCTAGTTAGCACCTAGTGTAGCCAAAGCTGCATTTCACAGGGATGAGGGGTAATCTAAAAGAGGACCCTGTCAGAATGAAACCAATCCTCTTCAGTCCTGTGTTTAACCTTTTATAATTGCGTTTTTATTGACTTGTTCAGCAAACACTCGACAGCGGAGGGAGTAGCATACATCAAGGTAATCGGTAGGAGGTGCGTGTCGGTCCTGTTTTCAGATCGTGGCTCTGCTTCGAAGGAACGTGGTGCAAAATGTGCTGCCACGAGTTCCTTTGTCATCATCTGTGAGGAGTCTCATCATTGTGCACTTGTTTTCTCTCGTGATAATCATGAGAAAAGGGTAAGAGAAAGGCAGGACCACAACAGTTCACTTTGAATCTGTCTGGTTCGAGAGTGCGCTGAAGCTCCACGGTGCCAAGAGAGACAAGAACACCGTGCTGTGTCACACTGCTGGTATTTGCCTGTGTGAAATGACATCAGAGACCTTTAACTCACAGCAGAAGACCCTTGTGAAGCTCTCTCACTTATCATTGTGCAGTCTGTTGACCTAAATGTCCTCAGGTCTTTGGAACTGGTGTAGGTGATACTGCTGTGGCAGGGGGATTGGACTAGATCGTCTTTCAAGGTCCCTTCCAATCCCTAATGATTCTATGGTTGGACTGGATGATCTTTCAAGGTCTCTTCCAATCCCTAATGATTCTATGGTTGGACTGGATGATCTTTCAAGGTCCCTCCCAATCCCTTATGAATCTATGATTGGACTGGATGATCTTTCAAGGTCCCTCCCAATCCCTTATGATTCTATGATTGGACTGGATGATCTTTCAAGGTCTCTTCCAATCCCTTACAATTCTGTGATTGGACTGGATGATCTTTCAAGGTCCCTTCCAATCCCTTACGATTCTAAGATATGAGACCCCCCCACTAGTAGTCACTTGAAAATACATCAAGGTAAGATTTAAAGGAAAAATATTGCAAAGAGGCTGCAGTCTCTCCTGTCTTTTAAACTTGTGGGTTACCTTGTGTATTTCAAGTGCCAGGACTAAGCAGTTGATAACTGCTCTTTAAGTGGAATGACTGGGGCAAGTTTTCAGCAGTTCACTTTTCACTTACCGTTACTTAGAGTTTGTATCTTGTGCGGTGCCTGGTTCTTTCAGCTCTCTCTCCTCTCCTGTTTTCACTAGGTGTACATTCCAAGCAGAGTGGCTATTGTGCTTCAGAACATGGATATTCCACAATGAAGTTGCCTGTGACTACCACCGAAGAAGCAAGTCCTAGAAGAAGTGCTGATACGTTGTGCTAGTACTAAGTATAACGCATCTTTCTCTGAGGAAGCTGTCTGAAGCTGAGCATAGTAATATTGGGTGTTTAAAACGTAAGGCTAATATTCACATAATTGTAGAGCTCTTGACTTGGTAGAACCTCTTCTGAGGCAACTTTATGGAAGAGGCAGAAAGGAAAAGTTGGGTTTGTAGTTCTAGTAGTACAAGATGCCACTTAAGGTACCGCAAAGCAGCAGGTGTTCTCAGTTAAACTGTTGTTTACAGAATTTTATCAGGAATACCAAGAGTTATCCTGCTCCAAAGTTTGTAATTTCTTATAATCCTCATTTTGATAGTGACTTCAAATGTTCATTATATATTAATGCTTCTTACTAAAAGTAAGTAGTTTGCTTCAATAAAACAGAAGTTTTTAGGCTAAAAGGCAGCCTTAACGGTTTGTGGGACCTAACTCGAGGTTCCCTTTCTTCAGTGAAGTCCACCGTAGGTTTAGGAACGTTGACCCGCACGGATGAGAACGTCCTCTAAGAGTGTTGTATTTTGCCAATCCTTGTGGACATTGCACAGAACTCCCGAGCAGCAGGCGGATTGACCGGTGACCTGCTGGCGCTGTCGCGTGGTCGCTTCTTGCTTCCGATCGTGTCGCTTAGTCTCCGCGTCTCGCTCGCGACAGCCGAACAAAATGACACAACTAGTTGATTCAGGTGAACCAAACGTTCGCCAAGAAGAGGGGTGTTTTTCTTACCCAAGTGGTATCGTGGTGGAAGACGCACTTAAAACATGAAGTCTTCTCACTGCATTTATTTCACCGATGTCAGGACCTTGCAGTACTGATGTCACCGGTTCCAGAAGCTGCCTTGCGATGTTCTTGCACTTTTGTACCTCTACTTCTCTTGAAGAAGTACAGCCATCAAACTAAGGGGGTTCTTGTTGGTACAACCAAGGCAGGTGATGACTGGAGCACTGCGAAGGTTATTCACAGAGAGTTCTTTCACGAGCTTCAACTCATTTTGTAAAGAGTGAAGGTTTTGTATACTTGAAGCTGCATTGCAGAGTGTTCTGAAAAAATGAAGCCAAACACCAAGACCAGCTTTATTTTGTTCCATATATTTGAAAGCATCATTTGAATTGGTTCTGAAATGAATGTCTTTTGTACAAATTTGAATTTTCTAACTTTTCAAGTAGCCAAAAAGGAAGATGTCCGTGACCATTTCCAAACCATCACCTTACCCAATTTCCTGTGTGCACCGTTGTGTAGCTTCACCGAGTAGTTGTGCCGGCTCTGAAAGCACAGCTCCTGGAGTGCTTACTTGAGTCTTACTGCTTCATCAGAGTGAGGGAGGGGATAATGCAGCATGATGGAGAGCAGCCCTTTGCAGAGTTCACACTGGAAGAACTTCATGGACATCTCCAGTCTGCTCTGTTCTACGTGACAGGACTTTATACTGCAGCTGAGACCATAATACTCTGTAGGATCATGCTTCACTGTCCTCCACACCAGGCTGATTATTGTTTGGTAGTGGGCTACAAGAGCATTCCTCTTACACTGAGATTTTGAAGAAAATAGACTAAACAGTTAACAACTGGATCAGATTATCTCTTCCCCCCCTGCCCCGATTGTTTTCCTTGTAGTAAAATGCTGAACAACCTCTAATATATGTTATCTTTACACTGTATTGATCCAATTGTTTTATAGGGTGGTTTGATGTTTGTTGGGGTTGGTTTCTTCCTGCCACCAGTTCCAGGTTTCATGATGTTCTGCAAGGCAAGTGTCTGTGTCAAACCCTTTTTTTTCTTTTCAAGAAAGGAATGTATGTATGATGTGAAATATCAACTGTGTAAAATGACTTGCAAAATAAACTCTGAGGAGGACAAAACAAGTCCATGTATGAGTTCACTGCCTGCGCTGCAAAAGACTTACACAGCAGCCTTCACACTAGAGCAAAGCATTAGATACTGTCCATCTTGAGATCAGAAACTTGAGTTGGTTAGAAAACAGTCTCATGAGATTGTTCTTTTTCTTTTATGTAGGGATAGATGAATAAAAGCAGTTTAAAAAAAGGCATGAGATGAACATATAGGGTCTCAGGACCTGGAGAATAAAGCTTATGAGGAAAGACTGAAAGAGCTGTGGCTCTTAACTTTGAAGGAGAGGAGGCTCTGAGGAGACCTCATCACTCTCTGCAGCTACCTGAAAGGATGCTGTGGTGGGGTTGGGGCTGGTCTCTTCTCACAAGCAATTAGTGTCAGAACAAGAGAGAATGGGTTCAAGCTACAGCAGGGTAGGTTTAGACTTGACATTAGGAGAGATGCCAAGTCTAACCATGGAAAGGGTGGTCAGGCACTGGAATGGGCTTCCTAGGGAGGTGGTTGTGTCGCCATCCCTGGAGGTGTTTAAAGATGGTTTGGATGAGGTGTTGAGGGATGTGGTTTAGGGGTGACCTTGTAAGGTAGGGTGGATGGTTGGACTCGGTGATCCCAGGGGTCTTTTCCAACCAGAGTGATTCTGTGATATAGAAATATAGGAGGAGCCTTGCAGCCTGCCCTTGCATTCTGGTGGGTGGTGTGCTTCTGCCTGTCTTGTGAGGCTGGAAAGTTGTTCTTCAGTCGAGTATGATAGTTCAGCTCTGCCACCAAAGTAAATTAAGTGGTCAGTGCTGATGTACCTCTGAGCACAAAGCTTTCCACAGAGGCTTAAAGATCATAAAAGAACTCCTTTTAAAGATAACCTCTCATAGTGTGAAAGGGCTGATAAGGATTTCTATTTCTGCACTTGGAAAATACGGACTTCTGATCACCTGAATGAGTTCTGATAATTCTTGGTAGTCTGGCTTCAGGACTCGTGTTACTCTACAGAGTGTCTCTAAGAGCTCAGACTCCTACATTCTAAGTCGTCAGACTCCTCCATAGTCTCTCTAAGAACTCAGACTCTAAGAACTTCTTCACATTGAGGGTGACAGAGCACTGGAAGGGGCTGCCCAAGGGGGGTTGTGGAGTCTCCTTCTCTGGAGACGTTTAAAACCCACCTGGATGTGTTCCTGTGTGACTTGGTCTAGTAGGTGATGTTGCTGTGTCGGGGGGATTGGAGTAGATGGTCTGTCGAGGTCCCTTCCAATCCCTAATGTTCTGTGATTCTTCCAGACATGTTTTAACTTTCTTTGGCTTTCCAGGTTCTCTAGAGCTGTACTCAACATCCTCGAGTCGATGCACGGTCTCTTTCTGAAAGTTGTGTGAGCATTTTAAAAAACCCCAAAATCCAAAGGTTTTGGTTGTGTTTGCCTTTATAGAGAGAAATATTTTGTTCTCCGTGCAGCGTAAGCCTTTTTCAGTCTTGTTTCATCTGAAAACAAGCTGCAGCCGCAGTGACAGGCTGACGTATGACTGTGCTTATTAAGAGGAATTATGTAAGTTGTGTAAAAATAACTGCAGTTGAGTGCATTAGAAATACTCTGCTTGTGGAAAGGTAAAAACAAAAGCTAATGATGACTCATTAGATGAGACAAATTGTGTTTTCCATGCCTGTGACTACAGTAGGCACTCTGTAAATATAAATAACACTTGGATATTCGTGGTAAATTCAAGTTCCAAATGAATTAGGAGAAAATGCAAGAACCTGCAGGCGCTGAAATAACAAGTCACAGCTTAGCTGGTATTTTATTGCACATCCACATTCTGAACCCAAAAAAAAAACCCCAAACGAAGTGTTTAATTGAACTACTTCTGAAAACTGTATTCTGTGTTTAAGACACAGGCAGTAATTTCTCAGAGTGTTAGGAGAGGGTTAGTTAGTCCTGACAGGGACTTGGACATAATCTTCAGCGCCGTTAAACGCTGGGCGAGAGCTCCCTCTCCACTGGCTGCCTCACGAATCCCAGTATAAGGTTAGTCTGTGGTGGGTTGATATAAATGGAATCCACTCAATATTCAGTCGTTGAGAGGTTTGTGCCAAACTAGATGGGCTGCAAACGCTGTGATGTTGTAGTGTTCTCCCCGTGGGAGTTTGCTGCTTTCCAGTCGTCTGCTCCAGTCTTGTGTAGTGAAGGCAGCAGCTCACTGCTGATTTATTTCACAGAAACCTTCCTAAGCAAATGAGAGCTCCTGTGTGTTAGTCACTCTGCTTGACTTACTGGACCACTTGTCCTCTGGATCACAGATTCATTAGGGTGGTCATACTGGACCACTTGTCCTCTGGATCACAGATTCATTAGGGTGGTCATACTGGACCACTTGTCCTCTGGATCACAGATTCATTAGGGTGGTCATACTGGACCACTTGTCCTCTGGATCACAGATTCATTAGGGTGGTCATACTGGACCACTTGTCCTCTGGATCACAGATTCATTAGGGTGGTCATACTGGACCACTTGTCCTCTGGATCACAGATTCATTAGGGTGGTCATACTGGACCACTTGTCCTCTGGATCACAGATTCATTAGGGTGGTCATACTGGACCACTTGTCCTCTGGATCACAGATTCATTAGGGTGGTCATACTGGACCACTTGTCCTCTGGATCACAGATTCATTAGGGTGGTCATACTGGACCACTTGTCCTCTGGATCACAGATTCATTAGGGTGGTCATACTGGACCACTTGTCCTCTGGATCACAGATTCATTAGGGTGGTCATACTGGACCACTTGTCCTCTGGATCACAGATTCATTAGGGTGGTCATACTGGACCACTTGTCCTCTGGATCACAGATTCATTAGGGTGGTCATACTGGACCACTTGTCCTCTGGATCACAGATTCATTAGGGTGGTCATACTGGACCACTTGTCCTCTGGATCACAGATTCATTAGGGTGGTCATACTGGACCACTTGTCCTCTGGATCACAGATTCATTAGGGATTGAAAGGGACCTCGGAAGATCATCTAGTCCAATCCCCCGATAACAAAAGGATTATGCTGTAAAATCCCATCCAAGGTCGATGAAAGCAGACCCGCTGCCAATCCAACCTGTGCCACTTATTTCCTGGCTCCCTTTAGCCTAGAGTTGGCCAATTAGAAGGATGGTTTTACCCCTGATTACTGTCAAGTGCAAACCCTTTGCGGTTGCCCACTTTATATATATTTTTAAATTAAATTTTGAAGGATCATGGTGGTTATGATGAGAGTTAAATGCACTTCAGAAACTTATGAAGCCTGTTTTTATATTATGCTGCTCGAACTGAAGTCGTGCTCGGAGCTGTGGTGGGGGTGGAAATAAAATTAATGGGTTTCTCTTGAAGTAGAAAAAATTATTCATTTTTGATAAAAGATCTTTTGATAATTTACTCTTGACTTCACTTCTTGATTTCTCTAATCTTCCAGCATTAATTTGTTTTTAATTTTGTTTCCCCTGTGCCTGTGGAGGTTTTTCTGGCTTCGGTTAACAGCTCTGGGATGGTTGGGTTGATGGTCTACAAAATTGAACATTTTTGAACTAAAAGAAACAAGAGCTTAAAGACTTGAGCTAACAAGCGACAGAACCTTCACGTCATAAACTCGAGATGCAGCTCTCTGGTGCTTGGAAGATGCTTGGAATTGGCTGTTTTGTTTGTCTACTCCATGTCCCTGCTCCACTGGATAGTTCAACGCTGAACCCTTCTTATAGAGGTGCTCAGAGCGTTTAGAATGGGTTAATTATTGATCCTTCCACTGCTTCCCTCGAGGTACCATTTACAGGCTGATATGTGTTGTTGATGGGAAGATTCGGGGCTGCATCAGCCTTTATTCCCTTCTTATGCTCTTTCTTCATTAATTGTCCTTTAGTGTCTTTTTTTAAACAGCTGTTTAATTCTTTCCTCAGTAAATCTACCTCAATCCTCATTAAGACCTAGTTCTCTGTGTAAACATATTGATGTGATCACATCTAACCAGGGCATTCTCAGTGTGTGGGGGGTGTTTGCATCCTGGTGCTGGGATTTCAGGATGAACCACGCGATCGCCGTGGAGCTCACACAGTCACTTGATTTAGAGTCAAGATGTTCTTTTTGCTTCCACAATGGGTTTAAGAACTTAAAATATGACTTCATTGAATCACAGAAAGTTAGGGATTGGAAGGGACCCGGAAAGATCGTCCAGTCCAATCCCCCTGACACAGCAGGATCACCCAGACCAAGTCACACAGGAACACCATTCAGGTGGGTTTTAAACATCTTCAGTGAAGGAGACTCCACAACTCCCCTGGGCAGCCTGTTCCAGTGCTCTGTCACCCTCACTGGGAAGAAGTTCCTTCTGATATTTATATGGAACCTCCTCTGTTCTCTTGGACTGGATGGTCCTTCGAGGTCCCTTCCAATCCCTGATGTCCTGTGATTCCACGCTGGGCTGTACCTGTCCTGACAACGAGCGCTCGACATTGTCTGGAGCAGTGTGATAGAGACAACTGCCAGGTAAATTTAGAACCATCAGGGGTTCTTCAGTGGGTTTTGCTAAACTGCAAGGTTTTCAAGAGCTGCTCAGAAGAAGTGTAGGTGCAGGCAAACAGCAGCTTGCCTGGCTCAGGTGCTCATTGTTGTCTGCTCAGCTAGAGCCTCCGACAGCTCTCCAGGCGCTGCCTGTGTGTTGTCAGCAGGAGGACTGAAGGGGCTGCTTAGATCAGTAGAACGACGCAAACTCAATTTGACCGGAGTTCTTGCAGGCATTTAAAGCCTTTCCAATGTTCTGCTGGATAGCATGTCCTCTCCCTCACTGAAATCCATTCTAATTGCTGAAAAGGACAGTAAGTGTCTCGGGAGCAGGGCTTGGCAGGCGCGCTGAGCCTACTGCAAGTCTCCACAGGCTGGTGGTGGAGAGAAGCAAGTCTGCTGCTGGCTAAACCGATCAGAGAAGGACCAAAAGCTTCGTTCAGCCTCAGACAGTGTTTGCAGGTAAGTAGGAGCACGCTGTCACGTTCAGGGAGGAGGGGAGCTGTGAAGATTTATGTGCTTTTGAATAGCTCAACTTCCTTCTCTGCTCTTCCTTTTGATTGAATTTCCAAGTGATGCTGTCTGCTTGGACAGACCCCGCGTGCGATGGAACAACCTGAGCGGTCACAAAGTCGCATTCACCAGCCATCGTTTGGCTTTGGTGACATTATTGGATGTCTAGGCTTGTGAATGATGGCACATGCCAGGTGTGCAGCGCATTTGTGAGGGCTTCACGTCAGAAGCCCAGGTGAAGGAAAACATTGAGTGATAAACAGCAAAAGAGAAGACAAATATCAGATGGAAAGTTGTGTCAAAAGGATCTGGACCGTCGAGATCTGAACCTCACGGCTTTGAAAGGTGTGTGGAGTTTTACAGACATTTCTCTCATTCATTTTTGATGAACATAAGGAATGGGAATGGTTTTTGATCATGGTAGAAGGTTATGACAACAGCATGCTTTGCTTTGCTTTCAGGGTGTGCTGGCTGAAAAGGACAAGTCAGGTGCGAGAAACGCCCTGCAGTTCTACAGAACACGTGAGCGTGGGCTGCTAAGGATCATAGAGTCATTGGGGATTGGAAGGGACCTTGAAAGATCTTCTAGTCCAGGCAAACTCAAACTCTAGTCCAGGCAAAACTACAGTTTGCCTGTTGGAAACTGTAGACTGAAAATGCAGCCTTCCCATCCTCAGCTCAGTTGAGCTCTTCACAGAATCATAGAATCATTAGGGATTGGAAGGGACCTCGAAAGATCATCTAGTCCAACCCCCCTGCCACAGCAGGACCACCCAGACCAAGTCATACCATCAGTCAGGGCTAGAAGGGACCACAGGATCACCCAGTTCCAACTCCCCTGCCATGGGCAGGACACCCCCCCTAGATCAGGCTGGCCAGAGCCATGCAAACAGCCTTTGTTTCCTACGTGAACATCTGTTTCTGCTGTTTGTGCTTCACCTGGATATCTAATCCTTTTAGCAGTGCAGGAGATTATGAAGCTACAGACAAGAGATTAGAGCTCCAGGTGAGGGATAAGCACTTGATCAAACGAGTGAAGGAGAAAAAACTTGTTTCAATGCAAATACCCCCTGCTAATTAGGGCTGGTGGGAAGAACTGGAAAGAAGAATCATCAAGATTCTCTGGTGTTCTCAATAGGTTTGGGGGCTTTTCTCCCCAAGGAGAATTCCTTCAAGTTTTCATAAATAATTAAAGGCATTTGTAAAAAGCAATCCTTCAGAAGACTGAGGAGCTGAGTTAGGGAGTCTGTGGAGGTTTTGTCTTGCTCTAGTAACATATATGTGGATATGATTCCTATTGTTTGGTTTATATATATATATATATTTGTTTGTTTTAATCATAGAATCATTAGGGATTGGAAGGGACCTCCAAAGACCATCCAGTCCAATCCCCCTGCCACAGCAGGATCACCTAGACCATGCATGAACATATCCAGGCAGGTTTTAAACATCTCCAGACAATCATAGAATCATAGAATCATTACGGATTGGAAGGGACCTCCAAAGACCATCCAGTCCAATCCCCCTGCCACAGCAGGATCACCTAGACCAAGTCACACAGGAACACATCCAGGTGGGTCTTGAACGTCTCCAGTGAAGGAGACTCCACAACCCCCCTGGGCAGCCCCTTCCAGTGCTCTACCACCCTCAGTGTGAAGAAGATCCTTCTGATATTTATGAGTGAGTTACTGTGGTGTCTTCTAAAAGCGGTCAAGAGCTCTCTTGTTTCTAGAGGGCAGGTTTTGGTTTTGTATTGCTCAGAAAGCTGTAACACGAATGGAAAAGTCTTGTCTCCACATCGATGTGAGCACCAGGCAGAGCGTGACACGGCTTGGCCGGTCTCCTACTGCTTAGCTGGTACAGCCAAGAAGAAAATCCAGGCGTCTTGTTCTAGCCACATGTGGCCCACGCTGCTTTCACTGGTAGCAGAAGACCTTGAAAAGTGAAAAATACCCACCACACCAGAAGAGCCCCAGCTGAAAACCAGCAACGTGGGGTAAGTGAATGGAGAAGGGACCAGCTTTGTGGTGGGAGCTGTGCTGTGAGCTCAGTGAACCTCATCAGTCGTTTCTCAGTGCGTCTGCGTGCGGCTGGATTAACTGCGGGTAATGCAAAGCTCTTCCACAAAGCCAACAGAAACACTTCTCTGCCTGTGGAGACGTTCCTTCTGAGAAGGACCCCGCGCTTGGGGTTGAAGGATTTTCATGCTATGCTTTAGGTCGGGTGGTTTAGTTGTGCTGTCGGACCATCCCCTTCCTCTCAAGCTCACGAGAAAGTTCTGTCCTGTTCTGCAGAATGAAACAAAAAAGAGAACAGAGTTAAAAATGCAAATGTTTGTTGGCCTCTAGGGATGGTCGAAAGTTCTGCCACCTGGCTCAAGTGTGAGCTCCACAAACAGAGCAGAGGAAAGAAGCCTTTGCCATTTAATTGGGTGGTCCCTGACGGCTAGTGTGTCCATCCCGGGAAAAACCTTGTGGATGCTGATGTTTGAGCCACCAGTTCAGCCTGAGAGCCGGTCTATTAATATTCAAATTCATTAACAAAGATATCTGCGGAATGCATCTAATTAATCGGCTGGTACGACACCAGTCCTTTCTGGCTTTTGAAGTCACACAGTATTTACAGCAAAAAAAGGGCTGCTAGGGACTTTCAAGTTGTAATTAATAGCTGTTCTCTGTCACCATTTAAAAGGCCTGTCCCATCAATATGTTGCTCCAGCTTATTGCTCGGGAGTCCTGCAATAATCAAAAGTAAAATGGGGGGATGTAAATGAAATTCTGCACCACGGAGATGCTAGTGGGGAGCAGCTACGTCTGGCGCGATTAGCAGCACATAAGTCCAGGGTTTACTTAAGAGTGAGGGCTGTGCTTCTGTGGAGGGGTAGGACAGGTTCAAAGTACAGAGTTTTAATCAAAAGTGCATCCTTTACATTTAATTACGAGAGATTGCAGATCACAAGAGTGATTTGTGGGTTTAGATAGCACCGAAAGATCAGCTCTCAGGATGCTTCAAGGGGGAGAAGGCAAAGGAGCGAAGCAACATCTATTGATAATCTTTGGTTTTTGTTAGAGCAACGAGGATGATGAGGGAAGTGGAGCATCTCACTGATGAGGAAAGACTGAGGGAGCTGGGTTTCTTGAGCTTGGAGAAGAAGAGACTGAGGGGTGACCTCATTAATGTCTATAAATACATGAGGGGTGCATGTCAGGAGGATGGAGCCAGGCTCTGCTCAGTGTCATCTAGTGATAGGACAAAAGGCAGTGGGTGTGAGCTGGAACAGAGGAGGTTCCACATCAATATCAGAAGGAACTTCTTCAGAGTGAGTGTGACAGAGCCCTGGAAGGGGCTGCCCAGGGGGGTTGTGGAGTCTCCTTCTCTGGAGACATTTAAAACCCACCTGGATGTGTTCCTGTGTGACTTGGTCTAGATGATCCTGCTGTGGCAGGGGGATTGGACTGGATGATCTTTCGAGGTTCCTTTCAATCCCTAATGATTCTCTGGAGATGGGCTCAAACCTAGCTGATGTCTCTTTCTGTGGGGATGTTTAAAACCCTCCTGGATGTGTTCCTGTGTGACTTGGTCTAGGTGATCCTGCTGTGGCAGGGGGATTGGACTAGATGATCTTTCAAGGTCCCTTCCAATCCCTGATGTTCTGTGATTCAAAAGCTCTGGAGACAGCTCGGTAAACTCTTCGGAGCCCAGTTTGCGTGGACCCATGAAAGTTTACTAAAGGTTGCCATCTAGAGGGCTCTGACAGAGCAGATCTAACGCTTCCACGTCTTCTGCAAGACATCACAAAACTATCTCTGCAAGTGTTGGTGCCTTCGCTCTGCGTGATCTCATTTAAAACTCGACTCTCCACAAGACACTCTGTGTTTTGACTGGTGACAGGGAATAAACCGAAGTTAGGTTGGCGATATTTTCTGATCCACAAAAGCAATTTGCCACGGCCTTGTGGTCTGCAGCTGGGATATTTGTTCCTGTGTGTGTGTGGCAAGGCTTTCATTCCTCACTGGCTTTTCACGTGGTGCTGCACCAGAGACGTTTCCATCATCTTTGGGGTAAAGAAAAGTAAATGAATCAAATCCCCAGGTAAAAGGGCTCCTGTGAATGTAGGTGGAACAAACTCTCTAATAGCTGAGGAGTGAGTGCACAGTTTTTGTTCCTAAGGGCTGCCTTTATCTTAACAGGCAGGGAAGCATTTTGAAAACAAAGAAATTTTGTGTTTGAAAACCAAAAAAATACTGAAAATGTAGTAGCAGTGATTGACAGAACTTTAGGGATTGGAAGGGACCTCGAAAGACCATCCAGTCCAATCCCCCTGCCAGAGCAGGATCATTTAGACCAAGTCACACAGGAGCACGTCCAGGTGGGTTTTGAGCATCTCCAGAGGAGGAGACTCCACAACCCCCCTGGGCACAGTGCTAGGTGATGTAGACAACTACATTAACAAGCAAGGCAAACTTATTCCCACCTTCTCTCTACCCCTGTACTGCTCCTCATCTACCTTTAAAAACAGCCTAAAGAAATTTCAAAACTCATGTTTCTTTGTGGGAATTTGAAGACAGCCTTGAAGTCTCTCCTCTGCCTCCACCCTACTTCCAAGTGGCTGTCGTTGCTCTCCCTTCCCCTTGTGCACTGTCAGCTGCTACTCATCCTGCCAGGTCTGCTGCACCCTCACTGGCACGCAGGGTTCTCTCTGCTGCCAGCACTGGGTGTGTTTCCTCCCCTTCAGCACTTTGATTTCCCTCTGCTCTGCTCCCCCCACTTGCCCGAGATGCTCAATCATCACCTCCTAGCAGCAGCCTCTGCACCTCCCTGCGCTCCCGATGCTGTACCTGCCGTGGTAAGAAAAGCACGACACCTGATCCATCTTCAGAATGGTTTTACAGCATGTCAAGATAAAAAGGCCTGGGGATACAAACAAGCTCTGAAATACTTCAAGACCAGGCAGACATAATTAGAACATGGGCTGTTGATTAGATTGTTCCACTTTGCAGCGATGCCCGTTCAATCACACTGGAAAGTAGTGACGGGCTTTCGTGTGGAGATCAGATGGTTCTGTTGGGTCTGAGTCCCCTGTAACCACACAAACAAGTCCTGGCTGTTTACCTTCTTCTGGCTTGTTTTTTCATGCAGACTGTTCCTGGGCCCCTTGGTCAGCAGCCACGTTAGGTGCTGTCAGCCTCTGCGTGGCACCACCTGGGAGAGGAGAGCTCAGTGCGCTGCTTTCACGAGAGGATGAGTCTGTCACCCGCTTCCTAACTCCTCCTTCTCCCTGACCAAAGCCCTGTTCCCTTCTCTGAAATTCCAGGCATCAAACCAGAAGTCCTCATGTCCACGGAAGTGCCCCGCTGGAGCTCCAGGAGTTCAGTTTGTGGCTCCTACTCTCAGCCTGTTGGATTTAGGCACCTTGAAGCCTCAGCCTTCATTTCAAGCCCAGGAACTCCAGAGTGGCCGTGTGTGGCAGGTGTTCCCAGCCTGCTTCACCTCGTTGTCATTCCTACAGTACCTGGTTCCTTATCTCTAACCCATTTCTGAAATCGATGGTGCCAAGCCTCTGCAGCTTCACATAATCTAATATGTTCTAAGAAATGATTTCTTCTCTCCATCTTATTCTTTCTGCTTTGCTTCTGCATCTTCCACCGACTTTAATTACACTTTCCTCCAGCTTGTGCCCTTGGTGAGCTCTCAAAAACCAAGTGAACCGACTTGCAAGGTGATTTTTCCCCCATCACTGCTGGAAACTCACTTTGTGTGTCTTTTCAAAAACACACTCTCCACTTGGGGAACGCGCTGGGTGCACAACATGGCAGCAGGGAGAAACCTCAGCCTCCTCGTTACTACCTTGTAGGAGAGACTTGTTTTCTCTGTAATTTATGCTTTGACTTTTTTGCCCCTTTAGGACCTAACTGCCCACTGTTGTTTGCTAAAAGAAAGGCAGAGGGGAGCTGCTCTTTCAGGCAGGGAGCCCTGAAATAAAACCTTCACACAGAAACAGAGGGCACAGTAAGAGATGGGTAGAAACCCTCCGCAGGTATTTTCAGCCTGCTCACCTTCCTCACCCTTTTTCACTGGTAGGATCTCAGAGTAGGTGGGTAGAAGTAGATGACTGCTCCTAATTATGTTTATAATCACATTTGACTTGGTTCCATCCAGGGTCTGGATGAAAGCTCTTGTCCTGATTTTCTCCGTCATGCTCTGGAAGGCTGAAGAGGAAACACACTGCAGGTGCCAGGTCTACAGTCTGGCAGGAAGGCTGCTTTGGGCTTCAACTTTGATTTGTTTCATTTGTGAACTTGGTCTGTTCATTCTTAGTTGGAATTGTTCTTTTAATTAGCTCCTGTGCCTGGTGGGTGGGACCTCTCAGTTCAAGAGGGATGTGGAGCTGCTGGAGGGAGTCCAGAAGTGGAGCACCTCCCTGATGAGGAGAGGCTGAGGGAGCTGGGTGTCTTTAGCTTGGAGAAGAGGAAACTGAGGGGTGACCTCATTAATGTTTATAAAGATGTGAGTGGTGGGTGTCAGGAGGATGGAGCCAGGTTCTGCTCAGTGGCATCTAGTGATAGGATGAGGGGCAGTGGCTGTGAGCTGGAACAGAGGAGGTTCCATGTAAATATCAGAAGGAACTTCTTCCCAGTGAGGGTGACAGAGCTCAGGAACAGGCTGCCCAGGGAGGTTGTGGAGTCTTCTTCACTGAAGATATTCAAGACCCGACTGGATGTGTTCCTGTGTGACTTGGTCTGGGTGATCCTGCTGTGGCAGGGGGATGGGACTAGATGATCTTTCAAGGTCCCTTCCAATTTGTAGTGATTCTATGATTCTATGATCCTGCTCTGGCAGGGGAATCGGACTAGGTGATTTTTCCTTTCATAGAACCATCATCCTCCAGGTTGGAAAAGACCTTCCAGATCATCAAGTCCAGCCATCCACTCTACACCCCCCAACCACTAACCCCTCTCAATTGAAGAGCCCAGTGTGGCCCCATTCATGGTCTACAAAGGTCTTTGAGGTCCCTTCCAATTCCTAATGATTCTATGGTTCTATCACTCCTGTGTGACTTGGTCTAGGTGGTCCTGCTGTGGCAGGGGGTTGGACTGGATGATCATTCAAGGTCCCTTCCAATCCCTAATGTTCTGGGATTCTGTGGTAACTACCAGTCTCTTCAGAAAGTTACAAAGAGCAGAGGAGGTGACTGTAAGGGTGAAGGCTCTGAAAAAGAACAAACCTCAGCCTTGTGTGGAGGGATGTCAGGCTCCCGTTTGATCCTCCGGCGCTCCTGTATCATGGAATCATTAGGGTTTGGATGGGACATCGAAAGATCATCCAGTCCAATCCCTCTGCCACCTGAACACCAGATCTGCTGCCCTTTGTGTCCTGAAGTTAACAAACCAGCCTTTGTGCCAGAGATCTCATTGCTGTGGAAAGGACTAGCCAAAGATCTTTTTTCTTGGAGAAGCTAGTCTGAGGCTGGGAGAACCATTCAGGGAGGTAGTTCCTGACTACCTGTTAAGACCCTGAACTCCCACGTGCTGATTTTTATGCCTTCCAAGTCTGCAGAGCTCCTAGCATGTAAATATATTTGAAGTGGCTAGTCAGATTTATTTTCAGGGGCAATTTCTGCAGCTGCTGCCACAACAATTCTAGAAGTTGGGAATTTCAAAGGAAGGCAGGGTTTCCTCAGAGCAGCGCTGAGCAATTGCAGCCTTCCCAGTTCTCATGCGTTGCCCTAAATTCATTTTATTGCCCGGTGCATCTCTCCAATTAGCTCCCCCCAGTTCCCTGGCTTGAAACTTGGAGCAGGGCTGCAGAGTTATGGGCTTGACACTACACAGCCCGTCCTCTGCACCTGCAGGACACATTTCTTCTCGGGTGCCAGCAAGACAACTGGGAGCAGCAGCCTCTGCAGGCTGCTGAAGAGCAGAAATACCTCCAGGTATCTCCTGACTTCAGATGACTGCTTCTCATGTAGTCAGAGAGGCTCTTGTGTTAGAAGGATCCTTTTCTGGTTCAGACAGAGCCTTGCTGACTCTAAAAACCTGCCTTTTTGTGGAATCTACCCAAGTAGATCTTTTGCCCTCATCTCCCTATAGTAGTTACTAGTGTAGTGGGCTGGGCTTTTTGCATGTGTTCTTCACCTCTCAGACTTACTAATGTTGTTCTTAATCTCTGGTGATGAAGGACAAGAAACAGAGGGTGATGGATGGAAGGAGCCCTGAGAGCAGCACTGTGTTTGTCTTCGTATTAGGGTGGTTGTGGGATAAGCAGCAGGAGGTGATGGATAGAAGTGATTGTAGAGTTATGGGGTTTGCTCTGATTTGAGGAATGTTTTGATGCCTTACTAGCATGGCCTGTTTTTCTTGCTCTGGAAGGTGGATTGGACTAGATGATCTTTCAAGAGGGATGTGGAGATGCTGGAGGGAGTCCACCATGGAGCAATGAAGGTAATGAAGGAAGTGGAGCACCTCCCTTATGAGGGAGGCTGAGGGAGCTGGGTCTCTTGAGCTTGGAGAAGAGGAGACTGAGGAGTGACCTCATTAATGTTGATAAATATGTGAGGAGTGGGTGTCAGGAGGGTGGAACCAGGCTCTGCTCTCTCTCCTGAACTGAGGAGCCCAGAAGTGGACACAATAGTCCAGATGTGGTCTCACCAGGGCATTGTAGAGGTGGAGGAGGACCTCTCTTGATCTGCTAACCATCCCTTTCTAATCCACCCCAGGATGCCATTTGGCTGTTTGCATCTTCCTTGAGCACAGACTCCAGTCACACCATCAGGATGTTGAGGTTTGAGTAGCTAATGCTTTGCAAAGTACCTTGGCTGCAGATCAGTAGAGTTTTACTACGTGACTACTCAGTTCTCTGCATTTTATTCACGTTACTGGCAGCAACAAGGAACTTTTAGTCTTTTATTTTATTTGGTTTTTTTGGAGTTGGGACAGCAGAGCCTGACTCCAGAAATGAAAGACAGACAAAGACAGGTCTAGCAATCTACGTGGAAATCAAATAAAAAGGCAGTTTTAATCTTGACATTGTCAGTGCATCCTCTGGAAAGAAAACAGAAGCATCTTGATGTCAGCAGAGCCTGCAGCGTGTGTCAGCGGCGGATCAAATATTAAAAGCAATTTTTAGTAAGTGTGAATCACAGAGGGACTACAAGTGCTCGGGGGATTTGGAGATGAGACTTCAGTTTGGGGAGTTCCACAGCTCAGGGGCACGACAGGTGAAGGCTCTGCTGCTCGTGGGTGAGAGACCCGGCAAGTGGGCTGAGGAATTCGAGGTTTATCGTTAGAAAGGGAGGACTTAGGGGGGTGTAAATGGAGAGCAGGTTTGATGGGCATGAGAGGGATGTTTCAGACAGGTAATGAAAACTCAGAGCAGCATTTTAAAGTCAATGCATTGAGTGATAGAAGCAGGTATAAATCTGCCACAGCTGAAGTAATGCGAGTCGACTTACTACCGTGAGTAAATGTATGGGATGTGGCATCCTGATCAATGGGGTCGCTCGTGGATGTTGTTCCATACATTCCACACCCATTAGTGTAATGTGGAGGCTGTAAAGATGACTCTCAGAGTGGGGTGAACAACACAGCAGCAGGAAGTCCTGCCGTACACATTGCGTAAGTGACTGCTGTTGAGGAGACCTGTAGAGAGCTTCAGGAGTAAATTAACTAAGGAGCTGAAGAGGAATGCAAAGTTGAAACACCAATATGAGAAGGAAGTTCTTCCCAGTGAGGATGGAGCCTGGCTCTGCTCAATGTCAGCTAGTGGTAGGACGAGGAGCAATGGGTGTCAGCTGGAACACAAGGGGTTCCATATCAATATGAGAAGAAACTTCTTCATGGTGAGGGTGACAGAGCACTGGAGCAGGCTGCCCAGGATAGTGGTAGAGTTGTCTTCTCTGGAGATATTCAGAACCTGCCTGGATGTGTTCCTGCACGGTGAAACCTCTCCAGAGGCTCCTTACAACTCTTTCCTTTCTTCAGCATGGAGAAATGGAGGTTGAGGGGTGACACCATTAGTGTTTATAAATATGGAAAGGGCAGGTGTCAGGAGGATGGAGCCAGACTCTTCTCAGTGTGGTCTAATAACCCCCAATGATTCTATGATCTAATGACAGGACACGGGGCAACGGGTGTGAGCTGGAACACCGGAGGTTCCACGTCAGTATGAACTTCTTCACGGTGAGGGTGACGGTGCGCTGGGGTGAGATGCCCAGGGGATGTTGTG
Source organism: Rhinopomastus cyanomelas (assembly GCA_013400115.1). Classification (NCBI taxonomy): domain Eukaryota; kingdom Metazoa; phylum Chordata; class Aves; order Bucerotiformes; family Rhinopomastidae; genus Rhinopomastus; species Rhinopomastus cyanomelas. Next base: position 43,593 of record VXBP01007594.1, read on the forward strand.
GAGTCTCCTTCTCCGGAGATGTTTAAACCAACCCAGATGTGTTCCTGTGTGACTTGATCTAGGTAGTCCTGCTCTGGTGGGGGGATTGGACTGGATGATCTTTCGAGGTCCCTTCCAGTCCCTAATGATTCTGTGGTTTCTAATAGAAGACAGAAGACTTTTTGCACCCTGTTATTCCCATATTTTCAACATTTCAGCTTCATTCTTCTTCCTGCACTGGCTCCTTTCTTACAGCACTTGGAAGCTGTGCAGTGTTTTCTTCCCACCTGACCCAGTCCCTCTTATTGTCTCAAACTAACATCACACACAGGCTTAGAGCAGGCGACACACAGAGACAGATTTGCTGCGACCCCAAACCACGGGTGTCAAGAAACTTGTAAATGATGCAGAGCTTTGTCTCCTTCAGGTTGCTAAAACTCATCAGTGACAGCAGCAGCTGCCTAAAACCAGCCTTCCCAGTCCCTCAGGGCCAATTAATAATCCAGCTGGGTTAACCATGATATGCTGGGGGTTTTCATGGATTGAAAGTATGGATTTGTTCTGCAGCTCCAGAGCTCACTTGCTGAGGTCAAGCAAAAGGTTTCCCTTCTGTTTCCTCTGTTAGACAGCAGTGGTTCAGGGGGTCTTGCTCAAGATCTAGCTAAAGATGTCATTACAAAAATGTTTGTAACAGAAATTACCTCTGACCACCCAGTTTAAGAGGTTTTCTCTTCCCTGTGACATTATGGTGAGGGTGACAGAGCACTGGAGCAGGCTGCCCAGGGAGGTCGTGGAGTCTCCTTCTCTGGAGATGTTTAAAACCCACCTGGATGAGTTCCTGTGCAACTTGGTCTAGGGGATCCTGCTGTGGTGGGGGGATTAGATGATCTCTCGAGCTCCTTTCCAATCCCTAATGTGCTGTGATTACTCTGTGCCAAGGTCTCCAGAACGAATGAGACTTTTAACGAAGCCTCTGCTGCTTCATGTCTGTGTGACAGGTCCCAGGCACATTCCTGCAATCTCAGCTGCTGTCGGGACACATTCTCGAAAGGGTTTGATGGCTGGTTGGGCATCCAGCAAAGGACTTTTGAACTGCAGAAGGCTGCAAAATTGGAAACTCATATGCCTTGATTTTCCAAAGGGAGAGCTGTGAAGCATCAAGCAATTTTCAAAGTTCACACAACCAGGTGAGAGCAGATGGACGTGTGAAACCTGGTGCTAACTGCTGCTGCTATCCCATTACTGTAGGAGATACCTCCCTCTGTCTATCTACTGTAGGAGATACCTGCTGCTATCCACTCACTGTAGGAGATTAGGCTACTACAACCTGGCCCCACAAACCAGTTAAGGTAGATAAAAGACATTTGATGATGATGAGAGTGTCCTCTGCTCAATGAAAAAAGAAGGTTAAAATTAAATAACTGATTAGAAAGTGCAGCTTTTGAAAAAAGAGCTGAAAACTGAAATTTTAGCATTTCTTTCCAACGTTTGTAGGTATTTCTTCCTTTAAAACAATCACTGCTTCTGAAGCATGAACAATATGGAAGTTATTGGTGTTTTTATTGTCCATCAGGAGAAGGACCTTCTGGTTAATGCGTGAAAAAGCGGTTTGAGACGGTCACACACAGAGTAAGCAATTATAAATTGTCCCGTTGTGTCTTCTCTGGAAATAGTTATTTTTAAAACTACCTATTGATTTCCTTTCTCTCACTTTAAAGCTCCCCAGAAAAGACCTCTGTCCTGCAAGGACCCCCGTGCTCAGATTCACAGTGAAGGGAAAATCTTCCATTGATCCCTGAGAGATCACTGATGAGTCCCTCAGGGACCTGGAGCCAGAATGGGAAGAGCTGATACATCAAGAGCATCCTTTGAGAGAAAGACTGTGTCACACAAAAGAGAGAACCTGCAGAATGTCCCTAAATTTGTGTTTTCACCAGGGTTTCAGATAAAACACACAAGTCTCTTGGAACTTGGTCAAGTTTTTGTCACCTGCCGTTAGTTCACTCGCAGCACTGCTGTAGGAAGCCAAGAGAATAGAAAGCCACCACCACCTTGTTGGAATAATCTCTGTGGAATTCTCATTTTAGTCTTAAAAACCAATGTTTTGATTCCCCCATTAGATGAGTTAGACTTGACATTAAGGAAAAGCTTTTTCACAGTAGGGGTGGTCAGGCGCTGGGATGGGCTGCCCAGGGAGGTGGTTGAGTTGCCATCCCCGGATGTGTTTGAGGATGGTTTGGATGAGGNAAGGTTGCACTCAATGACTCTGGAGGTCCTTTCCAGCCATGATGATCCTGTGGCCATGGTCCTGTGCAACTTGGTCTGGGTGATCCTGCTGTGGCAGGGGGATTGGACTAGATGATCCTTTGAGGTCCCTTCCAATTCTATGATTTATATATATATAATTTTTATATATATATAAAATGTAAATATATAGCATTTATATGTATTTCTGTATATAGTATTTATATATACTTATATATTTAAAATATAGAAATATATAATCTCTAGTATATAATACTATAAATATATACACTAGATATTATATATTTATATTTATATACAGTAGATATTATATATCTAGTATATAATACTATAAATATATGAATATATAATATATAGCC
>VXBP01007594.1:46379-82502 GCA_013400115.1 Rhinopomastus cyanomelas
GTGTTGAGGGATGTGGTGTAGGGGTGACCTTGTAAGGTAGGGTGGATGGTTGGACTTGATGATCCCAGGGGTCTTTTCCAACCAGAGTGATTCTGTGGTTGTGGGAAGAGGCCCAAATGCACCTGGATCCTCAGCATGAGTGTATTCCCTTTCCTTGGGTGCAGCTGATGATAGGATGAGGGGAAACAGCCTCAAGTTGCATCAGGGGAGGTTTAGATTGGACATTAGAAAGAAATTCTTCACTGAGAGGGTGGTTAGGTGCTGGAATAGATTGCCCAGGGAGGTGGTGGTGTCACCATCCCTGGAGGTGTTTAAGGAACGAGTGNTATATATGGTAACTTTATATATGGCATTTATACATATATATATATCTCTATATCTAGTATATATCTAATATCTCACACGTTAGATGAGAAGGAGGCCTTGAGCTCGGTCGTGCCGCCGGCTACAAGCCGCCTGCTGCTCCTCGGAGCCCATTTTCAAAGTGCAGTTCGACGAACGTCCTCCAGATGGCAGACGATGATGCTAGAATTGAGCAGCAGCTCCTTTGCAGGGTGGAATGTGCAAACAGAAGTCACTTGTGAGCACAAAGTCCCTGGAAACTGCCTTCAGGCCTGACAGTCTTTTGTAACACAGAAAGAGAACTCAACTTCCAGCTCTTTTAAATGTAATGGTTCCTCTGGAAAAACAAAAATGATTCAGAAATGAAGAGAGCCCCAAAGCAAAGCACAGCCCCCCACCCCGGTGATGCAGCAGGATACACTCATGCTTGCAGAACTGCCATCCTTTATATGCTAATAAATACTGAGCAGCAGATGTTTTCCAGGCTGATAGATGATTAATTTAGCCCAAAGTTACAAAGACATGCCAGATACCTGAACTGTTAAGAGAGAGTATTACTTGAATACAAGTAGAAGGGATACCCATAACTTCAGGTATTAAGGACACATTGCCCTATCTTTGCTCATTCTTTGTGATTATTCTTAATTAAAATCGATACTGTGGACTACAGAGGGGAGTCACAGAGCATCAGGGATTGGAAGGGACCTCGAAGGATCACCCAGTCCAACCCTCTGCCACAGCAGGATCACCTAGACCAAGTCACACAGGAACACATCCAGGTGGGTTTTAATTCAAGTTCTTAACTCTCAAGGGTGATTCCATCAGCTCTCAGACATGATTCAAGAAAGCAATTAGCTTTTTCCATTGGATCAAGGCACATGCTGTGTGCAAGTTGTACTCTCTAAAACTCTAGAAGGTGGTGATGTTTCTGAGTTGGGGGATAAATCTATGTTTCAGGTCAAATGCTGTTTCGTGCTGGTTCACAGGGCTGAAAGGGGACTGTGTTTTTGAATAATTAGACAAATAACACGCAATGATTTATTTAACTTCTGCATTATCAGAGTTAATAGGAGATGTTTAAGACCCACCTGGATGTGTTCCTGTGTGACTTGGTCTAAGTGATCCTGCTGTGGCAGAGGGATCGGGCTAGATCATCTGTTGAGGTCCCTTCTAATCCCTAATGATGCTGATTCCTGACAAAAATGCACCTATGTTACAGAAGCTCTTCAAAGGATTAGCAGGTGAGTCTTCTTGTGTTTCTAGACAAAATGCTGCCTTCACACAGCACTGGAACGGGCTGCCCAGGGGGGATCTCCGGAAATCTCCTTCTCTAGAGAAGTTTAAATCTCTACAGACATGGACTCTCCTTCTCTAGAGATGTTTAAGACCCACCTGGATGTGTTCCTGTGTGACTTGGTCTAGGTGATCCTGCACTGGCAGGGGGATTGGACTGGATGGTCTTTTGAGGTCCCTTCCAACCCCTGATGTTCTGTGATTCAGTCCTTATGAAAACAGTTTTCCTGAAGCATTGGGTCCATCTTAGAGTAGACAAATGCTCCAGCAGTTGTCTAAAAGCCACAGGAAATGGCACTAACTGAAAGCTTCCCCTACAACCACCTTCTGAAGCACTTTTACTTTCAGTGTTCTGGGTGGTTTCAGATGAAGGTGGATACATGCTGCAGCAAAGCTCTTTGCAAATGCACACGCCCAGGTGAGGGCTGTGCTGTGCGAGGGGGCGAGGTTTACTTTCATGGTTCCACACGTTGGTTCTGATGAACACTTCCTGCAAAAGGAGTTTCCATAGCTGAACGTTTCAGACCCCATGAATAGTAATCGAGCCCTTTAGTTCTGCACTGAACTTAAATCCATTATTCTCCACTTAAAGCAGACACATCACGTTGCTCCGCAGAGCGCTGCTCTGTCAACTCGGTGCTTTGCTCAGCGAGCTGGGCTCGAATATTAAGCACTCTGTGCTCTCAGCGCTCTTGCTGCGCTCGGCACGTTTGGTTCCCACCTGAAATAGGCAAACAGCAAGCCAGTGGTTCGTGATGAATAGCCTGGGCACCTGGCCTTTGGAAGTGGGACCATTAGTTGCCACATCTTGAAGCTTTGGCAACCTCTCTCTTTCCCTGCACATAAGCACTGAAATGGAAATGGCAATGAAAGCCCCTGACAGATTCCTGTCTTCTGTAGCAGCTCAGCCAGCCTGCTCTCCATTTCAAGTGCATATATTTATTCTGATAAATCAAGGGAATGAAGATAAAAAATCCAAAAGTTAAGAAAGACTAAAGTTTCTAAACACTCCCTTCCATGATGAACGTTTTCAAGCATCAGCTACAACCCAGTTACTACTGTGCCTAGTTTTCAACATGCTGATGCAGCCAGGTGCTGGGCCCTGCCATGGCAGCAGAGATACATGCCATGCTCTTCCCATATCATTCCCATATCATTCCCATACACAGCATGAACCACCTTAGAATGTCCCATAAAGTTTCTGCTCCAGGAGGGTTTGATGTCCATCGTGAGCAGTAGATGATGTGATTTTCTTTACATGAATTACTTCGCTGGAGAACCGTCTGCTAAACTGAGTTTTATGAAAGCACACCAAAACCTAAAGTTTCTAGCCTTCAGTTCTCTTGCAGTGAGATCTCCTTCTATAAGAGTTGCCTTCACAGAATCTGAAAGGAGGGGGGGAAAGATTTACCTACAGCTTTTGCATAGAACATCTACACAGACCCCTATGACTAAGAGTAGTATCACAGAACATTGGGGATTGGAAGGGACCTTGGAAGATCATCCAGTCCACTCCCCCTGCCACAGCAGGATCACCTAGACCACGTCACGCAGGAACACATCCAGGGGGGATATCAGGGTAAAGATGATCAGCAAAAAGCTGAAAAACTATGATTCTGATTTTAAACTGATTTAAAGTGGGTATCACAATTACTTGCCAGCAAAAGTCAGATTGAAATATCTCTGTGAAAGGTCCTTAGGGAAGGATTGGAGCCAGTGAGGGCTTCTTCAGCACGGCACTGTGGGTTCCAGTTACACCCATGTGTACACCAGCCAGTGACTGCTGAATAAGCTCCATGTTTTATCTGGTGTGGTAACAGTGGTGGGAAGGGAATCCCCAGTTTCCAGACACTTAGCAGGACAAAGCAGCTGGAGAAGACCTACCAGCACATTCCTGTCTTCCCAGCTCAGGAGATGCTAACGAAGCGCTTTAAGATTACTGATCACAACTGTCTTGTCTGAACTGGAGGATGCCTGGGGAATGGTGATGTCAGTTTAGAAAATGGTTTAAAATGCAAATCACTGTCTTGCCTCACAATCAGTTTTTCAAGAAAATAAGAAGGTAACATATCAGCATTTCAGTGCTGTAATTTGAATTTAATGTGGATGCCTGGCTGCTTGGATTGCAAAGGTACCTGACCCAGAGCCTCCTGCTGTGTGCAAAGTAGAGGCTCACTCAGAAAAGCCCATTTTATGGGGTGTTTTTGTTAGAAAATGGAGACATTCTGCCACGGGTTGAGTTTTGTTCCTTGCAGAGGTCACACCAGTGTCTGCTTGAAAAATTCATGATCCAGAAAAGGTAATTTTTAATGAATATTTATGAGAGATGTCCTTTCTTATCAGAGCTGTGCAAGTTTTCAGACACTTGCCACTACGTCTGGCTGGTGAGTTTTAGCAAAAGGCTTATAGTTCCATCTGAGGAAAGAGTCAGCTGTGTTTTTGTCGAGCTTTTCCTGGCACCTGCCTTTCTGCACGGTGAGATGGATCACGGTGGTGTTCACGCGACGCATCAGCTGCAGGTGGGGTTTGTTCTGTAGAAGACAAGTACTTCAGGAAGGTGAAGGCTGTAGATCAATCCTGTTGTGTCAGTGCCAATGACTTTAAAAATCATTATCAAAATAAACATCAGCTGATGAGTTTATATAATTCATCTCTGTAATAAACTGTGTGTAGCTAGAATCACAGAACATCATGGATTGGAAGGGACCTCAGAAGACCATCTACTCCAATCCCCCAGCCACAGCAGGGTCACCTAGATCCAGTCACACAGGAACACATCCGGGTGGGTTTTAAACATCTCCAGTGAAGGAGACTCCAGAACCCCCCTGGGCAGCCCCTTCCAGTGCTCTGTCACTGCTGCTATGCTACCTTGTGAGTATCTAATATATGTAGAAGGAAGATCTTGAAAAACTGATATTTGTTTTCCAAAATAACAAAGACAACTAAGGGACAACTGCTTTGAGTGTCTGTCCTTGGTTTGGGTAATAATTTTTAAGGGATTTGATGAAAAGCCTGATAGAGCGCACGGTGTCAATCCAACCAGCACATATCAAAAGTCACTTAGAATTCCCAGAATGTACTAAATGTAGAAAATTGGGTTGGTGCAAAGAACATCTTTGAGCCACATGTTGGACTTTAGGGGGAGTTAACAAGTTGTGATTAAAGTCTGGGTTGTTGGGCTTTTTGAGCGCTTAGGTTGAATTTCCTTCTGTGTATCTTCAGCCCCGATGTGGTTTTTGTCCCAACACTGTGCAGCTTCCAGACCTCTTTGTCTTTGACAAGCTGTCTCCGTTAACCCTCCCTTCCAGCTGTAAAGCCGTTGAAATTCACAGGATGCCTTCACCTCGGGCCACGCCGAGAGATCGCCCAGGAGGGCTCCGCGACTTTGCCGTGAGGCCGCTGTTGCAGGGTCGCGTCTGCAGCTCCTGATTTGCGGAGCAACAGTGACAACCAGCGGCCGGTCCCCAAGCAATCCATCGGGGATGTCCTTCAGACTACCAGCCAGCCACATCCATCCCTTGAGGTACAGAGCAAAGCTCATTTGTTTTGTGTTCCTTGTCTCAGCTCTGGTGAGGGGTTGAAGAGTGCTCCTGTTCTCGAGGAACAGATGTGCCCAGCGCAGAGCTGCCACGTTTAGATCCAGCAGATACGTTCTGCTCCGTGTTGCTGTCCTGGCTTTGGTGGTGTGTCTCCACACTTGCACCCACTTCAGTGCCTCACTGGTGTGATGGAGCACGGATCAGATCCACTCTTAGTGTGCAGAGCAGTTGTGCTTTAGTGCTGAGGAGGAGAAAAGGAACAAGTGTTGAATCCACAGAGCTGCTGGAGGGAGTCTGGTGTAGAGCAATGAGGATGGTGAAGGACAACTACCTTCTGAGGAGATACTGAGGAAGTTGGGTCTCTTCAGCTTGGAGAAGAGGAGACTGAGGGGTGACCTCATTAATGTCCATAAATATGTGAAGGGTGGATGTCAGGAGGATGGAGCCAGGCTCTGCTCGGTGTCATCTAGTGATAGGCAATGGGTGTGAGCTCTGAAGTTTGAGCTAGTTGAACTTTGCCAGCAGAGCTTTCAGCACCAGTGGTGTTGTTTATGTGCAGAGGTGCCCTTACACTTGCAAAAGATGCTGTGAACAGCCCAAAGGACTTTGGTTTGTATTGTTTGGAATATTTTTACTCATAACATGTAGAGGTCCCTTCCAATCCCTTATGATTCTATGTTATAGTTTACATCGGACTGGACGCGCCAGACGTCTGAGTGACATTTACCCTCCTCATCAAAGATTTGCTTCCCCCCATTTTTTATACAAAAGAGGTGGAGGAGGCAGGAGAAAGTTTCCAAGTGTCTCCAAACCTCCATGTCCTTCCCTTTGGCCCTGCTTTCCAAGTGCTCATGGCAAATTTTCTTCTCCAATCATAACTTCAACCCATCTGGGGATGAGACTGGCTGCTGGCTTCGTATTTCCACTTAACATATTCATGATTAGCCTGCACAGAAGGAGGAGAATTCGGATGAATGTTTTTGGAACAGTCCAGATAAATCCTCATGAATGTAGTACACCAGCTCTGGAAATGCACAGGGCTGAAATGTAATGAGGCTGAGCTCTGTGGAGAGTTTGGTATTCTCGGCGCCATGCCTCTCCTAATGAACTCATTTCGATTAGAAAATGGATTTAATATTTTATTGGAATTAACCTGAGCCAGCAAAGAGGATTACAATTTCTTTCCGTAAATCTGGTGATATTACAGGTTGAGGTAGCATGTTACATGAATATTAAGCGTTTTATGAGCAATGTCAGGAAGTCAGGAAGGGTAGGAGGTAATTAGGGTTTAATATGGTGATGCCATTCTTACAGTAATTGAATTTGAAAAGTAAGAAAAATAGTTGCACACTCTTAATTATGTAATGTAACTATGATATATTATTTAATAACATACAATACATCATATATTATATATTAACATGCATTATGTATGTTATAATAATCCAAATGTCTCTGAACATTTGTATTGTATTTACATTTATCACATCAATATGAGAAGGAACTTCTTCCCAGTGAGCACTGGAACAGGCTGCCCAGGGGAGCTGTGGAGTCTCCTTCTCTGGAGACCTTTAAAACCCACCTGGACGTGTTCCTGTGCGACTGGATCTGGTTGATCCTGGTCTGGCAGGGGGGTGGGACTGGATGGTCTTTCGAGGTCCCTTCCAATCCCTGATGTTCTGTGATGCTGTGAGTTAAAACCCAGCTGGGTATGTTCCTGAGCGACTTGGTCTAGGTGATCCTGCTCTGGCAGAGGGATTGGACTAGATCATCTTTCGGCGTCCCTTCCAATCCCAGTCATTCTGTGATCCTTCCCCCTCTTCTTTCCTCAACATGTTAAATAATTCCATTGAATCCTGACAGTACATTCGTTTCTGAAGTAGTGGGAAAGCAGTAGCAACACCCAGCGTGAAGCAGTAGCAGCACCCTATGTGAGGAGATGTTCCTCAAGGAAGACCTGAAGTTCCCTAGACCTTCACGTATCATTCCACCAGCAACTTCCTGCAAGACCATCTCAAGAGGTGGCACTCCATTCTTGGTGAGTTTTAGTCTCCCTGTGCTTAAGGTACAGTGAGAGGGCCAGTTCTCTGTTGCATTTGGCTGCTGAGCAAGTGGAAGAGCTCGACCTGTCGTAACGATGTCTTCATACCACAGCACGGAGTTGTAATTGCCCTTTTGTTATAAATACACTTTCCTCCTTGGGCTTTTATCTCTGCTCTCACTGAATTGTATTATTTTTTTTTCATCTTAATAATTAATTAAAATAGCAATGCTCTATAGCCAGTGATTGAATTATATGATATTACTTGCCCAGGGCGATCAAAATTAATCAAAATAAGGAGAGAGAGTTTTGCTATTTTTAATACAGCCGATTTGATTCCTGGGGTTTTGATCAAATTAAATGAAGGCTCAAATTAACCAGTGATTAAATTGAGTAAAAGACACTTTGTATGCCTGAAATACATTTTCATTTAATTAATTTCAAGCCACAAAATATTAACTGGTGTTTGAAAAATTAATTTGTATTTCACTGTTTAATTTTCTAGAAACCTTTTCCCCTCTCAAGGTTAGAATCTTTTGCAATAGGAAAAAACCCCCACAGCTCTAAAACATTCTCCTGCTTAATTCTTTCATCTTTGTCCTCATCCTTTTTATGCTTGAAAGGATTCTTTGCACTCACAAACTTCTATTGGGAAGCTTCTGAACTCAGCCTACAAAGACTTGATTTGCAAGGGCCAGTTTAGCAGAAATCTGAGGCTCCCCAGAATAGAACCTGTCAAAACCTCGTGGCAGGTTCTGTTCTGGGGCAGAGGGCTTTGCCCACAGAAGACCTCGAGCTGTTTAACCTCCACACCTGCAGAAGTGTTGCTCTAGGCTGGTTCATACCATGTTTCTTCAATGGGTTGGGCCAACCTCTTACTGTGTCTCCCCAAGTGCAAAGAAATTGAGGCACAAGGTTTCTGTTGTCAAGCAGAAATGATAAATCAGCTTTTTCTGTTTGTGTGGTGAAAGAAAAGCTTGAAACCACACTCTTGACATCAACTGGAAGTTTGTACTGACTGATGGAAAGTGTCTGACCCAGCTCTGGCACAACTGCAAGAGGCAGAGGCTACAGGTAATTCTTCTTCAAGACATTTTTTTACTCAACACATAATGTTCCTCAGAGTCAGAGAATTAATTATTAATTTAATTAAGTATTATTATTATTAACTATCCTGGATTAAAAAAGGTTGTGGCTGGTGGAGCCGAAGAGTGGAGAAGAAATTGACAATCCCAGCCCCGCTCATAGATGTCAGGTTCGTGGCTGTAAGGAAAAAGCCAACCTCACCCTTCTGGCTTCTTACATGTCTGTGTTTCAAACGTGTATGTTGAAACTGAGAGCATCCCCGTGGAAAAGGACGTGGTGGCGTTGGTTGACGAAGAGCTCAACGTGACCGGGCGACGTGTGCTCACAGCCCAGAAAGCCAATGGCACTCTGGCAACACGGCCAGTAGGACAAAGGAGATGATTCAGCCCATGTACTGTGTTCTCATGAGGATCCCTATCTGCAGAACTACATCTAGATGTAGAGCCTCCCTCACGAGAAAGGACAAGGAGTCAGATCCAGAAGAGGGCCATTCAAGTGATCAGGTGAAACCAGGCTGAGAGAGCTGTCGTTTTTCAGCCTGGAGAAGAGTCCTGGGAGAACTTATAGTGGCCTTCCAGCACCTAAAGTGGCCCTACACAAAAGTCCAGGGCATTATACAAGGGTGCTATGATGAGTTGGAAGAGGATTTGCTTAGATTAGACAACATCTAAACAAATAAAAGAAGATGTATTTAGATCAGTCAAAAGGAAGATGATGTCTCTGAGGGTGGTGAGGCCCTGTGGATGCCTCATTCCTAGAAGTGTTCAAGGTCAGGTTGGATAGAGCTTGGAGCACCTTGGTCTTTTCACCCATGGGAGTAGAGATCAAACTAGTTGATCTTTAAGCTCCCACCCAACATGAACCATTCCATGGTACAACTGTACAGTTCTCTACTGTTAGAACGTACAGAACCTACATAAAGATGAGAAGATAGCTACTGATGGCATCTAAGTCTGCAGGTACCTGCACTTTTCCAAGGTGTTTTACTACACAAAAAAACATGACCACTTGGAAACACCACATGAAGGGTCCCTTATAGAATCTAAATTGATTTCCTGTCACATTTTTTATTTATATTTGATAATGAATATTTAATTTGGTGGGAAAGGATTTTTGAGGGTTCCTCTACCGCCCTTGTTATCAATTGGAAATTAGAGCATGGACCTGCATTTCAATAACTTTCTCTTTCTATTTGCTGACCTTCAAAAGTGAATTTAATTCTATTTATTTCTTTTATACAGCCCTGCCATGCCAAATGCATTTTGAGATCTCAGGCTACGTGCTGCCAGGGAGCAAAGTGCTTTCGTGGCGCTTGTTCTGTGCATCTTAAAACTGCAAATAAAATACTCAGAAAATAGTTTATAAGAGTGATAGAAAAAAAGTATTTTGGGAAGTGCTAGAAATGGCAGATGGAGATGGATGCAAAAGGTCAGCCACTGTCTTTGTTTAACCCCTGCCAGCAGCTAAGCGCTGAAACACAGCCCTGCCCCAGCTGCTAGGAAGCAAATGAGCTCTGTCCCAACTGAAGTCAGAGCAGGTAGGTAACTTTTCTTTGGGTGAAGTCCTTGAACAGAGTTCACAGGTCAGAACATTAGGGGTTGGAAGGGACCTCAAAAGATCACCTAGTCCAATCCCCCTGACACAGCGGGATCACCCAGACCAAGTCGCACAAGAACACATCCAGGTGGGTTCTAACCATCTCCAGAGAAGGAGACTCCACAACACCCCTGGGCAGCTCCACATCCCTCTTGAACTGAGTGGCCCAGACCTGGACACAACACTCCAGATGTGGTCTCACCAGTGCAGAGCAGAGGGGGAGAAGAACCTCTCTGGATCTGCTAACCACCCCCTTCTGATCCACCCCAGGATGCTGTTGGCCCTCTTGGCTACAAGAGCACACTGCTGGCTCATGGTCACCCTGCTGTCCCTATTCAGGGATTTGATTTTAAGACCCAACCAGGTTTCAGTTAACACACTTCAAAAGCTGAGTTTTGTGAGTGAGCTGAGAGACACCTGTGTGAATCCCCAACAGATACCCAACTACAGACACTGCACCGGAGCAGTATGATTAACAAGGAACTGGTTTAAACTGGGTGCCCAATCCTACATTTCCTGGTTAGGTCTAACAGAGTAAGAAGTACAACTTGGACTCTAGCTTCTTGAACTCAGTCCCTCCAACATGTCTTTAAAGGGTTATATGGTTAGACTGTCCCCATGTGAAATGACCAGCTGAAACTAATCTCACTACTGAGGTTTGTTTGTTCTTTGACAAAGCAATAAATAGGTTTCTCAAGAAAAAACTTAACTAATAGTTCAGCCACAGCCTGACAATTCATTTTCTTCTCCAGTGCCAGCAAGCACGGAAATAAACAGTGAATTTTTCACTTGTTCATCTATTTAGAGCCACTGTTTAGCACAGATATGCTTGATTAATGGATTTAATTTGTTCCCTTCTCCTGTAGTCAGTTTTCATATTACACTGGTTATCAGAGGACAGGACAATGATGGGGGCACTGGCACTGTGCTGCGTTCCATCAGTGTCAGGGCTGCCTTCTAGCTCCAGGTCTGCATCTTTAACCTCTGCAGTCCTGCTGAATCTTTCATCAATCTGCATTACAGTCACCTTGGGAAGGAAAACCAGAAGCACTCAGTCAGCACTTGCAGGTAGCAAAGTGTGTCATCACAAAGGGCTGGCAGCAAGTTTGCCTTTCCCTTCCCACAGAAATGTGATTTCAGAGATGAGCAGCCCTGCTGTTCAGAGAGGAAAAGGACAGTGAAGGGTCTGCGTGCTGTTTGGATGCTGAACTGATGTCTGTGTCAGCATCTGTGTGTAGGGACTGTGTGTTGGTGGTTCTACAAACAATCACTGTTACACAGTCATGTCTTGTGTGCCTGGCTCGAGTAGCATCATGAAAAATCAGTCAGACTTCAAAAATACCCATTTCACAGAGTTAGCTCCTTCCCAGTGGGATGTGTTTAGCCGTAGGGGTTACTCTCCCTGACGAGGAGAGGCTGAGGGAGCTGAGTCTCTTGAGCTTGGAGGAGACTGAGGGGTGACCTCATTAATGTTGATAAATATGTGAGGGGTGGGTGTCAGGAGGATGGAGCCAGGCTCTGCTCAGTGTCACCTAGTGATAGGATGAGGGGCAGTGGGTGTGAGCTGGAACAGAGGAGGTTCCACATCAATATGAGAAGGAACTTCTTCCCAGTGAGGGTGACAGAGCTCTGCAACAGGCTGCCCAGGGCATTGTGGAGTCTCCTTTACTGGAGACATTTAAAACCCACCTGGATGTGTTCCTGGGCGACTTGTTCTAGGTGATCCTGCAGTGGAAGGGGGATTTGACTAGATGATCTTTCAAGGGTCCTTTCCAATCCTTCATGATTCTAGGAGTCTATGATTGAAAATGACAACGTTTATCTTGCCCAGTCACCACGAAAAGTCCTGACGCCCTGTTGTCCTTGGGATGGTTGAACATCCAACTGTTGCTGGGAAGCGATTGATAAATTCCTTCCATCACTTTGCTTGCATGCACAGCTTTTGCTTTACCTGTTAACCTGTCTTTACCTCATCCCATGACGTTTCCAAGTCTTATCTTCCTGATTCTCTTTCACTACCTCTCTGTGGAGTGCTGTGATCAAACTGTGTTGAGTAGCACAGAATCATCAGGGATTGGAAGGGACCTTGAAGCATCACACAATAATGTTGGGGTACGATGAAAACACTTCCTGCCACGAGTGAATTCCCTTGGTTCCTGTAGGAAAAAATAGAACTAATACAATAATTAAATTGTAAATCATACCTTTTCTATCTGTACATTTTAAAAGGTGCTTTGAAGTTCTGCAACTGCCCAGCTACGGAATAGTCTTGAAGATAAGCTCAGCGATGTCTTTTCTCATGTAGCTCTGGGTGTGCGTGTGCCCCCCACACACATACTATCTGTTCAAACCCTGTCATTAGCACAGGAGCTAACAAGCTTGGAGATGACTTAGTGAAAGGTCAGGTGCTTCATTGAGACCACTTGTCAGCAACGGGAGGGTTTCCAGCCATGGCAAGCTACGGCAAAACCAACCAAATCCACGTTGCACTTCTGCACAATTAACTCTGAGGAAATTGGAGGTCGTTTGGAGGAGCAGCTGAGAGAGCAGTCAAGATGAATTACACTCATCTATACCAAGCCAAAGTGCTTCAGTGCCCTGGCAATTAAAACACTGTTATCTGTATAGAAATGATCATTATGTCGAGCAGCTCCAGCCTGTGGTCCTTTGTCAAAAGCAGTTTTTCTCAGAAGAGACAACTGAAATGAAAAAAAAACTGCAGTGTGTCCAAGCAAACAGGAAATCTAAAGGTGAAGTGAAACCTAAAGGTGAAGTGAAACCTAAAGGTGAAGTGAAACCTAAAGGTGAAGTGAAACCTAAAGGTGAAGTGAAACCTAAAGGTGAAATGAAACCTAAAGGTGAAGTGAAACCTAAGGGTGAAGTGAAACCTAAGGGTGAAATGAAACCTAAGCGTGAAGTGAAATCTAAAGGTGAAATGAAGGCTGCATTCTCCTGCGTGTCAGTGCAGGAGGCTCTTCTTCTCCCCCTCTACTCTGCCCTGGTGAGACCACATCTGGAGTGTTGTGTCCAGTTCTGGGCCCCTCAGTTCAAGAGGGATGTGGAGCTGCTGGAGAGGGTCCAGCGTAGAGCAATGAGGATGATGAAGGAAGTGGAGCAGCTCCCTTATGGGGAGAGATTGAGGGAGCTGCGTCTCTTGAGCTTGGAGAAGAGGAGACTGAGGGGTGACCTCGTTAACATCTATAAATGTGTGAAGGATGGGTGTCAGGAGGATGGAGCCAGGCTCTGCTCAGTGGCATCCAGTGATAGGACAAGGGGCAATGGGTGTGAGCTGGAACAGAGGAGTTTCCACATCAATCTGAGAAGGACCTTCTTCCCGGTGATTCTATGACTGCACCAGGTGCTAGGGAGGAAAATCAGCTCTAACCCAACCAAAACCAAGGACAGCTTCTGTCTTCAGTTTTTGCTGAAATAGCATCTGGAAACCTTTATCATGCTTTTACTACTTTTTGTAGTTAAACAATAGGAGTAAATCCAGCGCAGCTTGCTTGTTGTTGTCAGGATATAACAAAGGATGTGAGGACCTGCAGAGGCCTTTTGTTCATGTGGATTTACAAGCCAAAGCTTTTCTGATAAAGACTGTAAAGAAGAATATTCATAGAATCATTAGGGATTGGAAGGGACCTCGGAAGTTCATCTAGTCCAATCCCCCTGGCAGAATATTTCTCAGACAGACTTCATTTACGTTACTTCTAGCATAAAAGCAGCTTTGCTCAGAGGTGAGAAGGTCTTGTCAAGAGGAGCAGTGAAGCACAGCTGTGCTCAGGGTGTTTTCCAGGCAAGGGCAGTCCCTCTTGTGAATGGGAGCAGTGACACAAAGCGCGATACCCGGCGGATTAGCTGCGCCCTGGTGTCTTCTGGCAGCACATGATGCTCGTGTCATGTTCTTGAATTTTATTTACAGATAAGCTCTGTGAGTAATTGCAGCGTGCACCTCGAGCTGTAATCTGCCTTTGATGTATGGAAACAGGAGGAATTAGATGGAAATAATCTTTCAAACGACTTTCTGTGTTATTTAGGCTCTGATAGATGGTTTGCCGCAAACAAATCTTTCCCTCCACTGCTTCACGGTAAAACTTTTCCACTGTTTAAGGGAGAGGAAAAACTAGGGAATAGGTTAAGGGAAGAGGAATAAATTGTTTGCCCCTGAGATTTTGAATAAAGAGGGTTTTGTGGGTTCTAATGATCTGGCAAGTCTGGCTGGTATTAATGTTCACCCATTATCCCACTGGTCTGGATGCTGTTAGTGATCCACCTTAAGCACCAGTGTAAGTATTTAGCCACAAATCCACTCTGGTGGCAATCATCATTGCAAGTGCAGCTACTGAAATCACTTCTTGGCCACTCTTTCAAATCCTACAGCTCTGCAATCTTCCCCGTGGTGGTAGGTCGTGACTAGGAGTGGTCACTCCATTAGATGAAAGATCACTTCTGGATGAAAGAACTGCCTGGTCACTCCATTAGATGAAAGATCATTTCTGGATAAAAGAACTGCTGGATTAACATCACTTGAAAACAACAGAAGCAAAATTAGGCAGACATGGAGTGTGTTGAAAGCACTGCTTCAGCCCTCTGTCACCTGCCCTGCAGCCAGATAAATCCAGTGAAGGATTCACTTTTGTTCAGGATAGACAAGTTCCTGTTAGAAACTTCCTTAACCAATGCTTTGACATGTGATGTCCTCGTGTTGTCCTCGTGTGAACCCACAGGTTCCACTTTGATTCGCAGGTCCACAAGAGTGACTCCTCCAGTGGTAGCTGTTCTGAGAATCTGAATCCTTAGCTGCTGACGGGATACAAGCCTGGAGTGACAAAGTTCTGTTAATGCAGAAATGAGGTGAGTGGTCGAGTGGTCTCTTGGACTTCCACACATTATCTAAACAGAAGGATCACAGAACATTAGGGATTGGAGGGGACCTTGAAAGATCATCTAGTCCAATCCCCCTGCCACAGCAAGAGCACCTAGACCAAGTTGCACATGAACACATCTAGGTGGGTTTTATCTTCTCCACAGAAGGAGACTCCGCAACTACGCTGGGCAGCCCCTTCCAGTGCTCTGTCACCCTCAGCAGGAAGAAGTTCCTTCTCATATTGATGTGGAACCTCCTGTGTTCCAGCTCACACCCATTGCCCCTTGTCCTATCACTAGACGACATTGAGCAGAGCCTGGCTCCATCCTCCTGACACCCACCCTTCACATATTTATCGACACTAATGAGGTCACCCCTCAGTCTCCTCCCTTCCAAGCTCAAGAGACCCAGGTCCCTCAGCCTTTCCCCATAAGGGAGCTGCTCCACTTCCTTCATCATCCTCATTGCTCTAAGCTGGCCTCCCTCCAGCAGCCCCATGTCCTTCTGGAACTGAGTGACCCAGAACCGGACACAGTGTGGTCTCACTAGGGCAGAGCACAGGAAGAGAAGCATCTCTCTCGATCTGCTAACCACCCCCTTCTGATGACACACTCTGATTCTGTTTAGTCTTTCCTTACAAAGGAATTCTCTNTGTGGTCTCACTAGGGCAGAGCACAGGGAGAGAAGAATCTCTCTCGATCTGCTAACCACTCCCCTTCTGATGACACACTCTGATTCTGTTTAGTCTTTCCTTACAAAGGAATTCTCTGTGGATGTTTCTCTTATTATCAAACGCTGCAGCAGTGCAAAACCAGCCAGAAAAACTCAGTGATTTATTTGTGACCAGGAGGGCATCAATTCAGTAGACACCAATTATCTAATGCCCCGTATGGATGTGCGGTCTGCGCTCTGTTGACGGCCTGGTGGAGCAGCCCAGCAGCTCCGTGCCCGTGTGTTGCTTGTGCCTGTAAGTTAAGTGACATTAAGAGGTACGTGTGAGTGCATGTGCTTGTTTTATTGATGGTCTAATTGTGATGGATTAGAGATACCTATCTTCTGTTCTTATAGCAAGTGCACCTTCAGCTCCTAAATCTCAAAAGGACCGCGGTGGGCTAATAAAAGAAGAAATAAAGTCTGCTGAAATGAATTGCCTCTGAAATAGATTTAAACTTGGTAAGGATTATCAGCCCCTTACATCTGGTGTGGGAAGGCAAAATATGAAGGGGCTATTAAGTTCATATCGCGGCGATTACAAAAGAGCATTTCAGTACCTGTGGTGGGTGAGATTTCAGCCCCCTGAGACGGCTGGAAAACTAAAGGATCTAATGATAACGAAGGAATTAACGAACAGATTAAGGAGTAGAGGAGCTAAAAGGTTCACAGTTCACAGATATTCCCCAGATTCCTCCTGTAAGTGGATGTTCTCCGCTGGAACTGAGGACGTCAGAAGCTGGCCTTCAAGAAAGATAAACTCAGCTCGTGTCACCTGCAGTTATTTTTGAGAGTCACTAAAGAAGGGAGGAAATGCAGAAAATCATGAGGAGAGATAATCTCTGAGTAGCCTGGCCAAACATAAAAGTGAGAAACAACAGAGAAAAATAACAAAATAAATAAAAGGAAGAGAGAAAATATTTTCCTGGCTATTGATGGAAGGGGCTGCCCAGGGAGGTTGTGGAGTCTCCTTCTCTGGAGATGCTTAAGACCCACCTGGATGTGTTCCTGCATGACTTGGTCTAGGTGATCCTCTTCTGGCAGGGGGATTGGACTGGATGACCTTTCAAGGTCCCTTCCAATCCCTCATGTTCTGTGATTCTGCGATTTATTTAAAAAATATTTATTCCAAAAGAAAAGTAGATAAAAATGTTTCTCTGTGGAAAATACACTAAAGGTAATAATGACCATTTAATGTAGAGCTACCAAATTAGTGAAGGACTTGAAAAAAGACTCTTGGGAGATGTATTGAGGAAATTGAAGAGCCTAGAAGACAATATTATTAGTAATCCAAGCTTTTAGCAGCTGAAAGACTCATAAAGCAGTGCTGTCCTTTGCAGCAGAAGGCGACTGCTGTTGCTGAAAATAACCCCTTCCAGCTATTTTTTTGTTCCTAATTCCTGTTATCTCTCACATGCTCCTTTCATATAAAGATAATAAAAAGAAAGATCCAAACCTCTTCTGAAATCCACACTGTGGAGAGCAGCAGCCAGCCTGTCTTCAGGTAGATTTAGCAAGGAGAGCATAAGATCCTGCGACTTGTGCATCAGACATGGGGCTAGCAAATGCATTGCTTGTTCTCCCACTGCTGGAAGTGCCAGCGCTGCAAATACAGAGCTACCATCATTAATTCAACAGCATTAAACGAGTCTATAAATGTAATTTATAAACATCATACTAATATTTATAGCGTCGTGAGCCGAAGTGTTTGCAGAGTAGATGGGATGTTCATTAAACTCTGTTGACATCTTCTCATTCAGTGGGTGTTCAGACTCCCTCAGCGCTAAAAGCGCTTGTAACTGGGTTCCCCCAGCGAGGAGGCAACACCCAGTCACGTTGCCACCAGCTTGCCCATAGGATCATAGGATGTTAGGGGTTGGAAGGGACCCAAGAGATCATCGAGTCCAACCCCCCTGCCACCCATGTTGTTCTTGCAGAAGCAAAGGCTTAAAGCTAAAGGTCTAACGTGATGGGACTTTGAAGCTCTAATCAGATTCAGAAGGGATGAGCTTTGTGGGAGTTTTGGTCACTCTTCAGGAAAAAAAAACAACAAAGAACCCCACTAGATACCCCAAAACCTGCCTGAAATTGAAAAGAAAAATTAGTGAGCTCACTTGTTGATTTTTTTCCAGGCTGAATGGTTAAAGTGGATACTTCAGGGTGGTTAAAGTTCATTTGCACGTAGATACCTTGAACATCTCTGCTCTGAATGGTGCAAGGTTGTTATCTGGTTTGGGGTAGGTGGTTGGACTCGATGATGCCAGGGGGCTTTTCCAACCAGAGTGATTCTGTGATGCTGTGACACACCTTATAGACCCGTAGTAGCTATGGAACTTTTCTTTCTCCACCCCTGAGTGCCATGGAAAGAAAACACTGGCCAACACATTCTTAGTTTGAGGTGCTTTCTGATACGTAGATCTAGGCATGTAGAACCTTTTCATTACAATCCAAAGTCAAGTCCTCCCGGGTGATGATTTGTCTGGACTTGCTGGGTTCAGACAAAGAGTGCACAGTCCTCCTTTGTGTTCAAAACCAGGTATTTTCTCCAGGCTCCTCCTGCAAGCCTTCAGCAGACAGTGGATGTGTGTTTAACGCTGCCTTTCCAGTCATTTTTTACTTTGACTAATGACTGTCCACCCGAGCTGAGAAGAACAGATGTAACTTGCGTTACGTGCCGCAGACTTCGCTCCCTCCGTGTGATAGCTTTGAAAACTTAACCCAAAAGGGCCATTTCTGCAGGGCAGAGATACTCTAAGGTGAAATCAATCTTGCTGCTGATGAAAGGAACTGTTTGCTGCACAGTTTGCTCTTTAAATTATTTAGAGTGTTAAGGCTTCCTTGCCAGCAGACGTAATTGATTCGCGAGTGGGTTCACTAAAGAGTAGCAGCACACGATCTACAATTCCTGGAGTAGTCTACGCTGGCAGATCACCACCCTTCTGGGCTGAAGAAATGGCTTGGAATTGCTTGAATTCATAAAGGTGTTCCAGGCAAAGCCACTGCGGCAAGACGCACTGCAGAGCTGCAACGGTCACTAGTTTCTGATGAAACACTGCAAGTGGGGAGTCAGTCCCCTCTGTTGAGTTCATGCTCCCAAGCAGCCTTCAAACCACTGTCAAACCGCTGATGGAACTCCCTGAGCCACAAGGGAAAGTCAAGCAATCATCAAATGAAGCAGAAAATTTCTCTCTGGCTTGTCCCCTCAGTCTAGATGACTGGAACACTCAGCATCCAATGAGTTGTAACGCATTTAAATGAAACCCTGCCTGTAAAATAATTTGCCCCCTTTTTTTTGTCTTGCATCCCAGTAGCCCAGATGTTAAAAAAGCATCACAGAACATTAGGGTCTGGAAGAGACCTCAAAACATCTTCTAGCCCAATCCCCCTGCCACAGCAGGATCACCTAGACCAAGTCACAGAATCACAGAACATTAGGGATTGGGAGAGACCTCAAAAAGATCATCCAGTCCAATCCCCCTGCCACATCAGGATCACTTAGACCAAGTCATAGAATCTCAGAACATTAGGGTTTGGAAGAGACCTCAAAAAGATCATTCAGTCCAATCTCCCTGCCACATCAGGATCACTTAGACTAAGTCATAGAATCACAGAACATTAGGGTTTGGAAGAGACCTCAAAACATCTTCTAGCCCAATCCCCCTGCCACAGCAGGATCACCTAGACCAAGTCATAGAATCACAGAACATTAGGGATTGGAAGAGACCTCAAAAAGATCATTCAGTCCAATCCCCCTGCCACATTAGGATCATAGTTCATGCATCATTTTTCCCTCTCTCAAGAAAACAGAGAAGCAAGCATTGAGCACCAGTGTCACGCTCTACATCATTAGGGTGGCTGAACTGTTCACCAGAGACTGAGAGGGTTTCAGACTATTCCATTTCCTAATTGAGTATATAAACAGAGCTCAGTGACTTGTGAAAGCAGCTGTGAGTTTCACGCTTTTTAAAGTAACTTATTCCATTACTCCTGCTTCGTACATCTTCTTTATTAACATCAAGAGGAGCTTAGTGTAGCTCGTGCATTAGAAGCAGAGGAAATGGTACTGAACATCAAAGAGCTGATGATGCTGTCCAGCTGCAGAGACCACTGAGGGTGCTGCTGCAGGCACTGGACTCTGTAAGTCAGCAGGTGAGTTTTAAGCAGTTATCCCTGTGTAATGTGTACATGACAGCAAGGGTAGCATTTCAGGGCCCCTCAAACCTCAGAGTCTTCAAACCTCAACTGGATTGTTAACCGTTTCTGTCTCGGCAAGTTCAAACCAAGCCAGCCTGCTAGGCTCAAAAGTGTGTTTTAAAAGTAGAAAGTCACAGCCATGACTAAGCCTTGTTTGCAAGGAGTTGTACAGCTCCTCTGTCAGCATCATTTATTTGATCCTTCTTAAATTCAGCATATTTTCTGAGCCAATACTGCTGGCTCAGAATAGATTCCACCCGCAGGCTTTCCTAGCTTTTGTTGGGATGAGTAGTAATGATGAACCTAAGTGAAAACACAATTAGTGAGCAATTGAATGCCTTTCTGTTGATTTGTGCAACATATCAGAGCACTGCAGGATGAGGAGGAAGGGCTGGGTGCGTAAATGTGTCTTGTTTACCTTCACACGTTAGCGCTTCTTATCTGAGTGCTGCAGAGGCCAAAGAAACGGGTCAAATAAAGGGGTTGTACAACCTCGTGCACAGTTTTAGAGAACCACCACCAAGAAGCAAAGTCTTATCCATATAAAATAGCAGAGAATATGCAGATAAGCAGATGAAAATCATCACTGATGATTGAATTTGGCAAGGACAGGGAGGACTCTATGGCCTGCTCTAGGTGATGCAAGGGGATTGGACTAGATGATCTCTCAAGGTCCCTTCCAATCCCTAATGGTTCTATGACTTGGTCTAGATGATCCTGCTGTTGCAGGGGGATTGGACTAGAGGATCTTCTGAGGTCCCTTCCAAACCCTAATGATTCTATGATCACTCTATCCTCGTGAAGAGTGCCGTGGGATCCTGAGTGATCAGTCACAACAGGCCCTGAGCTGGCTGCACTGTCCAATTACTGTGCAGAGAGACTCATTCATGGAAGGCTACAGCAATCAGATGTATTTATCCTTTTAATTTGACTAATGTACCTGGTCTCCTACGATGGTTCCTATGGTCACGAATCCAAAGAGGAGACAAAACGTAGGAGTGCTGCTGCCTCTCACGTTTGGTTCAGTGGATGCTAAGTCCGTGTCTCAGGCAGCAATGCAAAAGGAGGCGCGCGTTGTTTTTTGGAGTTTATCGCTCAATAATGACTGTTTTCCTGTAGGGCCAAAAGAAATCAATTGCTGCCCAAAATGCCTGCGCAGGCAGAAGAATGCACTGTGTGACTGGCTAGTTAATGTGTCTGTCCAATGAAAGAGAATCAATACATTTTTCTTAAAAAGGGCTGCTGCAAGGGGAGAAGGCAGTTTATCTCTGTCTGACTGATGAGACTGCTCTCAAGTCAGTTACCCACCATTAAGTTCCATATTTATCCCAGTCACCCTTCAGACTGCTGGGGTTCAGTGTTCAGCCAGTGACTCCATTAAACTCCAAGCCAAAGCAGAGAGCACTTGGAAAGTTTAGTGAAGTGTTTGAAAGGGAAGCAGGGAAGATCTAACTAAATGCAAAAAGATGAAAACAAAAAGCTCTATAGACTAGTAAAGAAGGTAGAACCTTGATGGGATGAGGTTGCTGTATGTCTGACATGATAGGCTCTTGTCAATGTCATCTGGTGACAGGATGAGGAGCAACAGGTGTCAGCTGGAACACAGGAGGTTCCATATAAATATCAGAAGGAACTTCTTCACAGTGAGGGTGATGGAGCACTGGGACAGGCTGCCTGGGGTGGTTGTGGAGTCTCCTTGTATGGAGACATTTAAAACCTGTCTGGATATGTTCCTGTGCAGCTTGATCTAGGTGATCCTGCTGTGTTAGGGGGATTGGACTAGATGACCTTTCAAGGTCCCTTCCTAATGATCCTATTAATTAAATGATCCTATTAATTAAAAACTAAATGTTTTTTCCAACAGCCTGTAATCATCAGAGATGTTTGAATAAACTCAAACCCACCACTGTTCCAGGGAGACTTGGTGTCCTCCATTCATTTTATACTGGAGAAAACTACTTTCAAACCAAAGAATGAGGTTAAAGAATGTTTCTTATGCTACTGGGGTACCTTATCATGAATGTTCCTGTGCAAAGATCCTGTAAGACTTGGTGTATCAATTCTTTTGAGGAAAATGTAGATATAGTTATATTATATATATATAGTTATTAGAGTTAACAAACGTAGTGAGTGTTTTTCAGAAGGAAAAGTGAAGTTGGTTGGTTCTGTCACAGGCTATCTTCTTGCTGAGCAAACCCATCCATTGTGAAATGATGTCCTATAACACATAGTCATGTTCTCCCTTGAGGAGAACAGAGTAGAGTTTTCTCCAGCTCACCCTGAATTCCAAGCATGGACAGGGCATTACTAGCCATCCTTATGAAGTGGATCAATCCATCACAGGGAGGCGTCTCAGGTCAATTCTGGCTATGGATGACTTTCTCAATGCTTCTTTTCTTTCTGTTGTCCTCTAACTGTGTTCATAGCAGAGCTGGAAAACTGATTGGTCTCTCCTGACTGTCCCTTTACCGATGTAGGAAGCGAATTTTCTACCCAACTAGGATGTTATCAAGGCTGCTGTGTGTGTAACTGAAGAGGTTGAAGGTAGTGCAGCCTAGGAGAGTTTCCCTTCTCATCCCTGTCCTGTGTAAAGGAAGTTTCGTGGTCAGTGTGTCAGCACCAAGTACCACAAAATACAAATGAGAAGTGGAGACTGAACAGGGAGATGGGCTGTGGTTGGTGAATGGCAGTACAACATTTGCTTCTTGGCTGGGAAATACCTCTGAGCTCTTAAAAGTTTGTCCAAGCCCATTAGAATGGATAGGAGCATCCTCAGTAATCTGCACACATCAGTTCTCTGTGAGTTGTTAGTTCTGTAGGTTGAGCTGGTCTGCAGCTGGCTCATTCACTTTCAAACTCAGCAAGAAATCTTTAATTGGAAAATTTCCTGGAACTTTGAGCCCTTTTCCATCCTTGATGCTTCTGTGAGAGAAGCATTCCACCTTCCCCAGAAGAATAGACTCCTGATAGTGTCTCCTAATAAAACCTGGAGTCTAAACAGGAGTGATTCCATTCACTAAATCACTCTGCAGTGATTAGGGCTGCTAATCTCCAGCTCAGTGTCTCATGATGCTACATGGGAAACAGCTAATGGTAATGATAATGACAGGAATTGTAAACATCAAGGAGGAGGACAGAAAAACAAGGCAAGCAAAAATTAACTCGGATGCTTAGCCTCACATGAGGCACCCAGATGTAAAATTACACTGGAAATTAGAATTGCTAACATCGTGTTTAATTAGTAGCAGACGCAGTAATTGTGATGATGTATCTGTTTATCCCTCAACAAAGTAGGTGAATCCCAAATTCCATTCATCTTCCTCAACCACTCCTTTTATTCAAGTGCATGAATGAGATACCTCCTAGTTCATTTGACACGTGTTAATGTACAGATATTAGTCCACAGTGAAGCCCTTTGTTGTCCACAGCTGGCACGTTACGTGGAGATTGTAATAGCCCTGAGCATTCTCATGACTAGCAATCTGAAGAGACAGAGATGTGCACAGAGATGAGTGATTTTTACTCAGTGAAAAAGTTAGGCCAGCTCAGCTGCAGCCTACGTTGTTATAGAACTTAAAACTTGGACTGGGAACCAGGTCAGCTCCTGTCTGCACCCAGGTATTTCTAAACCACATCAGCATTGCGCAGTGAGTTCTGCCTCAGTCCTGGCACTCATCTGGCTCTTTCTCCAGGCTGTGCTTATTGACCACCAAAAGCCTGGCAAAAAATAAAAGTCTATAAATATGTGAAGGGGGAGTGTCAGGAGGATGGAGCCAGACTCTTCTCAGTGTCATCTAGTGATAGGACAAGGGGCAAGGGTTGTGGAGTCTCCTTCTCTGGAGATGTTTAAGACCCACCTGGATGTGTTTCTGTGTGACTTGGTCTAGGTGATCCTGCTGTGGCAGGGGGATTGGTCTAGATGATCTTTCAAGGTCCCTTCCAATCCCAAATGTTCTGTGATTCTGTGAAGACCTTCTTGCTCCATGTTAGGGATTCAGTGGTGCTGCACTGCAGCAGGTGTGCTCATAGGTGGTGGCACTAGGAAGATTTCCCTAGAGTGTTTGAGGGTTGACTGTACCTTGCATCTACTTCCTTTTTCCTCTTGTAAACATGACTTGAAAAGTGATGGTTTTCAAAACCTGAACCTGTTATACTGGCTTGAAAATTCCCCTGGAACAGAAAGAGGAACCATTCTCTGGGGCAGGTCTGAGCTCTGAACCTCCTGCATGTTACACATGGACCTGGAGCTTGAGGACAGAGTTTAGTGGTGGAGTTGGTACAGTTAGTTGAACAGTTGGACTTCAAAAGTCTTTTCCCATGTCAATGACTCCCTAATTCTTTGACTTTGGTCCCATGGGGACTTGTTTGCCCACTGCAGCTGAAAGAAGAATTAGAGCATTGGAGGCAACGTGTTCACTTTCATTGGAGAACACCAGGCACCTTGGGCGACGTTTAGTAGTGTGAAGATGTAAGCAAGGTCAGAATTCACTGTCCCTGTTTCTTTGTACTGCTGGGGGATAGGGAGTGTCTTGGGGTTTATTTGGCATCGTCGTGTGGTTTTGCATTGTTATCTTTATTGGTGTTTTTATTTCCCCTTAACAGCTCTGATTTTCTGCAGCTCTTTATCTCACAATTCTTATTCTCCCTTTGTGCAGCCTTCTGGTGATGAATTCCTCCTGGGGTTGGAAAAGAAAGCTTTTTTCCCCGATGAACAGATTAAATATTTATACAGACACAGTGAAGAATCAGTCCCTTTGATCTTACAGCTTCCCTTTTTAATCTTTTAAATGAACTTTGCATACTGCTTCATTCCAATGAATCAGCGTAGCAAAACGGGTTTACAAGCTGCAAGATAAACAAAGGGTTAAAGGAATTCTGCAACTGCTGGACAGTTGTGCATGCTTTGATGCCTGTTTTGAAGTGGGTGTCCTCAGGTTTGTGACAACACTCTAATTCTGTTGTTCCAGCTCCAGGCACAAGCTACTTCTAGGGCTGTGTCTCCCTCCAGAGGTATTTGTGTGAGGATGGGTGCCTGCTTCTTGTTTGACGATGCCGAGTGAAAACAGCAAGGCTCTGCCTAGTCTGCAGAGTAATTCCTTGTCCAGCACAATGCTCTTGTTTTTAAAACAGATGAGGAATTTCTGAAAACTACTTTTTAGACAGGTAAATGGAAGTGAAAGGGAAATGGGGGTGTTGGTTGACCGCTGGCTGAACGCGAGCCAGCAGCGTGCCCAGGTGGTCAAGAAGGACAAGAGCATCAGGACCAATGCAAGCAGCAGGAGCTGAAAGAGGTTATCCTGACACTGTGCTCTGCACCCGTGGGGCTGCACCGTGAGTAATTGGTCCAGTTTTGGATGCCAAGCAGGACAGTGAGTGCTGGAGTGGGTCCAGAGAAGGGCAACGAGGTTGGGGAGAGGTCTGGAAAACAGGGCTTGTGAAGAGCTGCTGAGAGAGCTGGTGTTATTGAGTCCAGAGAAGAGGAGGCTGAGAGCAGACCTTACTGCTCTCTCCAACTACCTAAAATGAGTTTGTAGCCAGGCTGGTGCTGGTCTCTTCTCCCAATGTCAGAGGTTCCACATAAATATGAGAAAGAACTTCTTCACAGTGAAGGTGACAGAGCACTGGAAGGGGCTGCCCAGGGTGGGTTGTGGAGTCTCCTTCACTGGACATGTTTAAGACCCACCTGGATGTGTTCCTGTGTGACTTGGTCTGGGTGATGCTGCTGTATCAGGGGGATTGGACTAGATGATCTTTTGAGGTCCCTTCCAATCCCTAATGTTCTGTGGTTCTGTGATGTAGATGAGAAATGAAAAATGCACATTAGGACTGGTACAACTTTATTCCCCATAAGGAGCCCCAGAACATCCAACACGTTTAGCTATTCACATCCCAACAGTGGATACTCAGGGCTGGGGGAAAGACATGAGTTCTGGACTGGGTTACTCAATTCATTTTTCTAAAGGGCTTTGTTAGAGATGAGATGGAGTTGATGCAATCCCAAATGAAGATAATATTGGAGGTTTGTGTAAGACTGATCCCAGTTTTACTTTCTGTTGTTACTGGTTCTCTGTTTGCTTATGCAAACATAAATGAGGGCTGGTGGTAAACAACCTGCTGTTGGTGTTAAACAATAACAGCCATTCTGTTGTGGCATCTCCTTCTCTTAGACTTTTTACAAATAGTAGTTTTATTTGTCACGTTTTATTTGCTTATTTATTTCACAGACCCACAGGTCTCTGAAGAAGCCATTCCAGTCCCTAATGTTCCATGTGCTGCATCGAGTCAAGCATCTGTGTGGACGAGGAATCATCACGAAGAGGTTTGTCTCACACGTCTGGAACCATTTGCATAATGCAGCCATAATAGAGCTACTGCACTGTGATCCATCACACCAGTTCTCAAACACTCCCAGCAGGGTTTATGCTCTTTTTGCTACAAAACCAGACAATTAATTTGCTAAACTGATCTTATGTCCCCATTTGGTACTAAACATGTTGATATTCTTTTTCCAAATGTTTATAATTCTTAAATTTTATTGTTTTTCTTCTTGAACACTGTTTCATTAGGTGCCTCTGCTGAGACCATCTCTTCACATCTTAATCTTGTGCCAAACAGGGAGCTTCATGGACTAGAATAATTCCCCCCACATTTACAAGAAGAAAGAAAACTCACAGAAAAACAAATCAGTAAATCTCCCCTTTTCCAATGAGAAAATTACTTCCACAGGTTACACTTTAAGTTTAGTGCTTTGCTTGGACTCTACAACTGTTTGTGATTACAAAGACTTTTCCAATGAGAAAACTACTACTACTAGGTGTTACACCTTCAGTTTGGTGCTTTGCTTGGACTCTACAACTGTTTGTGATAACAAAGACTTCTCCAATGAGAAAACTACTACTACTAGGTGTTACACCTTCAGTTTGGTGCTTTGCTTGGACTCTACAACTGTTTGTGATTACAAAGACTTTTCCAATGAGAAAACTACTACTACTAGGTGTTACACCTTCAGTTTGGTGCTTTGCCTGGACTCTACAACTCTTTGTGATAACAAAGACTTCTCCAATGAGAAAACTACTACTACTAGGTGTTACACCTTCAGTTTGGTGCTTTGCNATCACGAAGAGGTTTGTCTCACACGTCTGGAACCATTTGCATAATGCAGCCATAATAGAGCTACTGCACTGTGATCCATCACACCAGTTCTCAAACACTCCCAGCAGGGTTTATGCTCTTTTTGCTACAAAACCAGACAATTAATTTGCTAAACTGATCTTATGTCCCCATTTGGTACTAAACATGTTGATATTCTTTTTCCAAATGTTTATAATTCTTAAATTTTATTGTTTTTCTTCTTGAACACTGTTTCATTAGGTGCCTCTGCTGAGACCATCTCTTCACATCTTAATCTTGTGCCGAACAGGGAGCTTCATGGACTAGAATAATTCCCCCCACATTTACAAGAAGAAAGAAAACTCACAGAAAAACAAATCAGTAAATCTCCCCTTTTCCAATGAGAAAATTACTTCCAGGTGTTACACCTTCAGTTTGGTGCTTTGCTTGGACTCTACAACTGTTTGTGATTACAAAGACTTTTCCAATGAGAAAACTACTACTACTAGGTGTTACACCTTCAGTTTGGTGCTTTGCCTGGACTCTACAACTGTTTGTGATTACAAAGACTTTTCCAATGAGAAAACTACTACTACTAGGTGTTACACCTTCAGTTTGGTGCTTTGCCTGGACTCTACAACTCTTTGTGATAACAAAGGTTATAAAAATACATTCAGAAATCACTGTCTAGAGTCCATATGCTTTTAGGTTCTTTTAAAGCAGTCAGTAACTCCCATTAATTCTTTTTCTTAAATCTACATTAATAAATCACTCTCTGGAGTCCATATTTTTTATATACTTTTAAAATAGTAACTTCCACTAATTCTTTTTCTTAAATCTACAGGGGGGATTTTTGCTTTAAAAAGCATCTCTCTAGTCTGTGCAGGAAGGCTAAAGCAAATGGTGTCTAGGGAGTCTCCTTTCTCTGGAGACATTTGAAACCCACCTGGACGTGATCCTGACTGGACCTAGGTGATCCTGCTGTGGCAGGGGGATTGGACTCTTTCAAGGCCCCTTCCAACCCCTAATGTTCTGTGATTCTTTCCAGTAGCCCCTGAAAAATAATGAGACTAATTCTTGTGTCTCTCAGCCTTAAGAATTGTGTTTGTGGCTCTGCTTCCTGGGTTGGGACTATAACCCTCCACTTACTACAGTGCTCCTTAAGCAGTTGTGGTCTGAACAGCAGCAGAGGGGACAACAGTTTAACTCAGCCTTATGACAACACTAACTGGCCCCGAGCAGTGGGAGCAAAGAGCTAGTCAGTGTGCCAGCCACGTCTAGCCCTGCGGCAGATACGAAGGCAAATTGAGTTGTGACAATCTCAACTGCCTGCCTTTGGTTTGATGCTCTTGCCCGTGTCTGTGTGTGGACCAGTGTGGGTGAGGAAGACTGTAGATGCTTCAGTGAGAAGACCAAAGGGAAATGAAGACACAGGAGATGTTCTGACTAACAGACATCCCCTCAGAATTGCCTTTTTGTCTCTGTTGAGACCAGTTTTAGTCTGGAGATATTGTAGGACAGGAAAGGCCATTACATTGAGCTTTCAAGAATTCCTTATTGCACTTAATGAAGAGTAATCATAAGTATTACTGAAAAAAAGGGTCTTTGGCATAAATGTTCTCAGGGAAAAAATCAATAATAGCAGCCACAGTTACCAGAGAAATCAATTTGTTGAATTTATTTGTAATAACCTCCATTGCTGAATTATTTCCTGCTACACATTTGCCTAATTGGCAAGATCTTGTCTAGCAACGGCTACGGCTCTGGGCAAATTAATGTCGGGTAAAGAATGAAACTAGTGGCTTGAAGACTTTCCAGGATGCAAATTCATGC
The DNA here is from genome assembly GCA_013400115.1 of Rhinopomastus cyanomelas. Lineage (NCBI taxonomy): Eukaryota > Metazoa > Chordata > Aves > Bucerotiformes > Rhinopomastidae > Rhinopomastus > Rhinopomastus cyanomelas. The sequence continues at coordinate 74,992 of VXBP01007594.1, forward strand.
CTCATATAGTTCATTGCTATAACTTTCTGTGGATATCTTCAGAACCAGTAATTCACTGGCCTTACTAATCACAGACAAGGTTTTCCTGGGTATTTGTTTTCCTCTTGATGCTTCCTTTCACCTTCGTTACCCTCCTCAAGAAAAAAGAAAGGAAAAAACAAGGAAAACAGGAGCATGTGAAAGATACAATACTTCTTTTATCTTGTTATTGTCTTGTGGACAACTCTGAACATCACTGTGCCAAGACAAAATTTGCATTTCTATAAGAAAAAGAAAGAGTTAAATATTGCTACTGTAATTCCACAGCATCAGACAAATTGATTGTTTTCAAATTTATGTTGAAAATGTATGTTTATTATAATTATAATGTATTATGTTTATTATAATCAGATATATAATTATTATGTTTGTTATAAATATAATTTAGGTCCAATTATGTTTACTTATCAGCCATGAGGAAGAAAACCCTTCTATGGCTACTCCTGCTTTTAAAAATGTTTTCCACGTGCAAATTGTCATATTGAAGGGATATTTTCTGTTGAAGTGCATTGCACTTGCAGGGTATCTTTAGACCTTGTTTATCTTCAGGGTCCTGTTGACGTGCTGAGGACCGACACGTGGATAGTTTGATTTTTCCTATGAGAATGTCCAGGTTCTCATGGGGGAGTGTGGAGAAAAGTCCTCCCCTGGCTTGCTTTCCCAGGTGCAAGCAGTCTTGAGACTGGATGACAGCAGGTGTTTGTTTCAGGGGGGAAGTTGTTGAAGCAGCGTGGTCGTATAAAAGTCAGGCTGCTTCACAGAGGTCCTCTGGGATGGATGACTGGGTGCTTCTCCTCTGCGGGATGATCTTCTTCCCCCTCTGCAGACTGAATGAGCCTATCTCAGCTAAAGATCTGGACTGTAAGTTTATTGGCTATTTTCTACACTGGGTTGGGATGGATTTTTTATTCTGATGTGGACTTTTGATGTGGACGCTCTGACTATCTTTGAGTTTCCTGTCAGGGTTCTTTTGGTCAGAGGTGTTCTCCTTTATGTTGATGGTGATGTGTGACACAACCTTACCCTTATGCTACGTAAAGCCTGACCAAAAATCTTCCTGCTAATGGCTGTGCTACTGGGACTGGTCTATAGAATTGCCAAAATGTCTATAAATCAGATGTGACTGTAGCTGAGTAAGTAGGAAAGTGTTTAAAAGTGATGCTGGTTTAAGGAAATCCCTAAAGATAAGGAAAAGATCTTTGGTGCTTGGAGTTAGTGAATGTTTTCGGTGGGTTTGTTTTCAGAAAGATGTCTTTAGTGATGCCTATTTATTACCTGTTCTACTTAAACATGTGATGCATCTGTGAGCTTGATATTTGTGTCAGAGTGGATTTTTAATAATATGTGTAAAGTGTATATCAAACATGCAGCTGAGTGGATAATTGGTTGCAGAAATCATTGTCTAGAGCACCGTTAATGGAGCAGATGTGAGTGTATGCCCATAGCAGGGTTTTGCAGAGCTGGCCTTTGTAGTAAGCTATGAGCACCCACCTTCTGCTCAGTCTCTACAAGTTAGAGAAAGGCACTAGGAGGTTTGGATTGAGAGGTGTGAATTCAGCTGCAATTTCTGGGCTCACTGTGGCCCAAAGGGGTGGTCTTGTTTCACCCCTGTAGCCTGAATCACCCTCCTCTTCTTTATTTCCATTCTGGCATGGATCTGCTTTCCAGAAGGAGGTGACTTGATTCTGGTTGTTTGCCTGGAAGTAGGTTATTAGCTGTTTTCCTCTGGCTTATCCACCTTATTTTGATGTTGGAGCACAGCTGACGCAAGGGAGGAGGTGAGAGCAGTCATTCCATCAGGGCAGCAAAACAAAGAAGGGTAGAAGGGCTGAATAAGGTGAACTGCACCCTGCTGATCTGGCTCTGAAAAGGCAGTAGATGAGTTCAGCTCTGGTGCCTGACTGCACCGCGAGAGAGCAGCTGTGCAGCCTGCTGCAGCGGTTCACTGCAGGACATGCACAAAGCTAACACCGTGCTGGAACAACAGCATTGTGCTTCTTGTAAGGCAGAGAGACAGTGAAACAGGCTGACTTCTTTCACCTCATCTGCTGTGGTCTCAAACACATCACTTCTGTGTCTGCATGTGTGTAAAGCACAGCACTTGTTTTGCATCGTGCACTACCAAGGCTGAGTTATTTCTCACTGAAGGGTCTTTCCAAGAGAGAGAATTGTCTGGGAAATTAATCCATCACTGCATTTGCATTGATAAGTTAGTGTGACAATACTTTTCCAAATTCATGTTGGGTCTCAACTTTAGTCACTGACAGCCATGTGCAGCAGGGTCACCTTTAGTCACTGACTTCATCTAGTCACCTAGATGAAGAGAGTTGAGGGCTTGTCTGTGTGGATGAAGAGGCAGCTTGGCATGGGTGACACTGTCATGAGTTTAAAACCCACCTGGATACGTTCCTGTGTGACTTGGTCTAGGTGATCCTACCCTGGCAGGGGGCTCGGACTAGATGATCATTTGAGGTCCCTTCCAACCCCTAATGTTTTGTGACTCTAATCTCATGAAATTAAAGAAAATCCAATTTATTTCAAGAAGAGCAGCCTCAGATGGCAGCACTGTGCCAAGTGCTGTTAATTCTGAGCTCTCCTTGAAAGAATTAACTTATGGGACAAAAAGAAAGGTGAATATTTTGAAATCAATGTTGTTAACTAAAAGTATTTGAGGAGTTAATACGAGTTTGGCTGCGGTACCTCTGAGCTAGAGGTTCCTCTGGAGTCCAGTTTGAGGCTTGTATAAATTACTGTAGCAGCTCCAAAATCTCAGTAAATCCCAGTGCTCCTGGCCCTACAGGCTTCATTATATTGGAGCAGGTCCCTACCCTTCAGAAGAGACAAACGGTGCCCGCGATGCCACGCGGTGTGTGTTCACCGCTCGCATTATTAGCCCAGCTGTAGGGTGTCAGATCAAATTCCTCCAGACTGATTTGTATCCGTGGATTTCATGCTGGGCTGACAAACTCTGCCTCGTAAATAAACTCAGGTCTCCAAAATGTGCAGTGTGGGATGTTTCTGTGTTCTTCCCATTTCAAAACTCCTATTCTCACAGCCCCTATGGTAATTGCTTCTGTAATTTTTATGCTCCACATCTACTCGTTACCTTGGAGGGAGACCCTCCAAAAAAATCCAACTCAAGGTTATTTTTATTCCCCTACAATATTTGTACCACTGTGTAAACTTTTTTAGCTTGATGCTGACTTTAGTTGTCATTATTATTTCTTTAATCACTCTGCTTGGAAAAGACCCCTGGCATCATCGAGTCCAACCATCCACCCCACCTTACAAGGTCACCCCTACACCACATCCCTCAACACCTCATCCAAACCATCTTTAAGCACATCCAAGCATGGCAACTCGACCACCTCCCTGGGAAGCCCAGTCCAGTGCCTGACCACCCTGTCAGGGTGTTCTGAGAGCAGCAGCCAATCTATTCTTTAGTTCTTCATCCTCCACTGGTAGCAGAACCCAAATACAGTCTTTGCAACGTTCATCATCATCGTGTCCGAGCCCTGGGCTTAACCAACCTCGTATAACCAGCCTTGTTATCGGGGAGAAGGTGTCATGCAGGTAGCAGCTGTGGCCTGTACACTGCCACTGCATTTTGATCCAGATATGGTAGTTTACTTAGAAAAGACAATTTAAGCACATTTAATATAAGAGAAAATGTAAGCATATTTAATATGCTTAATAATAAATTAAATTAACATGCTTAATATATTAAATATGCTTTAATTTTCTCTTAAATATACTTAAATTTTCTGATGTATTAAATATTTATTTTTTCAGATATATAACAGAAAATTTATTTAATATTAAATTTACTTAAATTTCCTCTTATATTATCTGGAGGAACCTATTTATTCTCTGCTATGACCCACATCTTCCCTGCTGCTCTATGCTGCTCCTCCTGAGGAGTTTGTCAGCATCAGGGCTGCCCTGCAGGGTGATGGGGGGGGTTTATTTTAACTGCTATTTTAATTTTAGCCATGCATGCAGACAGACACCCTAGAGCTTGCAGCATATAACAGCAGCTTTTGAGGCAGCTCCAGAGTGTGTGGGGTTCATTAGAAACATTTCCATCGCCTTCTCAGGCTTGCAGACTGAAATTTTGAATGAGACTTGACAAAGTTTTAAACCTGTGAGCTCCAACTACTTCCTCAAGGGTACAGACAGGCCTTGGGACACATAGAAAAAGTCTAGATCATGTGTCTAGGAAAGGGTTGCCCAGCAGGGTTGTGGAGCCTCCTGCTCTGGAGATGTTTAAAACCCGCCTGGATGTGTTCCTGTGTGACTTGGTCTAGGAGATCCTGCAGTGGCAGGGGGATTGAACTAGATGATCTTTCAAGGTCCCTTCCAATCTCTAATGTCCTGTGACTTAGTGCTACTTCTCTGCTCATCACGTTGGTGTGTAAAGCTCATCAGCCATTTGCAGACAGCAGATAAATTACGAAGCTCTTTGCCAGGAACATCCATGTGTTGCCAGAGGCAGTGCAAACCCAAAAGAAAAAGGCAAACCCTTTATTTTTATGTCTGGAAGTGTAGCTGTGAAACGCTAACAGCAGTTTGGAAGCTGTTTGAGTGATGCTGGAGAGGAGAGGCAAGCCCGTGCTACTCCGCAAACGGCCAGCAGAGGGCACCAGTGCCCCGCATTGCGAAAAATTGACCTTTTTCCCCGCAAATTCCTCGATAAATCCTTTTTTGCTTCAGAGAAGAAAGCCGCAGTAACGTCTCGATGTTAACAGAGTTTTAAGACCGACTGCTTGGGGTTTTTCAGAGACACGTCCATGTTATGGAAATGCAGTTCTCACCATCTGATGCCAAAAAAAGAAGCGAGAAAAACGTCTAAACCCTTCTTTATCAAAACCTTGGAGACTTGCCAAAGGCAATCTAATTTTAAAGCTTATTCCTTGGGAGTTTTTGCTCTTCTTCCTCCCAAGAAGAGTGTTTATTCCACCTATAATATACCCTGCGTATTAGTGACTTGCAAGTATTAAAGCATCAACAAGCTGCAATTTACATGGCGGTTGTTTTCATACAAAGGAATAAAAATATAAGATAAAATATTTGGTTGCTAGAATCTTTGTGTAAATTACTGGCATCTACGTGGTTATAAGATCTAAGGAGGTCCAGCAGACTGTTAATTTGATTGACTTGGTATTCCTGTGCAAGTGTGAGTAGCTAGCCCTTGCCATCACGTCTAATCTTGCTGTTGAGATGTCAGTCCCGGTGCCCCTACGACCTGCAGCTTTGGTCAGGTGTGATGGGCGAGCAGGGCAGGTTATACAAGCCACATGTGCCTGTAGATCTTTGGATGTGTTCCTGTGTGGCTTGGTCTAGGTGATCTTGCTGTGGCCAGTGGATTGGACTAGATGATCTTTCGAGGTCCCTTCCAATCCCTAATGTTCTGTGAGTTTGTCCCTTCCAATCTCCAATGTTCTGTGAAATTCTTTACACACACGTGGTTCTGGCAAACCACCACACCTGAAAGCTAATCTACACTAATATCATTATGTAATCACATTTATACTAATTTTATTAGCTAATGGTCACACTAATTTGATTAATTATTAAAGCATTTGAAATGATTTTGTTGTTGTTCACCTCTGCTGCTGTGACACCAGTGACTGAAACAGGAACAAGAAAACCCACTGGCCATTCCCTGGGCCTGGTAGTATTTCTGTTATTCCACACATTTTCCATGTTTGTTGGAAATAGCCACGTGGAGATAATGAGGAGGAGCAGTCTTCATGTCTTGGCCCTCTCAGGCACGGAGTCTCCAAGGGGTTTGAAGCCGGCGGCATTTAAATTTGTAGTAAAACACCCTTTTAATTGGTAAGCGTGGAAAATATTACTTTTATAAATATTTGATGAACTGAGATGTTTTATCTATTCATTAGGCTCCAGAGTAATAGATGTTCATTAGCAGAAGATGAATAACAGCACTTAATATTCTTTGTTTACAACGGAAGGTCACACGCAGGAATACATCAGTGTGGAAGTCGTGACCCTCACACTCTGTCAGTTGGAACAATGATGGGGATTGTTTCCCTTCGTGTGGTCAGAAGTGCAGTTGATTTCCAGCCTTAATTAACACAATTAAATTCACTCTCTGAGACAGGTAACTAACATTCTGAGTGACAAAACTGGTTCAGTTTTTAGTTTAAAAAGAAGAGGAAAACAANAAAGCTCATCTAGTCCAATCCCCCTGCCACAGCAGGATCACCCAGACCAAGTCACACAGGAACACATCCGGGTGGGTTTGAAACTTCTCCAGAGAAGGAGACTCCACAACCCCCCTGGGCAGCCCCAATGCACTAAATTCTCAGCATGTCTAGGATTTGAAGCAATAGAGGCCATCAGGAGGGTGCTACATGGTGCCCCCATGTGCAGGTCTGTCTTCCCCATCAAGAGCTGCTATAACCAGGGCAAAAGGCACTATTGGAGCTAAGGAGCAGCTTCTTCAGATGGACTGACTGGCCAGGATGCTGCTGGGTGGAAAAGAGAAAATGACAGCAAATATGATAAAAAGTCCATATAAATCATGGGAAAGCAGCTATATGACATCTGGGTTTATAAAAGCATGAAAGGGATGGCAAAGGTGACTAGAGGAAAATCCTTCACTGTCACTTCCAAGGCAAGAGCTCAGGACCATGAAGGGAAATGCAACAGAAATGCCCAGAGCTGCAGACAGCTGAAGACACTGGACGTGTTCCTGTGCGACTGGATCTAGAGGGTCCTGCTGTTTTAGGGTGATTGGACCAGATGGTCTCTGGAGGTCCCTTCCAATCCCTAACGATTCCATGATTATGAACAACATTAGACAAACTGCTGAGCTGGTCAAATGTGTTGACACAAACATTGGGTCAATCCCAAATGTTCTGTGATGCGTCAAGATTCATTCACAGTTCTCACTGGTAAAAGAAAAAGGCTGAGAAAAAGAATTCGAAGCGTGTGGAAACTACGCTTGTGTGAAATTTCAGATTGAGGTGAAAAGTTGTCTGAATTCTTTTAAGACTCATAAAAACCTTCAACAATTGTGTGTCAGGCAATGCATCAACGTCGTTTGCTTTGCTGGAATGTGAATTTAATATGCAAATTCAGAGTAAAACCGTGACTGCAGCCACACATGAGCAGCAGCGTGTGCCTGCCTCAAGTTAATTTCTGTCGACAATAGAGAAATAAGTGTGGGTTTTATTTAATGAATTTCACTTCACTGTGGATATTTCTCAGGTAGACATTCCAAAACGACAGCTTGATTTGGTTTCGTTTTAATTGTCGAAGGGTTTTGAACCGTAAAGTCATGGTCTGCACCAGAACAACGATTTAGCTTCACGCTTAATGCTCAATATTCTGCTCACAAATTGAATTAGTTTGGGAGCTGCAATTCCCATGGCAAAGCTTCTTGGTGTTAAACGGGCAGCTCAGCGCGGCTTGGTTGTGGCTTCGTGTGCCGATTCTTCTCGCGA